>OZ025880.1:1353812-1413812 GCA_964019415.1 Ianthella basta
ACATGTATTGTGTTCTTTCTGTTTGTGTAGCTTGTTTGTCAACATGTGTGTTTTGTTCTCTTTGCTTGTTCAGCATCACCTCACAGGTGGTGGCACATCTGGAAGCGGTGAAGGCCAAAGCAGTCAATTGTGGTGTCACGGGTATGTACTGTGTACATTAATGTATTGGTGTATGTCTGTGTGTGTGTGTGTGTGTGTGTGTGTGTGTGTGTGTGTGTGTGTGTGTGTGTGTGTGTGTGTGTGTGTGTGTGTGTGTGTGTGTGTGTGTGTGTGTGTGTGTGTGTGTGTGTGTGTGTGTGTGTGTGTGTGTGTGTGTGTGTGTGTGTGTGTGTGTGTGTGTGTGTGTGTGTGTGTGTGTGTGTGTGTGCATGTGAGTGTGTGTGTGTTGCACACCGCATATATCAAAAGAAGGTGTCTGCCCTCTGTCTAACACCACTGTAGCTAGCTGAGAGGCTACTCAGCAGTGACAGCACTAGCAGCACAACCTCGCTAGCAGCACAACCTCACTAGCAGCACAACCTCACTAGCAGCACAACCTCACTAGCAGCACAACCTCACTAGCAGCACAACCTCACTAGCAGCACAACCTCACTAGCAGCACAACCTCACTAGCAGCACAACCTCACTAGCAGCACAACCTCACTAGCAGCACGACCTCACTAGCAGCACGACCTCGCTAGCAGCACAACCTCACTAGCAGCACGACCTCACTAGCAGCATGACCTCGCTAGCAGCACAACCTCACTAGCAGCACAACCTCACTAGCAGCACAACCTCGCTAGCAGCACAACCTCACTAGCAGCACAACCTCGCTAGCAGCACAACCTCACTAGCAGCACGACCTCACTAGCAGCATGACCTCGCTAGCAGCACAACCTCACTAGCAGCACAACCTCACTAGCAGCACAACCTCGCTAGCAGCACAACCTCACTAGCAGCACAACCTCGCTAGCAGCACAACCTCGCTAGCAGCACAACCTCACACTGTAAGCCCAGTTGGGTAGCTGTATACCTTTTGCTAGTGATACTCATTCCCATTCCAATAGGGCTAATAAAGCAACTGGAACTGGACTGCCATGACAGCTGAAGTGACAATTTGACGTGTAGGGGGTTGTATATGTATATTGAATGTTATTTATGTTTGAATTAAATTTTACTAGTGTTTACTGTATGTATTTGTCAAATAACAAAGTCATGACGTGTGTGTTTATTTTCTGGCTGTTAACGCCACTCTATGACCACAAGCTCTCATTCTCATGACATGAATGTGTGTTTAACAAGTCTCCCTAGCCTCTCAGTCCTTTAGTGCATGATCCATGTGCCACCTACATTAATATCATTGTCACATAGGTGTCTTTGCATAATATATAATTATGTATAGTTACATGAACTGTGCAATTTTTGTTTGTATATGTATCTGTAGCTAACTGTATAAAATCAGCAGTCATCAGTTGTTATACGAAGTAGCTCAATTTTCTTGAAGCCAGAGGATAAAATTTCTTTGATTGTTTGCACATGTACTGAATTGCAACACAAGCACTGCCATGAGGAAGGTATATAGCTGTGCAAGGCTACAGGTCAGGGTCAATACTGGTTGAGTGATCACACAGAGTCTGTAGCTGCATGCTAGTGTAGCAGTTTGCGCTGGAACATGCCAGATGATAGCTATCTAGAACCAGTTGTTGAGGAAGTCTTTTGTGAGATCCCCATCTCCAGCCTCTCTCAGCTCATCCCCCCCCCCCCCCCCACACACACACAGCTGAGCCTGTGTCCACACACCTGCAAGGAGTCAGCAGCACAGCGCCATTACTGTATGTGTGGTTGTGCTGACCTGATAGCATAATATCACTAATAGCTTTAGAAATAGCCACTATATGTGCATATGGATGCAACTCCAGCAGTACGACGTAGCTATATGTAACAATGAACTCACATGGTGGCCCTGAAAAGGGACTACAGCTACGTAGATATGTATAATTATACATGACAAAGGATTTAGGCCAAGACCATGTTGTCATTTCACATTCATTGCTGTATGTTTAGGGGCCTGCATGTGAGGATGCCTGCAACTATGCAGCTATAGCTACGGGCCACAGACTATCACCTTCTTTCCATGCATGACATGCATGCAACTATATGCATGCAATGCCAATTTAATGAATGGGGTTAGCGAGACAATAGAGAGCTTGGTTGAACAATGCATTGCACAGCATACGTATAACCTTATACTAGTGACTCGAATTTGTTCGGTCACGTGACAGAATAAAATGGCGTCCGCGCTTGGTTTTACAGCAGTGCGGGTTACCTTCTATTGCGGAGAATCAGAGTCCATGCACAGTATCTACTCAAAACAACACATGGTACGCGAGGAATCTTCCTTAACTCCCAGCTCTAGGACGCTGTTAACGCTTGGTTGGCCTCCATATATCCAGAAACATCACCTGAACGAATTGTACTCCGTATTCGGAACAGTCCAGGACGTGTTTATGAAGCGGACCCCAGGTCCCATTCGTGATCTTAAGGAGGTGGATGTCAATAATATGAGCTTTAAGAGCGCGTACGTAGTCTTCAGCGAAGAAGACGGCTTGAGAAAGGCTGTGCAGCAAGACAGATTGGAAGTAGCCGTGGGAACAGAAAAAGTGGGAATGAAAAAATGGTGTATGCAATATATGGAGAAGAGGCTTGCAGTGGACCAACTCAAGGCATCAGCAGACAAGTATATGGAGTTGTTTGACCAAAAGGAGAAAGAGCGGGATGAACGCCTCCGCAAACTGCAGGAACCCGATAAAGAAGGCTGGGTAACTGTTGTCAGCAAGGGGAAGAAGCGTCTCGCAGGGGAGAAACCAGCATCACAACGAGTACGGAGGAAGAAGAAGAACAAGGAACTGCTCAACTTTTATTCATTTCAGCTGAGGGAAAGCAGACGTGAGCAGATTGCACAGCTCAGAAGGAAGTTTGAGGAAGACAAACAGAGGGTGCTGTCTATGAAGGCAAAGCGCAAGTTTAAACCTTTTTAATATTCATCTATTATCACTCTTTTCTGTATACTCATCCCAATAATATTATTAGTCAGAGTATCTATCCTTTATTAATAATGGTGGCAGCCATTCTGCATGCGCATAATTGTATAGTACTATGTTGTACATGTGTGCTCAATGAACTTTACATTCTTGAATAGTTCATTTTAAATCCAGCGTGCTTGCAACATGGCCAAGCTGTGAACGTGAACACAATTCCATCCTGTAAAATAAAGAGGCACATATGCACAAAATTAGCAGCAACAGTAATTTGCACAATATATCCTGTACCCCAACACAATAATATTATAGCTATGCATAAGAACTGTACATGTACATTTCATACAAGAGACAAATACTATATAGCCTGTTCAAGAATAAACTCTACACACCAGTATCACAAGCATGCAAATGTATTCACCTTCAGGAGAAAAGGGAAGTCCTTCCAGAAGTGGTAGTTGGGTATCAACTCCACCCCCTGCGCATCCTTCCAGTACTTCATCACCAACACTCCCACCACCACATAGGTCACAACGGCAGCTAGGAATCTGAAGGAGATTGTGGGGTTTAATACACAGAATACACAATACTGAACTCCCTTATGTACATTATGTATTATACACACTGTTATACTTGCACTGTATATTTACAAATAAGGGAGGTTGGTATAATGTACACTACAGTACAGTGAACCAACGACACACACTTCTTCCTCATGGTAGAGAAACAGCTTATGCTGTTTACCCAAATGCCAGACAAACCATTGACACATGACTACTCACAGAATGATCAAGACGATCCCGACAATTCCTGGATCAACTGTCCCTTCTTCTCCCCCTCCCCCAGAGACAAACAGATTAAAAGATAAGCCAGAAGTATATGTAAAGCTGTCAACCTTCTCCGCACTACCTTGATAGTGCACTGTCACCGTTGACGATCTGCATGCATGGACATGACACAGAGGTAACTAACACAACAAATCAGTGGCAATAACAAAACAGCACAATGATACAGACAAAGTGAAAATGATTATTGCAACGGTGAATTTAAATTTCATAGGAGTTGAGTGACTTATATAGAAGATGTGATGATGGTTGTGGTGTGTTGAACTCACTGACTGCCCTCGCCGTTCAAGTACTGCATGCTAAACACGTATGTCCCTCCTGTGGTGGTCACCACAGAGCATTGTAAGTTGCCTGCAGTATACTTCCCCACTCCGAATCCAACCGTCCCTCCATTAAGATTCTGGCAGATCTGGAGAACAGTACAATGATGCAGATGTAGAGAAGAAAGGTATAGCTTGGAGTGGTTAGCCCACTCTCAAATAGCAGCTGATGAAGGCCTTCACTGACAAAACTTTCCACATCTGACTCATTGTTTGCTATGTCCGACCATTTTTTACTCAGAAGTTCTCGATTATAACAATTACCACTGACCATTAGCTAAACCGTGAAGACAATTCAGGTATAGTGCTAAATGCCTCACCCCTATATACTACCATGGTTTAGAGTTAACATTTCCTCATCAAATTGAAACACATGCTCAGTGAAATATGCTACTTCATAATACAGGTTTGGTTGTAAGATTTTAAGCACTGACGATTGCTTGGAATAAAAGTTTCACTTTGTGATGAAATACGAGATTAAGATACCATCTGCTAAAGGGGTGAATTATGCCCACAAAGTCACTCTCACTTTATAATAATCCTCTTTAAGGATCATATACATCTACGCTGCATCCTGCCCATCATTCTACTGACATTCCACTCCAGTTTCGCAAAGGTCTTTGTCTCTCAAATGGCATCCTACTACCCCTTCCACCAACTCTACAGTCGATATTGCTAGAATCAGTGTTTGAACATGCCCTGGGTACATGTGTAAGGCTAGCCCAAAAGGTCTCCAGCATACCGAGCTCCATACTGTAACCAGTTTAATTGATGATATTCAGACTGAGCTACACATGCAAAAATGAGTCCAGAAATCTCTGCCTCAACTCACTGCCATGTCAGGAAAGTTTTCATCACATGGCACTCCATAGCGTCCATTGTACTTGTATGTAGTGGTACCATCCATCCTGTGCAATATAGAGTAACAAAGAAGTTACTGTGACAGATATGTATCTTCAATAGGTACAGATTGGTTGAACACTATTACAAAACAGAGCATATAACACATACAAAAAGTGATGTAAGTGTGTTAATTATCCTGTAGATGGGCTGCAGGAACATTGTATTGCAAGCTTTATTACACAGAAAATGTCAACAGTCATGTAAAACTGTAAGTATTAGGCATGAAATTATATTAATAATCACTGATCTAAGTGTACCACGAGATAGCTAGTGTGACCATCATACAAATGGCTGTTTGTACTACATATCATGTTAGGACATAAAGTGACCAACACCACTTGACTTCATGAAGCACTCGGTGCTCAGGTGTATTGGTTCTTAACAGGGTAGGCCTCATTCCTATGAGGCCAGGGAGCTAGCTATTAGTTTCCATACATGGTGAACCTGTAACTGAAATTTTGTGCATGATGAACCAAGTTCCTGGATTCCTACATGTGGATAACTTGTGAGAGACTCAGTGCCAGATACTATGAATTAAGTATTACGCACAAATAGAGAGTATCTTATTCTATTCTTCATCCATGTCAGGGGAGATTGCAATGGTCAAAAACAGCTGTCAAGGGTGAACTGACCGACTACACATGCTACATAAACTTGTTGTATTAGAACTGGATCTCTGTTAAAAGTCTTAGCTGGGAGCGCCAGCTACTGCTAACTCACTAACACATGAGAAGCGATCACTTCCACACACAGGAACACGCCCACTTACGTTTGTAGGTATGAGCCAGATTTGAAGATGGCGCAGAAGTCAGCCACCGTCCCGTCAAGATTAGCACTGCAACCGTTCAATGGAGTGCAAGCGGAATGCGCCGAACCCGCTGCCACGGAAAGCAGAAGTGCAGCGAAGAACTTAACTGTGTCCTTCATCCTTGAAATCACGTGATTGCAAATACACACCCTCTGAATGAAGTCGGCACTAGTCTGGCCAGTTAGACCATTCTGAACACACGCGCGCCCGTGGCGCTTGTTTCGGACCGTCTAGAGAGTGTTTGGCCGAGCTAACGTACGCACTTGGTATTGCGTCTAGTACCCCTTAGCTACTATCATTACTGCGGAAAGGAGAGCTTCTCCTCCCCCCCCCCCCCCCTCCCCCCCCCCCCGAAGCTGGCTCTAAACTGTTCTATATAGCTACCTGCCAGAGAAGCTACAATACTCAGGTTAGGGGGTATCATATGTAGCTAGCTATCTCTATTGCTAGACATGCAACTTGCATTGGTGTTCTTCATGCAGCAACTTAGTCGCTAGCACACTTACTACTGATGCAACACATGAGTTACACTACAGCAATACTCTTCAGCTTGTACTGTGTGCATGGCAGTGGTATGTATGCAGAGCAGCAATACAAAACCAAAATGTGTGTGTGTGTGTGTGTGTGTGTGTGTGTGTGTGTGTACATATGACTGTGTGTCATGTGCCATAGTTAACTAGCTAGCTGGATATAGCTACGTAGCTACATATATCACTGTATGAATGAAGCTTAGTTTTTCATATTCTTGTATAGTTCTTTGAAAGCCCAACATGTTTGCAACATGGCCAAGCAGTGAATGCAAACACAACTCCATCCTGTATATAAAATGTAAGGGACTATACATGAAATAAGCAGGAGTGTTAATTTAGTTACAGAACACGCACCATGCAGTGCTGTGTGCAACTAAAACACACACACACCCATTCATGTACTGTACAATTTGCATGCATGCAATACCTGCATACAATCTAGTATTACTATGCATGCACAGTTTCAAGTACAATACATATCATGTGTACTAGTACAATCAAACGATGGCCAACACACTAGTATACACAGATTCTACCTTCAAGAGAAATGGGAAGTCCTTCCAGAAATGATAGTTGGGTATGAGCTCCATCCCGTGTGCTTCATAACGGTACTTCTTCACCAGCACTCCCACCACCACATAGGTCAAACCAACAGCCAGGAGCCTGAAAGGAGACAAGGGCGCATGACAAACTTTACAATGGGAGAGCTCACTTATGGACGTACGTTTAATGCACTGTAGACTAAGCCGTCCCCTATATAGTGTGAATACAGTATATACATGCATGTCTATGGTGATCACCTATAGTTACTATAAACACTCCCATTTACACATGATTGCATGGTTTAAACTCACAGAATAATCAAGACTATCCCAACAATTCCTGGGTCTACTCCTCCTTCCCCTCCTCCTCCCCCTCCCATTGAGCCTGATCCAGAGACATGCAGATTGAAAGTGAAGTCGGTTAACGTTGCAGAGGTAACTGTAAAACTGTCAACCTTGTCCGCACCACCTTCATAGTGAACTGTCACTGTTGACGATCTGCATGCATACAAGGGCATGACACAGATAGAAGTAGGTGACCAACAGAATGCATGGGTAAATGACATACGATGATCACAGAATGGGACAACTTGCAGACGTATGCAGCTGTGACAATGGATGATATTGTAACTGCAGCTGTACATGCATGTAATGGAGTTGTGTGTGTGTGTGTGTGTGTGTGTGTGTGTGTGTGTGTGTGTGTGTGTGTGTGTGTGTGTGTGTGTGTGTGTGTGCACGTGTGTGCATGTGTGTGTGTGTGTGTGTGTGTGTGTGTGTGTGTGTGTGTGTGTGTGTGTGTGTGTGTGTGTGTGTGTGTGTGTGTGTGTGTGTGTGTGTGTGTGTGTGTGTGTGTGTGTGTCACTGACATATGCTTGGACAGAGTAGCCCGACGACAACAGGAATGCATGACACACACACACACACACTCACCGGCCATTCTCGCCATTCAAGTACTGCATGTTAAACACATATGTCCCTCCTGTGGTGGACACCACAGAGCATGCTAAGTTCCCTGCAGTATACTTTCCTAATCCAAATCCAACGTCAACCTGACCTCCTTCGATATCAATATGCTGACAGACCTGCAGGGAGCAGCACAATGCCACAGAGAACAAGATACAGTGGACTGCCATAGCCAAGCATGCATGACACACAGACTACGTGCACATTGCACCATTAATAATTATAGTTACATACATGTAAATTAAGCACCACCTAAATAGTACGTATATAGTCACGATTGAAGCATGGCATGCAGTGTCTGATCGCACTTCTACTTAAGTATAGGTTTGGGACAGATGCTATTCAAGACATGGTTTACATTTACAGGCGATAGTGCAGTCAATGTATATATGTCTCAAGCAATTAACTCACTGCCATGCCAGGAAACTGTGGGTCACATGTCACTCCATAGCGTCCATTGTACTGGTAGGTAGCTATATCTTTCCTGTCATTACACATAGAGGACCACAATACATTAGTCACTGTTTTGTTCGAAATATAATACATTGCACTGTATGTATAATTAAAGCCTGTATAAGCTGAGGCCCCCCCTCCCCCTTTTCCGCCACCCTTAATTGCTTGTCGTGCAATATAATGTAACTTATATCTAAGAGGGAATTGTGCAGTCAATACTGCACTGCTGCCTATATTGTCACTGTGACTGCCATAGAATCATATCACATATAATTACCACTCAATAATGTATTAGTGCAGACATAAGTTTAGAATAATATCTCCATTCACACAGCTACATCATGCAGGAGGGATCTATCTGGCATGTGTCACCTCACAGCTTAGCCACTAGCCATGCAGAATGTGTATGCATCCCTGCCTGGCTTCAGATTTCTAGCAAATTCTATTATATGCCAGTGTACTTGTGAAATCACAATGTCATGTGATCATTCCAAGGGGATGTGCTGAATAAACTATGATGCAATTGAGAAGCATGATGCAACACTGTAATAGAGTGATGCAATATGGACACCAAATGTTCTAGTATTTAGCAATATTTACTTAATCTGGCATCATAGATGCACCGCGTATAGCCCGTTAAACCCAACATTCATCTGTTCACACCTTACAATATTTAAGGCCTGGGGTGATTCAGAACTGAATTATTGAGTCACAAACAATATCTGTAATATTGTATCCTTGATCAGATTCAGACGCATCTCAAAAGAACATAACCTCTGCACTCTCCAACTTACGCTTCTAAGTGAGAACCAGGTTTGAAGATAGAGCAGAAATCAGCAATGGTCCCACTGTCTAGTGTAACCCTGCAACCACTTGCTGGTATGCAAGTTGCGGAATGCACCCGGCCCACCACAGCGGAAAGCAAGAGAGCCGCCAAGAATCTGTTCAGTCGCCTCTTCGACATCTCGATCGAAATCACATGATTGCGTGACGGGTCGTGCTATATAAACCATATGCACACATGATTGACACATGACGCAAGAAGTATGATGCAACAGATGAATAATTATGCTTCCCATGCATACAGTTGGTTATATATTTTGCATCATGCATGCATGTGGATCGATGACTTGCAAACTGGAAGCTTAAGAATTATTAACCTGCAGCTGGTTTCATGTGCATAAATTCTTCAGTTCACTTCTAATAAATTAGTAAATATGCAGTCATGTCTGGAAGCATCTTAATACTTTATATTGCATAATTCATGCACAATGTAATTAATCATTTCTACTCTTCTGGAAATCTGTCTCTTGCGTGTGACATCGTACATATATAAAACCAAATAGGCTGGTTTCATTTTCAAAAACATTATAATTACGTATACCAAATGAGTTAGTCTTAGCTTACTTCACAAATTGCAATAAAACAAAAGAAAGTGAATGAGAAATATTAATTAACGAGCGATAAATACACTCCAGCACAGGCATCATATCAACACGAGATAAAATACCCAATGATGGGACAGGAGTGGCAACAATACCTACCACATATAGTCTATGATTGTAACTATGTACATAGGAAAGAGTGAGAATTGTACAAAAGAATTAAATTCTGTGCACAAACAAACTGCACTATGAAAATAATAGTTGCTACAATTACAATTGTTGTTACAATTTCTTGTATCCCAATCCCTTGCAGCAAGGCCAGGCAGTAAAACTGAACACAATGCCATCCTGTAGCCACAAGAAGAGTGTTGGTTGGCTCAGACCACGTGTACATGCAGATGTACACTGCATGCCGACAGTGGTGTGCATGCTACACTGCATCTACTCATGCACATGACGCCATAGCTGCCTTCTCCGCAGTCTTACCTTCTTCAGCAGTCTTACCTTCTTCAGCAAGTCGAATTCCAACTATCATTCATACACCAAATGGAGATATATACATATAGATCTCTCCTTGCTGTTACGTTGAAACACTACTACACACGCACATTTCAGTATATCACAAAGTATAGGGGCACCAGCCTCCAAAGCACAGGAAGTCATGCCATGAGGGTTCAAGTTCAGGTGATTGGGCTACCAGTTGGAAATTACATGGAAGTGTATATAGTGACAAATGGTGATAGTGAGAAATGACAAGAGTTAAACGGTAGTATTGTTAACAAGGTGTGATCTTAATATAATCAATGCACCACCTTTTACAGGAAGTCCTCCTTAAGAACATTTGCAAGCAATGGCAGATCAGCACAAACAGAACACTGAAGTTGACGGAGAAAGCAGCTACAATGGCATGGCTGACAAAATGGCCCCCTTTATACCTACATGGCACTATGTATGTGGTTTGTCATGATATTAGCATACTGGATGCCATTTTGTGCTCCCCTGTGGAAATTGCAAAGAAAATGTACAGATGGACAGTTGTATACGTAGACTCACCATAGGGTGGAGTACCAGGCCCGCAAAGTTATACTCAATGTTTTAATGTATTGAGACTTAACTTGCACGCACGGACATGCACACACACACACACACACACACACACACACACACACACACACACACACACACACACACACACACACACACACACACATGCACGCACACACGCACACACACAGACACACACACACACACACACACACACACACACACACACACACACACACACACACACACACACACATGTACACATGACACTGTGCATGTGCTTACTTTATTTGAGTCATACAAATGGTTACATACAAGTAACCCACCTTCACAAGAAAAGGGAAGTCCTTCCAGAAGTGGTAGTTGGGTATCAACTCCACCCCCTGCGCACCCTTCCAGTACTTCATCACCAACACTCCCACCACCACATAGGTCACAACGGCAGCTAGGAACCTGAAGAGAAGTAGGGGACTACGCCATTAGGTGACTGTCATACAATGAAACCTGTCTAAAACAGCCACCTGTGGGCCAGTTCTAACTGACCTTTATAGAGAGGTGGCTGCTCTACAGAGGCAGATTGCAATGTTTTAGTGCCATTTGGGGCCAGGGAGGCTGGCCGTCTTAGAGAGGTGGCTGCCTAACACAGTGACCATCTTAGACAAGTTCCACTGTATAATAGCAGCACTTGTATTCCTCCAATAATAATTATCACTGATACGAGATTCTTGAGCAAGACACAACTGATAATGATAAATCAATCAAATGCAGGACGTTTCAACCCGAAGGTCTTTGTCAACTGCGTACAGGGTCCTGTACGCAGTTGACAAAGCTCTGGAGGGTATCGTCGACCAGGAGCTTGACTTACAGTTCTGTACACACGTAAGCTATATACATAGGCATAGCAAACATGTAAACATCCCCCAATGTGCATATGGGGAGCTTAATGTCCGGTTGTGTGTATACACAATGCATTAATGTGTGACGAATGACGTCATATAGACGCTCATTGCTATGGAGCGGATATAAGGGAGCAAGTGATCCTGAAGTGAACAAGCACTTACTGTAGCAGGACAATAGTTGGACACTGTAAGATGCTCTGACCATGAAGATCTCATCAGCTACAAAACAACCATTTAATATGTTAAGCGACGAAGACGTATACCTATCTGAAGTGAGGGCTTCTCAACCAACCAAGAGAACCAACCCTTTCTTATACCTACATGGGCAAAATATCTTACATTGTCTAACTGCAATCCTCTTATGTGTCCACTCAGGGGGAGGAGTCATTTACCCCTTAACCTCCTAATGTGTGTGACAACTTACAGGACTATGAGAATGATTCCTGGTATGCCGGCAACATCCCCTGCACTGCTCGGTGGAGAGCTAGACGTTAGCTGTAGGATGAAGTTGTACTGCGTATCAGCTACGTACTTGAAGGTCTGGACTGTATCCCAGCCACCTTGGCACTCAACCTTCACTGAGCCTTGCCTGAAGTAAGCCAGCATGCAAAGAGAGGCCACAGGAGAAAACGCAACATATAGCCATTAACACTCAGGTACACTCAGCCATGACAGATGCCGATTAGAAAGTAAACACAATGGGGCTATGTTCTGCATGATCATTAAAACTGATTCAGTTGACAGCTGTACGCTTCACTACGATATCGCACAGGGAAGAAGTGTTTGGTGCAACAATCTTTGGCTATTGTGTGATTTCCACAAAAACCTTTGAATGAGGCAACAGCTATTCAATAGCACAGAAAAGGGTGAACAATACAAATCTAACTAGTGCTTGAAAATAATTAAGTTTGCAGTGTGTAGTCTTAAATTAATTTTGCATCAGATGCCTGCCTCCTAGCCCTAGTGTATGCACCAACTTACCTGCTCTTTGCAGTGTCTGGGTATATGATGTTCATTGTATACGAGTTGCTGGAAGGGTCAGCACTGACCATAGTGCACTGCATATTGCTTCCACCTAGCGCACCGATGTTGAACTTCATACCATTCGGAAATGTTAAGCATAGCTGCACCAAATACAAATCCTGATCATACAAAGTCTATGTACCTTGCTTCAGTAATGATCCTATTCACACAGTATAGTCTGCTATGTAAGCAACCTTAACTGTAAAGCGTACTGTGAGTATTATAAATGGGGTGTTGGTACGTGTGTAGTTAAAGGTCCCATTGGACAAGGGTGCATAGAAAAGTCATACACATGCAGCATGCAGCGTGCTGTGTGTGTGTGTGTGTGTGGGAGAGAGAGAGAAAGATAGAGATCGTGCACTGTTTACAACTAAGGTAGCACCCTCACCGCAGTGCCGGCTGTCTCGCAGAATATTGGTGTCTTCCCATCGTAGAGAAAGGTGGAGCCAGTGCCTCCCTCAAACCTGAGTGGAGACACAAGCAGCTATTATAGTATCATTATGTAATTCTTTGAGAGACACTTATGGAACCCAGAGTGTGGAGCATGTTTCATGGAGTACTATATTAGTGTGGCCATCAAGTGCTGTCTATACCGTTACACAGTATTGAGGTATACACCGGCCATAAATGCAGCGCTGGCGTAAGGCACTGCGTCAGCGCGCGCAGTTCGATCGGTGGGCTCGAACTGCACGCACGGAGCTGCTCAGATGACTAACTATATACCTAGCTGGTATGCCCATAGATCTACGGTATGCCCTATTCTAGCTAGCTGGCTGGCTTCTGCTACTGAAACGAGGTACACCATTGCGGCACACAAACCCACGACGCAGCTTTCGGCTAGGCGTATAGGGCTCCCCGTCTTACCAGTTCAGGGCGCCATTGTCGAAAATGCTGCAGAAGTCGATCTTTACTCCGTTGTCCAGGTCTACACTGCAACCAGACTTTAGCGTGCAAGCGCTCTGTGCGTTAACTAGCCTTCCAAGGCGTAGGAATAGGAGAGTGGCTGCAAAGAGTGACCAAATCGACGACTGTGCCCCCATCTTGTGGCCTTGCTGAAAATGAAGAACGCATAAAAAAAACCAGCCCCTTGGATTTGGTTGTCACATGATTAGTCACGAGGGACCAATAGGCTTCCTGTATTTACATTGCACCCACACGCGGTACATTTTTAACTGTTTCCCTCTGTTCACTTGCAGTCTGCGGTCAACATAGAGCTGCTCCTTCAGTAGACCTGCCCCAGAGAACAGTCTGTCAACCTCCTCTACAGAGAAAGAGACAGAAAGCCAAATGTTATTGGAAGACACGGTCACTTAAAAGTAGCTACTAAAACGTACAGAAGTCATATTGGCCCGCAGTGAGATTTCCAACCAATGTGTAGCGTGTGTGCCTATGACAGACACAATTTCACTCTTGCTGCAATCTTTGTACATCCAACTGCATCCACACCCATCCTCACACTGCCACCCTCACACACACACACACACACACACACACACACACACACACACACACACACACGCACACACGCACACACGCACACACACACACACACACACACACACACACACACACACACTAAACACCACAGGCTTTCAAACATTAGACACACATAGCATCCATGTTTCCGGTTCAAGCTCAAGCCCAGGCCATGGCAGAGAAGTTTTCAGTGGCAGCACCCCCTGACAACAAACAGCCCCAATGAACAAATAACAAACTGATCTTACTGTATGTGTGTCTGTGTTGTTTGTACTATGTATGTGTTGTGGGTGCCTGGAAGAGTAGCCTTCTGGCTAAAGGTTCCCCGCATTAAATAAGATCAATTATTATTATTATTTATCAAGCAAACAGAAGAAACTATAATGTTTTGGCAGCAAAGTCCTTCACTTGCAGAATGTGCAAAAGTCCATAACACATTTACAATTACAATGAAACCTGTCTAAGACAACCACCTTTGGGCCAGTTCTAACTGACCTACATATATAGAGAGGTGGCTGCTCTACAGAGGTAGATCGCAACGCTTTAGCGCTATTTGGGGTCAGGGAGGCTGTGCTTTAGAGAGGTGACAGCCTAACACAGTGACCATCTTAGACAGGTTCCACTGTATAGCAAGCAACGAACCCTTGTGACCATTGCCATATGCTCATAGAAAGAAGAGCGCTCAACATACTGTAAATACATAGATGCACATGCTTGATGGATGAGTCCATCCCTCTTATATACCTTCTGTAAAGAAATATACCAAGGTGCCATCACCACGGGCATAGCAGTTCTCCTTCAGACACCTTCCCTTCTTGAACCTCAGCTGTGCCATATCATAGCGCCCATAGTCCCTGAACAACACAACTCCACCAGGCTTGAGATAGCGAGAGAGAGTGTGGACAGCTCCCACCATGCTGAAGGAGGAGCAAATATACACATGCACAGAGGCATATAAAAATGAACACGCACCCACCACACTTGTAGCTTAGAGTAATCTAATGAAAGTTATGACTCGAGAGAACAAGCGAGGAAGGGGAAACTGCCACAAGCCGGTATCAAACCGGGGACCTACCCTTCAATGCAGAAGTTCGACCACATGAGTTTACCGACCTGGCAACAACAATTTTCCCTTTCTCTCCCCATACCAGCTAGTTAGAACAGAGTAGAATACAAGGCTTAAAAAGCTTTGACCTCAGGAAATATCACTAATCACATCACACCTTTGTGTGGTCTCAATTGTATGTATGTAGCCATTCCTCTGCATACAACCCAATAGGCTATGCATACATTGTATGGACAGTCCCACAACGAAAGCCTATAATGTTGAGTCTGCCCTATACTACTGTAACATACTACAACCAGCTCACAGTTCGGGCCGCAATGCTGAGAGGACAAATATTAGAGTAATGACATCCAAACTTTGCTCAGGGAATGGGTACTGGGTGTCAGGGTTGGAGATGTCTGCCACAAAGGCACGACACCTCTCTTCGGTGTACTCAGGGTGGCTCCTCACCAGGTCCACTGCTGTCTTGGAAAAGTCACAGCAATAGATAAATAGGCCATTAGCCCTGCAGTTGACAGGATAAACACCAAGTACATAGTGTGTACACACACACACACACACACACACACACACAACACACACACACACACACACACACACACACACACACACACACACACACACACACACACACACACACACACACACACACACACACACACACACACACACACACACACACAGGTTGCAGTCCACTTGCATTAATACTAATACCATACATACATACAAGTTATTAAAGACCAGTAAACATACAGTACTACTAACTGCCATAGCTAATAGGTGCAAAGGTACATGCACATTATAGCAGAATACATGTACGGCATGCACGCCATGTATATATGGCTTAGTTTCTGAAGGCACCTGCTAGTTTGTAGAATGGGGAAGACGGTGTTACCAACGCCGCATCCAACCTCCAGGAGGGTAAAAACCTTGCCATCAATGCCACCAGGCTCTTTTTCCACTGAATCTCCTTCGCCCCTTCCTTCTCCTTCACCTCCTCCTCCTCCTCCTCCCCTTCCACCCACACCTTCCTGTGGGGGACCAAGGAGCTCTGGGAACTCTGTAAAGAGCCAGTGCCTGTCTTTGAAGAATTTGTTCTGGTGCTGTGAGTAGAAGTTGTCCCACTGCAAGTCAGCTTTGTCAATTAGCTCAGCTACATACACACACAGAGAGAGGAAAGTAGCATACACTACACTAAATGCATACACTAACAGTAATTTCAACGTAGTGTAGCATATACTATTATACCACACATTGAAGTATTACATTATTACTGGTGAGTACCTACCTCCTTAATTAAGGCACAACTCACCTGCTTTCCCTGGGTCCATCAGATCTGTTGAATTCTCCTTCACTTTCTCCTTTGCCTCTTCCTCTTGTTCAATTCCCCAATCAACGTTATCCCTAGTAAAAATGCGCATAGTTAAAACAGTCATGTGCACACACACACACACACACACACACACACACACACACACACACACACACACACACACACACACACACACACCACACACACACACACCAAATAGAGTAGTATGGACTACTCAAAAGGAAAACATTAGTAACTCAAGCGACATTAAGACAACCCTGCACGGCTAGTGAAAGAGCTATCGACCTGAAAGCACGCTTGTGTCAGTTAAAGAACCACATTTCGTACCATCGTACCATGCATTATGCTCAAAGACTTTGCTCTGGTCCATTAGAAACCTAGTTCCAAACTGCGGTCGCTTATCTTCTCCTTCCGCCATTTTGTCCCCTCCGATCAATTTCGTAATATAAACATGGCGGCAGACAACGGAGTTAATAATTTACACATGCACACCACACTAAATAAATACTACAGCAGGGGTATACAATCAATACAGGTGCACTGCTGTACTGCGGGGGCGAAAGAATAGTACATGTTTGAGTGGAGCCCATTGGTCTCCTGGCTCTCAAAGACAATTGGTTGCCCTGGCATCGGTGTGAAATATCCATTGCCGCAATCTGTTATGACTGCTGTGTGACAGGAGTAACTTGTTTCTACACCTGGCACCACTTCTGTGTTGTACTCCACTTGGTCTACAACGAGTAGGTCTTCACTGGGTGCACACGCACATCCTCCAACTGGAGTGTACCCCACACATTGCAGACAGGCACAAGCAGTGGCTACTACGGGGATTGGCTGGCAGCTGCTACAAAGGGAATTGGGAAGAGGGAGTGGGGGTGGGAGGGTGTGGGGGAGGGGACATGTGGCGGTCCCTTGTGGCTCAGGTTCAATAACACAGAGACTGCAAACCTCCTTATTAGAGACTGGAACGTGGTTGCTCTTCCTTTCACAGGCCTTCTCAAACTCGTCATCTCCTTCATTTCCATCCCCTGAGAAGTGAACATTATCAGTGAGCACCCTTCTCTTCTTCCTCTTTCTAGGAGGATGTATACGGCTTGGCGTATCACTCCTAGCGCTCTGACCCTCATCATCCGAGAGGGTCACATCACTCAAACGGTGTCGTCTCTTCCGTGAGAAGGGCGAATACCTCAAGAGCTTGCTCTTGGCAGTCACCTCTTCATCGCTGTCTACTGGGTTACAGTCTGTCTCTACTTCAGTCACAAGGCCAACGTTGCAGTCATCAACATCAAACGACTCCTCAATCTGGAACGAAGGTTCTTTGCAGTAAGATAGGAAAGCAGTTCGGGCCTTTTCTGCAAACTCGCTGTCAGGGCTACTGGGTGGGGTGGATTCCTCAGGGCCAGATAAAGGGTCGTAGAGGTCAACCAATCCAGTTCTCGTGAATGAAACAGCTGCAAAGCAGAAGCAATACCATGGGAGTGAGCACATACACCAGTAGCACGTATATAGTGTGTAGCTTTACTGGCTTATTTATGGAGAGACCTGAGCGACTATGAAATTCTGAATGCTTAGATTTGTTCACACTAGGCAAGTTCAAAATAATTCTAGACGTTTCAGTTACCTTCATCAACGAATTCACAGATGAAGGTAGCTAAAAGCGGTCAAAACTTCTAGAATGCTGCAAACTCTGACCAATGGGAATGAATCTGAGCATGCATGCAGCCGAGTTAGTGACTAGAAAACGCAGACCGCTAGTCAGTAGTTTTGTCCTAGCCCAGTTCTTACCCGTGGTGGTTATGAGGCTAGCTAGACCCAGCATAGGTCACCTCCCATTTATGTACATCACTGATGCAATAATGGGCCGTGCTCCTCATATAAAATAGAAGGGACTGCATGAGGGAGAGGGTCCTCACGATGTCAATGGACTGTGGCATCCAGTACCACCAACACCTCCAACAGGATGTTTGGCAGATCTCAGCTGTACATTTAGTCCTGTGACCTCATTAATTAGAAAACATCCTGTAGGGGTATGCCCTTGAGTGGAATAACTAGTCTCGTGCACCAGACCTTACTGTGATTGCACAATATGAGAAATAGGGGCTGGCATGTGCGCGACTAAGGTATAACATCTCTCAGGATAGCCATTGTACAATACTCCATACATGATCTGCTTTATCTATCCACTCAGACCTTTTGGGAGTTTTGAAAATGGCTACCGTAGCTATCAACCCATCACAGAGTACTCACATTCGCGTTCATTGGTCCAATCATCCAATTGTGTGATGTCATCCTCTTTCAAATTAATATCCTCGTACTACAGAGAGATAAGACATGGAACACATCACACACATTGATGACAATATAGTCTATGGATACTGAAGGCCAAGAATACACACTACCTTACTTTAGCAACTTATAGTTATGGAATTCGTAGCTATGAAGTCCGAAAACATCATTCGTACAATAGAGACATGCGAAAAAACAAGTGAAGACGTCCTTACTTTGCTTATAATCTTTTGGAAGGTTCGTATATGGGCTTTTGAGTTGGCTGAAAGGCTACTTGCGAAGCTCCTGGCACTTGTTTCTGCTGCCTCAAAACCGCGGTCCCGCTCATCCTCCATTACGAAATCCCCCCTCAGGGTACAGTGACGTAATACAAAAATGGCTTCCGACTTTAGCCAATCGGACGTCAAATTTATCCTCAAGACGTACGCGGAAAAGCAATCTACTCGCTTTTCTGAATTCATGGAAGTGTGGAAGAGTATGAAATGCTGTAAGATAATTAAGTAAGTGTTGTTCTTCGTCTTCGAGCCAAGTAAAATGCCTAATGTCATGACGGGGGACTCTGCTAGCTAGAGTTGTGAAGAATCTCAAGCCCACAGCAATCTCTATATACATGCATTGAACCCTTTAGTTTGCCATATCATAATATCTGTGTAACTGCGTTTAATCCAATTTATAGATTTCACCCCTTGTTTAGTGAATGAAGCATAATTTAAATTGACATTAGTGAATTTTGCAGCATCATATGAAATAGGGAAGTTCTACAGAACAAGTCAACCCCTTGTCTAATGGTGTCCTACGTGTTTCATTTAACACTATTACTTGCTTATTCTATGTACAGTGAATACATGCTCACGTGCGTCTCAAGTGAGTAGAGTCTTCCCTGCATGTGCTGCTGTCGTTTCCTCCTATTCTATCTCACTCACAGGGTGTTCAACGAGCATGAACGTGGTGAGCTGACAGACTCGTCCGACCAGTTTATGCACAGGCACAATTTGTACATCCTCAACGGGTTGATCCCCGCCATCTCAGAGTACCTGAGAGCAGAGCACCCCGAATGGTACCGCGTCGGTGCTGTGTACCTCCTGTATGCAGTGTACATGAATCAGCCTGTCTCGGTGGACCCAGTCCATGTGAGGAGTGTAGCTGTATTGGGTGGGAGGATAGCATGCCACTGTGCGGCAGGGTGGTTGGCTGTGTATAATCTTGCATAGCCAGGCTACTTTGTCCTCCATTTGTATTGTGATGTCATGGGTACTTTCCCCTAACCGATGATGTCATCTTATAATAAAATGGAGGGTAGGTAGCAATCTGAGCTACGCAGGACTATGCTATGTGTTTGGGCTCCAACTTTCACTTGCTTGCAGCAGTTAGCTCTTATCTCTTATACACAGTGTTTTCACACAAGGTGTAGGGATGATTCTAGAGTGTGTCCACATTGTAATCTTAATCAAGGAGTATTGATTCATTATTGACCAGACTGTGTTGTACATTAATTAAGACGAGCTGGGAAGTTTAGCATGGCTGACTGAATATGGATATTTGCCTGATTGACTCTAGTGTTGCGGAATTTGTGGAGTGAAATACCTACCTATGCTAGGCATTGGCTACGTAAACCTACATTTGACAGGTTTTCGCACACATTGTGCAGTGTGTGCACAGACACAATGTCACCCAGTTTATGGATGTTGCTGGCCTCTGTACTCATTGTGTCCATGCATGCTATCCTCCCCTCTCTCTCCCTCTCCGTCAGGTGGCTCTCACTCCAGAGATGTACCAAGATGTTTTGAAGCTGCACCGTGAGCTCCGTGAATGCAAGGCAAGTAGACTAGAAGAGCTTCTGAGCCTAACCCTGACCCTAAGTGCTTATGTCAGCCTATCCTCTGTGTACCCATATACGTATGCTCATTTTCAATTGCTTTGTAGAACTCTGAGGCTGACTATGCACTGACCCGTCTGTTTGCTAAAGGGGCGTTTGTAATTGCCCTTGCCAGCCAAAAGAAGTGTCTGCGTGTGACCAATGTGCACATGCACCAGAGAGCTCTGATGGAGTATGTGGGAGAGGATCACGCTGTGTTCCCTACCACAATGAAACGGCTGAAGACAAAGGTACCATTTGCTCATTAAATATGTATATGTCGACTTTTTGTGCTATTCTCAAGAAACTGCTTGCTTATACTACATGGAGGACCAGAGGACCTGGTTGTTTCCACAACATCTGGTCTTCACTTCAACTACATTTCACACCTGTGCCTCTTCCCTGCTGTGTACCGTAGGGGCTACAGAACATGGCCGCCTCGTACCACCACACCAAGGAGGCCCTCTCCCTCCCTGAGTGCTGTCTGCATCCCTCCCACCTCCACTCACAACTGGGAAGCCTTATGTCAGAGTATGAGAAGTGGATAGAAGAGGTAAGCACTCAGTTGACTTCACACTTATCATACCAAGGGTTGCATGCTCTGATAGCTGTGTGGGTACAGTGGAACCTGTCTAAGATGACCACTGTGTTAGGCAGCCACCTCTCTAAAACAGCCAGCCTCCCTGGCTCCAAATGGTACTACCATAGCGATAAAACATTACAGCCTACCTTTGTAATGCAGACACTTCTCTGCGAAGTCCAATTATAGTCTTGTACCCAGACCCCCATGCGTCGCCGCCCCAAAAAGTGGGTCTGGTAACAATAGAGCATTTCGCTCGACCTTATGATGCAATAGCACATGATGATGACACTTACGTCATAGATAAGTGTGATAATAGATAAGTGATACGTCTCTTCCCAGTACAAAATGGTGACTACCTGGACAGTGGTCGTTGCTCGCTCTGCTGTAGCCCACCTTCGTGACTGCTTCATCAATGGCTCTGTCGATTGTAGCCCTAGTTAATTTAAAAGACGCATTAAGCCTTGGTACAAGTGCACACAACAATTCCTCTCCACTGACGGCCATTGCAATTTAACTGAAGCACTCAGTGTCGAATACTCGCACTCTGTGTTCAGAGGCCGGCCGTAGGATGGAGACAAAAGTACCTGTACGGTACTACTACCTTTCTATCTGACGATCAAGTGAGCGCTAGTAGTATACGCCCTTCACAAGACTTTCAAGACTAGTGCAAGCGGCGGCCGCATTCAGTACACTAAACGTCATAGTGTCGTCACAGAGTTGCGGTGTTTAGCTGCGCTGTGAAGCATTCCAGACAAAAACGTCATAGGGTCAAGTGGCATGTTCTGTTGTTACCAGACCTACCTCTTGGGGGGGGGGGGGGGGAGCGCAAATGGGTCTGGGTACGAGACTAGGCCAATTATAACTTGCCAACAGGTGTCTATCTTTGACAGGTTTCACTGTATAGTATAAGTTATGTATGGAAGTGCAAATATGGATCACTATATGGGGTATTTTCATCTAGAATCTGGTAAGGTATGCAGGCATATACATACTGCATCAGGCTGTTGGGTGTCTGTTATATACAGAGTTGTTCTACTTCATAAGTACTACTTTGTTTGACAGTACTTTTGTAATCACAATAATTATGTTAATTTGTTAGATGGAGAAGCTAGCAGCTTGAGAAGTTAGCTGTTATATTGTTGTCTTCTATTCTCCCAACACAGGAGCAGAGTTCATCTGCTTTACACGGGCAGTCTGCCATCTCCCCCACGGTAAGCCACTGTTTACTTCACCATGTACAACTCCTCTCATTAGTTGTGTTCTTGTTTACCTGTCAACACTCAGTGACAATGGTTAGATTGTGGATGATTTGCATCTACCATAAATATTCTTTACTACATGTAACACAGAATATTTATGATACAGTGAAACCTGTCTAACACCAGCCACCTGTGGGCCAGTTGTAATTGGCCTTTATAGAGAGGTGGCTGCTCTACAGAGGTAGATTGCAATGTTTTAGTGCTATTTGGTGCCGGGGAGGCTGGCTGTTTTAGAGAGGTGGCTGCCCAACACAGTGACCATCTTAGACAGGTTCCACTGTATGTATACATTTATTTGGTTGATTTTATCTTGCATTATGTCTTATATGCATTATGGTCTAATACATGTACACTGTATGTTGTGCATGTATAGATGGCTATGTGTATTGTCAGTTAATGATACTCAGTTCCTTCTATCTTGCTAGCCCTCTCCTTCTGTGCAACTCCACCAGCGAAGGCGAGCACTGATCAACCATGCTTATGAACTAGATCCAGGTAGTCAGACAAGAGACAAGCGAAGGAGGGTTGCAACATCTTCAAGTAGTTTAGCAACCAAGAAAGGACCTAGTAGTGGAACAAGACTGCGTTCTCAGAAATAGTCCATTGTATTGCATGCATTTTAGCAGTATTTTTGTTTTGGGGCAAGTGAAGCAAAGCCCCATTCTTCTGGGTGGGGCAAAATTGGAAGTCATGGTACATTGCGAAAGTCTTGGCATGTCGCAGAAGTCATAGTACATCACAGAAATCTTGGTCCAGAGACACAGCGAAAGATCCATCAATGGCATAGAAGCACTCAAGGTGTCAATTTTTCTATGTTTACATGTTGCGGTCTCATGCACCATTCACCTTCAAAAGTCACTTCTGCAAGTGGGTGGAGTTGATGCATATCCTCTATTACTCAGCCTCAGCTTATAGCCTCAGCCTTGTAGTGGATTTTGCTTGCAGTCCTAGGAAGTGGAATGTAACTTATATATATGCTACCTGCAAAATCCTGCATGTCACTGTTGATCGCAGTAACACATTGATTTGCATTCGATTCACTTCATTTGCACATTTTCCCAGCATCCTTACTTATTTGTACATGTAGGTAAGTGTGACTGTGCAATTGTGCCAGCTGTGTGTGTGCAAATGTGGTTGTGTGCATGTACATTTGTACATAGCTGCTCACCCCATAATGCCTTGCATTTGACTAGTAATGTGTATGTATGGTGTTGCATTGGCGTAATATAGCAACCTCAAATGCATAGAGCATGTACACAGTTTGGGTGTGTCCTGTAATCATGCATGCATGAATGCAGTAGGAAACCATTCAAATGAATGTCATTTATTTGTTTCCTACTAGCTACCCTTGCCCAGGGCCCACCCAAATGCAGACAGAACGACTAGCTGTAAGGAAGACCATGCTCAGGAAGGTGGCCATGGTACCGCTGTTGGCGCTGGTAATGCTGGCGTCGATGTCTCTGACTAGCGGACAAGGAGTGGATAGGATCCGGGATAACGGGACTAGCGGTTGCATAATCGTAGAGCTGGTCCTGGAGCGACTCGAAAAGGAAGTCCTCCGCCCACTCATTACTTCCACTGGTTCCAATGATAGTGTGGTCAGATCACTTGTAGCATTTCTAAGGAGAATAGCAGCAGTGGAGTCAGACTACGGAAGAGCGGAGCGCACCTATCGCGATAACTACCACGGCGGCATCTGGCAGGTGGACGAAGCTGATTTTAATATCACTCGAAATTGTTTTGCCCCTATAAACTACCTACTAGCCTCGGACACTTCTGTTGACCCGCGTCACTTGTACACTGCCATTGGTCGCGACAACGGATTGAACATAAACTGGATGAATGGCCCCCAGTGGGTAGACCTACGAAAGCCCCTGTATTCTGGACTTGCAGCCATGTTGAAGCTTCTCTTAGCTAACATGTCAATTCCTGCTGATGTGGCAAATCAATCTACTTTCTGGTTCAAGCACTACCACAATAATGCCACCAGAGGTGGAGCACTGCAGCTGGTAGGAGATGATTCCACAGTGCTGGCGGAGACTATGTGCTCAGTTCCGTGCCAGTCCTACCCTGACATAGTGTTTGTGGTAGACAGCTCCCTTAGCGTAACACCCACTTCCTTTTCAACAGCACTGGACTTCATTGCTGGCCTTGTACCTCATTTCCAAATTGGCCAAAATCTTACCCGTATTGGAGTTGTTACCTACAGTGATA
Organism: Ianthella basta; assembly: GCA_964019415.1. Taxonomy (NCBI): domain Eukaryota; kingdom Metazoa; phylum Porifera; class Demospongiae; order Verongiida; family Ianthellidae; genus Ianthella; species Ianthella basta. The sequence goes on from OZ025880.1 coordinate 1,378,617, forward strand.
GAGTTATGGAAGCGATAGCACTCGATAGCTATTTTGATGCTTCTGAATTAAGTGCAGCTATAAGAACAAATGTTCACTACTTTGGCGGATTAACTGACACAGGCAAAGCTATCCAATTTGCAACAGACACAAGCTTTAGCAGTAGCAATGGAGCACGAGATGATGGCAGGTCAAGAGTAGGCATTGTTATGACAGATGGTCAGTCTCAAGATGATGTTGCTGGACCATCTAATGCAGCCCGTGACGCAGGCATCAGTCTCATTGCCATTGGAATTGGTAATGTTGTTAGTACAACCGAACTGATTACCATTGCCGGTATATCGGGCCAAGTTTATCTTGTAGATAAGTTTTCAGACTTGCCCCAATTATCTGCCGTCATTAAGACAGCATCCTGTCTGGCAGCTGTAGTCCTGAAGTTAAACAATACACTGTCAGCAATTCTGATAAATGAGGAAATTCGATACTTATCGCTCATTGTAAGATCTGGTGAAAACTACACTCTGCACATTACAGCAATGAACGGCAGTATAATTGTATATGGCTCGCTGTTGACTGCCATGCCAGGACCAGATGCATATGACTTCAAACTGATCATCAGTGATATGGGAGTTGTATCTACTGATTATCTGATCGTCACTTCCAACCCCCCACAAAGGGGCCGCCGCCAGACTGAAACTGATGAAGAATCAACCCTTGTACTAGCTTTTGTTGGTATGAGTGACAGAGCTCCATTTGAGGTGAACGTTGAGGAGGGTGACAACCGTCGCTATGGTGACCTAGCTGTGCTGCTGACTGATGAAGAAAGTGCAGATGGTACAGTGTTTTATGTTTGTGAGGCCAACTGCATTTGCGAACAAGCACAAGTAAACATGACTGTTAGTACAACCGAAGTAACACTCCCAGTGGGATCCGTTCTGAACCATTTCAGTGACCGAAGGGTGGAAGTTACCCTCCCTAGCGACTACTTCGGTCCCCTTCACTGTGTGATATCCACTCCAGGTGTATTGGGATCTGAGGTCTTCAGCACCATCAATGTTGCTGGTAAGTAAAAGGAGTCGCTATTAATGGATGGTGATGGTGATGTGTACATAACTCATTTACATGTTGCAGAATGTGCTGAACGGTTGCTTCCTTCACTTCTCTGCCAAATTGTGTTAATACACTTATGAATGTCATTATAATGTAGTGTTGTGCAACAGATAATCTTTCTATATAATATGTTTCCTTTGTTCACTTGGTGGATGCAGATGTCGATGAATGCCGTCGCCCTGACGCTCACAACTGCAGTGCAGAGTCTTCGACTTGCAGAAACATTATTGGTGGATTTGAGTGTGTGTGCAAGGATGGCTACATGGCTGTGGATGCATTCACCTGCACTGGTACGCTTATGTATTATGTACATGCCGTTTGTGTTTCAGAAGATCTATATTCTGTGGATTATTGCATTGTGTGTGTGCATAAGGGATTTGTACACAGTTGACAAGGCCCACGAGGCCAAAACGTCCTGCCAATCAAGTTGTCGTTGATTCTGCTATGTATCTACTCAAGATCAGTTCTTTCCCTTTTCAAATAATGTAGCATGAGCCTCTACCATAATTATTATTATTGTGTGTGCATATTATACGTTAATACAGAACATTAGTATGTGTCTACGACAACAGGACTGATTTACATACACTCATGCATCTCATTATCACTCTGTCTCTTCATAGACCTTGATGAATGCAGTCTGGGCCTCCACACCTGCAACCCAAAGACAATGGTCTGCCAGAACACTGTTGGGAGCTACAAGTGTCCTTGCAAGAGAGGCTATCGAATGGAAGCAGGCAGCCAGCGCTGCACAGGTGAAGCTGCTTCTAACATTAACAAGCATGCATGCACAACTCCACCAAAAGACATGCTATTAATACCGCTATTATATTGTCCACCAAATGCCAGTGCTATAGCTGCATGTCTCAGTGTGTGAGCTCCATCACATGCAACTTGATGGTACCTGCATGTGCTGTTAATTCATAGACAATCATTCTTGATAAATGTTTCCTTTGTTCACTTGGCGGATGCAGATATCGACGAATGCCGTCGCCCTGACGCTCACAACTGCAGTGCAGAGTCTTCGACTTGCAGAAACATTATTGGTGGATTTGAGTGTGTGTGCAAGGATGGCTACATGGCTGTGGATGCATTCACCTGCACTGGTACGCTTATGTATTATGTACATGCAGTTTGTGTTTCAGAAGATCTATATTCTGTAGATTATTGCATTGTGTGTGTGCATAAGAGATTTGTACGCAGTTGACAAGGCCCACGAGGCCAAAACATCCTGCCAATCAAGTTGTAGTTGATTCTGTTACGTACCTACTCAAGATCAGTTCTCTTCCTTATCACATATGCACAGTGGCAATCTATAATTTATTTGACGTGCATGCATATGACATTGTATAGCCTATAGGCCTATATACATACATACACTGCATGCATGCTTGTAATGTATAACAGTGTATATGATGACAGACATTGATTATAGTGAAGCAGTTGCTTGTGCTTGTGCATGGATCATACTAGTACTGTGGCAGCAATCAATTGACTGCATGCATGCATAATTAGTGTATTATCTGTGCTAAGCATAGCAGTTTGTAATGTCACTTTTATCCACTATAAACACTGTTACAGGCTCCAACCAAACGGTGACGATTGCAATTGCAACAGTGGGAGGTGGACTCTTGCTCATTACAGTGGCAGCAAGTATGCTTTTGGGAGCCGTTGGGTTGCGTGTCTATCGCAAGAGGAAGATTGACGCAAGATTTGATATCCAATTGGCCACAGTCACGTGGCAACAGAACCCAGCTTTTACGGATGTACGTGTAGTGTACTGAGGGTGGATAGTCCATGTGTAATGCACCAACCCATACATACATACATACTTACTATCCTCTTTGAATTGGAGGTAGCTGTTGTCTACACATAAGGAACACTCAGTTAACGTTATTGTAGAAACATGCATACTATATATTAGGTGTTATATATACATGGCTGATGTACTTATTTAGAAGCAAATACCAGTGCGCATGCATGGCACCCTGGTTTGTTGACAGTGAACAGCTGTATATGCATTATAGTATCATGTGAAGTTGACCATTGCAGAGGCACTGTAGATTGATGCAGACTTTTGATTGACATCTATATTATCTACCAGTGAGTTATAACTTCCACTCGTTTGCATTCTTATTTACTTGTCAAACGTTCCATCCCAGTTAGACTGTGGATGATACCCTTACAGTGTCTGATGTGATATGGAGTCAAGGGTGCATTATAAGGTTCCTGCTTTATCCTATACTCTTTTAAAATTATGTTATTGAATTCTGCTTCATTTCCAACCATGTTCTAAATGATACTCGCTATCCTTCATTCCTTCGGCTAAAATTTCCAACTGTGTGAAATGACAGCCAGGACAGTGATCCTGTATAATGAATGCATGCCACTATCCAAAATTGGCACACTGTTCGCATGTGACTATTATAGGAAACTATACAAATGAATGTCATTAATTGTGTTGACTGCCAGGCTGATGTGAAGTCTCATTAAGCAAGTCAGACCTCGAGCCCTCACACTCAGCTGAAGACTGGTCGAACGGCTCTAGGACCATGTATATACACGAAAGGCCGGCAGCGGTGTTTGCACTGCTGACGCTGGCGACACTGACTAGCGGACAAGGAATGGACAGCATCCAAGTGCCCGGGACCAACGGCTGCACCATCGTAGAGCTGGTCCTGGAGAGAATCGAAACGCGCATCATGAGCGCCCTCTACCCCAGCCCAGCTACTAGCGTGCACACGATTGCATCAATTCCCAATGATGTTGCTAGACAAGCTATTTTCTGGTTGAACCATTATCATACCGAAGGCCTGACAGTGGGTGACTTCATCTTTATGTACGTAGCTAGGACAGTAAGCACATGCACACAACTACATTTGCACACACACAGCTGGCACAATTGCACATGCAGTCACACTGACATTTACAGATCAGTAAGGATGCTGGGAGAATGTGTGCATGCATGAAGTGAATGCAAAGTAATATAGCTGTGTTTGATGGTGACATGCAGGATTATGCAGGTGGCAGTTATATATAGCTCGCTTCATCTCTATGTACGTAGCTAGGACAGTAGGCACTGCCCTCATTAGAGAGGTGTTTTGAATTCAGGGTGTCCTTTGTAAGGGATTTCCACTGCAGTACTGAAGAGGGCTGTCAGCAATCTGTTACTTCCTTGCATACTTCTTCTGCTGTGTGGTGTGGACAGGTGTTGGAGAGGTGCTACAGTGAGTCCACTGTTTGCCACCGTAAGCAGGACACAAGCATCACAGGGTCTTCTGCCATCGATCAGCAGCTGCAGAAGGTGTGTGTATGTAGTGGTGATCATTTTCAGTGAATAGTGTGTTAGCTACTGACCACATTTCGTCATTCTTTGAGTGTGTGTGTGTGTCCTCTCTCTCACATCCTCTATCTCTTCCACCTCCCCATCTCTGGGCCCAATGGGTGATGAATCTTTAGAGAGAATACAGTATTCTTTCCATGCTGTGGTAGAGGTTCATGCATGATACAGTGTTGATTAGATAATTATGAGTTTGTTGCTGATGTGTAGCAAAGACAGATAAATTAGTGGACATTTTGACTACGAGGGTCTTCAATAGTCACAAAGCTGTCTCTTTTGTGACTGACAATGACCCTCGAGGTTGAAATGTCTCACTAGTTGCTTATCCTTGTTTACTACATGATTGCCCAACAACAATTGCATTTCTGTTATTCCCAGTAGTTCCGAGTGATACTCTGTTCCTCCTGTCTTGCTAGCCCTCTCCCTCTGTGCAACTCCACCAGCGAAGACGGGCATTGATCAAACATGCTTATGAACTAGGTCCAGGTAGTCAGACAAGAGACAAGCGAAGGAGGGTTGCAACATCTTCAAGTAGTTTAACAACCAGGAAGGTACCCAGTAGCGGAACAAAACAGCATTCTCAGAAATAGTCCTTTGTATGCTGAATACATAATTGTATGTTCATGTATAATATTATACCACTGCATGCGTTATTTTTGCTGCACCAATCACAAGACTAAGTGCATTGATCATTCATGTCCGCCTGCAGAGAGCTATAATATTAATTATGCATTGCTTTACATTGGCTGTGAAGCTTTTGCAAAATGCATGCATATATGTGAATGTACAATCACATCATTTGACTTGAGCTTGCGCATATAATTATAGCTCAAACTTTGACCTCGCATATATGTGACTTGGCACATTTCGTAAAATGAGATACCAATAACCTGCAAAACCTGTTTCAATGTCAAATACACACCTTAAGCTTCCGAGTCCTCAGACGTGGGCTATAACTGCCACCTACATAATCCTGCATGTCACCATCAATCGCAGCTACATTACTCTGCATTCACTTCATGCATGCACACATTTTCCCAGCATCCTTACTGATCTGTACATGTCAGTGTGACTGCATGTGCAATTGTGCCAGCTGTGTGTGTGCAAATGTAGTTGTGTGCATGTACAAGTGTATCTACATAGCTGCTCACCCCCACAATGCCTTAATCGCATTCGACTAGTAGTGTGTATCTATATATGGCATTGCATTGTCCCTATAATATTATATAATTACAAAAATTAATGGCTGTGATATACCTGACCATGTACAATAATAGACATAATTTAACTTTACCTCAAATGCATAATTGGAATATGTACACAGTCTGGCCATGGGTGTGTCCTGCATGCAACTATGACGCAGTAGGAAACCATTCAAATGAATGTCATTAATTTGTTTCCTACTAGCTAGAGGGCCCACCCAAATGCAGACAGATGGACTGTAGGAAGATCATGGAGGTGACCATGGTACCGCTGCTGGCGCTGGTGTTGCTGGCGTCTCTGACTAGCGGACAAGGAGTGGATAAGATCCAGGATCCCGAGACCAACGGTTGCATAATCGTAGAACTGGTGCTCGAACGAATCGAAAAGGAAGTCCTTAACAAACTCGTTACTTCTACCGGATTGGATGGTGGTGTAGTCAGACTGCTCATAGCGTTTCTAAGGAGAATAGCAGCAGTGGAGTCGGACTACGGAAGAGCGGACCACACATATCGCGAGGACTATCACGGAGGCATCTGGCAGGTGGACGAAACTGATTTTAACGTCACTCGATATGATGTTCCCCCTATAAACCACCTACTAGCCGTTGACCCGCGTCACTTGTACTCTGCCATTGATCGCTACAACGGATTGGACATAAACTGGATGAATGGCCCCCAGTGGGTAGACCTACGAAAGCCCCTGTATTCTGGACTTGCAGCCATGTTGAAGATATTCTTTGCCAACGTGCCAATTCCTGATGATGTGGCAGGGCAAGCTGATTTCTGGTTCACTCACTACCACAATACCACAGGAGGTGGAACACTGGCAGAAGAAAACTTCATAGCGTCAGCCAACTTCGGATGCTTAGTTCCATGCCAGTCCTACCCTGACATAGTGTTTGTGCTTGACAGCTCTGGTAGCATAGGGTCTGATCACTTCCAAACAGCCCTGAACTTTATTGCTGAACTTGTATCTCACTTCCGAGTTGGTGAAAATTTTACACATATTGGAGTCATTACCTATAATGGTGATGTTATTACTGCTGAAGAGATAGCACTGAACAGTTATTTTAATGCTTTAGAACTAAGTGCAGCTATAAGAGATATTCAGTACAGCCGTGGATATACTGCGACAGGTAGAGCTATCCAGTATGCAACAGACATTAGCTTTAGCAGTAGCAATGGGGGCCGAGATGATGGCAGGTCAAGAGTAGGCATTGTCATGACAGATGGCAAGTCCCAAGACAATGTTACTGGACCATCTAATACAGCCCGTGATGCAGGCATCAATCTCATTGCCATTGGAATTGGTGATGGTATCAATGAAACCGAACTGCGTGCCATTGCTGGCAGACCTGACCATGTTTATCGTGTAGAAACTTTTTCTGATTTGCCATCATTCTCTAGCACCATTGAGACAGCATCCTGTCTGACAGCTGTAGCCCTGGAGCTTAATGGTACATTGTCGGCAAATCTGATGAATGGTGAATTTCGATACCTGTCATTCACTGTAAGATCTGGTGAAAACTACACTCTGCACATTACGGCAATGAATGGCAGTGTAACTGTATATGGTTCCCTGAAGACTGCCATGCCAGGACCAGATGCACATGACTTCAAACTGGACATCAGCAATATGGGATTTGTAGCTACGGATTATCTGATTGTCATTCCCAATCCCGCGGGGGTATCACGAAGGCGGCGCCGGCAGACTGAAACTGATGAAGAATCAACCCTTGTACTAGCTTTTGTTGGTATGAGTGTTAGTGCTCCATTTGAGGTGAACATTGATGAGGGTGACAACCGTCGCTATGGTGACCTAGCTGTGTTGCTGACTGGTGAAGAAAGTGCAGATGGTACTGTGTTTTATGTTTGCGGGGCCAACTGCATTTGCGAACAAGCACAAGTAAACATCACTGTTAGTACAACCGAAATAGAACTCCCAGTGGGATCCGTTCTGAACCAAGTCAGTGACCGAAGGGTGGAAGTTACCCTCCCTAGCAACTACTTAGGTCCCCTTCACTGTGTGATATCCACTCCAGGTGTGTCAGGATCTGAGATCTTCAGCACCATCAACATTACTGGTAAGTAAAAAAAGATAAGAGTGCATGAAATTATGCACAATAAAAAGGATTATATAATCTTTTCAGGTTATCTAAGTAGCCCAAACCTATAATTATGTAATTAATGTTAGTTAACTCCAGTAATTGCAGAAATAATGCTAAGTTCACCCTGCACTTCCATCTTTGTAGGATGACTAGTAATGGGGGAGGGCGATCACTGGTTGCCATCAGTAGGGCTCCGGCCCCCCAGCCTCCTGAAACACTTCGGTGTAGAAGGCTGGTAGGCGTAATATCCGGTGATTAGCCTTTGTTCAACCTAGCCCGGCCTGGCCGTTGCAGTGGCTTACTGCAATGAACCGACCTCTCATCTTACTAGCTATTGTCATGAAATTAATGTAGAAGAAGAGGCTCATTGCTACGTTGTTCAATGTAAGCGAATAGTTTGTGGACAATACGTAGCAGATTAATCACCAACTGAATGCAGGATGTTTTGGCCCGAAGGCCTTCGCCAGTTTGTACGCAGCTGACAAAGGCCTTTGGGCCGAAACGTCCTGCATTCAGTTGTTGATTAATCTGCTACATATTGCCCACAAACTATTCGCCTATAATTTATTGCCATGTAGTTCACACTGTGATAGCAGATATAGAAATACATGCAGCTCCTGCATGCATGAGTGTTATGAATTAAGAAGACGTGTATGCATGAAATTGTAGCTTTGTGACTCATAAGTACTTATACAATTACTAGCGGAATACCTTAAACCCTTTGGTTAGGTATGTTGCCATTTGCATGCAGCTGCAGCCTGTCATCCTTCGTTTGAGCATTCACCAATGCATTCAAGCAGAATTATCTATTTTAAGTGAACCTTTCTGTAAACTGCATCTAGCTGGCTCCATAAACTCTTAGAAATTTTCTTATGTTGATAATTCGTGGATGTGTATATACAGGAATCTGCATGCCAGCAGCTATGATGTCAACCACCTTTAAATCATACACTCTCATGCAGTTACTGTGATGAAATCTGCTGCATGCATGCTTTTGGTACGTATTGATTAGTAGAAAACAGACGAAAGAACAGACAAACTACAATCTTCAGCCTATCTCATATCTATTGTGGCAACCATATATAAATGATGGAAGAAGTATAAAGGCAGAACGACAGTAAACTAAATTTCAGCTAGCGCTCCTCTGCGACTTATACTCTCCCAATGTCTTTCCATTTTCGATTCCTACCACATCTGGCAAGCATTCGTCAATATTGAATGAGTACTTGTTGAAATCACTGCACATCAATGTCCATAATACTGTATACCAGGCCTCTTAATTGCCTTAATACTTGTTTCACTTTACTAACAGTTAATTGTTTCATTGCATGCAGTGATTTATGAAAATTTGCTGCAGCATAATCAAATGCACACTTATAGTATCTCAGCAACAGTTTGAAAGAAAATTTTCATCCATCATGCAGAGACTGTGACAGCTATAGACAACAGTACCTTGATTTTTGGTGTACTGGGAGGTGTACTTGGACTCATGGCACTGATTGTGGTGATCATGATTGCCATTACACTGGCAGGCATTTGGATGTGCAATCATCACAAGAGGAAGAGCAATTATAAAGCTAATGGTAAAGGTGCAAGAAAATGCATGACCAGTCCAGAATAACATGCCTACAGCTTTTGTTACTTTCACATGCACAATGAATACTGTCCATAGGAACTGCATAATAGGTTAAACATTATGTTCTTGTGTGCACTATGTATACAAATATATTCAATAACAACTTTAATTTCTGCAGATTCTGATCATGCTACTGCTGAATATGATGTCCCAATGCAAAGGTACCCAAGTTATTATGCTCATGTGTACTTTATGAAGAAGAAACAACTGCAGAAGTGTGAGAGTGGCCATGTGTAATAACTACCTTTAAGTTAATTGCATAATCGACTGATTGTGACTGCTCTCCAGCCTAAATTTGGGACCATAGTACTAGTGGAGGAAAATATAACTTTGTCGATATAGGTTAAATGAAAGAGCTGTTTACTTTTCTATAGCTATACACTAGCTACAATAAAGTAGTTATAAATGCTGTTCATGTGGTCTTTCTATAAACGATTATGTGTAGTCTTTATGATGTATGCTTACATTCATATGTACGTACTTTTACAATACAAGTTACGTGGCCACTTCTGAATTTGCCGCTGGCCACTGCCATAGATAGGCAGCATGGGCTGGGTTGATACAGGTAGTCATGCATGCATGTGCACTGGATATTATGCTTACCAGCCTGTTACACCAGATATTAAGTTAACAGACACTACACGCATAATGAATGCATGATGAGACCCAATGCCTACCCGTGTAGCTGCATGTTGTCTATACACAAGAAATAGTTATTAGTAGAAACATACATGAGTTATACATGGATGCTGTACTTATATACTTAATTAGAGGCAAATACCTGTGTGCACGACACAGTAGTTGCTGATGGAGAACAGCTGTATTCATTTGTATCATGTGAAGTTGACCAATGCAGCTTGAGGCGCTGCAGACTGATATCGACTTTTGATTGTTGTCTATCTACCAGTGATTGACGTTTACTTCCTCTCCTTGTTTGCTCTCGTATTAAGAAGTCAAATGTCCAATCCCAGTTAGACTGTGGATGATAGCTACCCTTACAGTGTCTGATGTGATATGGAGTCAAGCGTGCATTATAAGGTTCCTGCCATATATCCTACTGTTTTTATATGTCACTGGATTTTGCTTAATTTCCAACCACGTTCTAAATGATACTTATACCAGCTATCCTTCATTTCTTACTTCTTAAAAATTTTTACTATGTGAACTGACAGCTATAGGACAGTGATCCTGTATACATAATGAATGCATGCCACACATGCCATAATTGGAGCACTGTTTGGATGACACAAGGAAAGTATACAAATGAATGTCATTAAATGTGTTGGCTGCCACTCCCAGTCTAGGGTGGGACGTCTCGATCATTTGCAAGCCAGGCCCTCCCTCAAGCTCAGCTGAAGACTGGTCGAACGGCTCTAGGACCATGTATATACACGAAAGGGCGGCAGCGGCAGCGGTGCTTGCACTGCTGACGCTGGCGACACTGACTAGCGGACAAGGAATGGACAGCATCCAAGTGCCCGGGACCAACGGCTGCACCATCGTGGAGCTGGTCCTGGAGAGAATCGAAACGCGCATCCTGAGCGCCCTGTACCCCGACTCAGCTACTAGCGTGCACACGATTGCATCGACGAAAGCGCTTCTGATGAGGATAGCAGCAGTGGAGTCCGACTACGGAAGGGCCAACCACACCTATCGTGAGGACTATCGCGGTGGCATCTGGCAGGTGAACGAAGATGATTTCGAAGCCACTCGGACCTCTGAAGACGGAATGCTCGATGAGCCTATCTCCTTCATTATTGAGCATTTGGGTATAGATTGGCTGAGTATCACATGGGAGGACCTTCGAAGGCCTTTGTATTCCGGACTGGCCGCCATGCTGGAGCTCCTCCTGGCAGGAGAGTCAATTCCCAATGATGTTGCTGGACAAGCTACTTTCTGGTTGAACCACTATCATACAGGATCCCTGACAGTGGATGACTTCACAGCACAAGCTGCCTCCAGGTGTTCAGCTCAGTGCCAGTCCTACCCTGACATAGTGTTTGTGGTCGACAGCTCTGGTAGCATACAGGCTGGTCCTTTCCAAGTAGCCCTGAACTTTGTTGCTGACCTCGTACCTTATTTCCGAATTGGCGAGGACTTCACTCACGTTGGAGTCATTACCTATAATAGCGATCCTACTGGACGGATAGCATTGGATGACTATTTTGATGCTTCTGATTTAAGTGCAGCTATAAGGAGTATTGGTTACACTGGTGGATGGACTCATACAGGTGAAGCTATTCAATATGCAACAGTCACAACCTTTAGCAGTAGCAATGGAGCACGTGATGATGGCAGGTCAAGAGTAGGCATTGTTATGACAGATGGTAAGGCTCAAGATAATGTTGGTGTACCATCTAATGCAGCCCGTGATGCAGGCATCAATCTCATTGCCATTGGAATTGGTGATGGTATTAATGAAGATGAACTGCTTGCAATTGCTGGTAGCACTGACCAAGTGTATCTTGTAGACACTTTTGCAGATTTGCCATCTTTCTCTGCTGCCATTGAGACACAATCCTGCCTAACGGCTGTAGTCCTAGAGCAAGGTGATACGTTGTTAGCGAGACTAGTGGAAGGTGAAGTCCGATACCTGTCACTTTCTGTGAGCCCTGGTGAAGTGATCACTCTGCACATTATGGCAATGAATGGTATTATAGTGTATGGCTCGCTGTTGACTGCCATGCCAGGACCGGATGCATACGACTTCAAACTGGACATCAGCAATATGGGACTTGTAGCTACGGACTATTTGATCAGTATTCCTGACCCAACAGAAGGAGGTGATGATAGAAGGCGGCGACAGACTGAAACTTCGACTCTTGTAATGGCTTTTGTTGGTATGAGTGACACTGCTTCATTTGAGCTAAATGTTACAGAGGGTGACAATCGTCGCTATGGTGATCTGGCTGTATCACTGAATGAGGAAGAGAATCCCGATGGCACTGCATTGCAATTGTATGTCTGTGAGGCCAACTGCACTTGCGAGCAAGCATTCGTAAACATGACAGCTAGTATGACTGAAATAGAACTCCCAGCGGGATCAAATCTGAACCAAGTCAGCGACCGAAGAGTGGAAGTTACCCTCCCTAGCGACTACTTGGGTCCCCTTCACTGTGTGATATCCACTCCAGGTGTGTCAGGATCTGAGGTCTTCAGCACCATCAACATTACTGGTAAGTACAAGGAGCTAAGAGTGCATGAAATCTTGGTGAAACTAATGAACCTTTCAGCTAGGTTGTAAGTCTACGTATATACATCACCTTAAGTTTAGCCCAACCCTGCGTAATTAATGCTAACTAGCTCCAATGAATTGCAAAATTAGTGCTAAGTTCACCTGCATTCATGAGACATTTACAGGAAGTTTATGTACTTAGCTATAGCTAGCTTGCAAACTATATATTGCCATTCAGTCTATATACACTGCTTGTAATAGCTGCATGATTGAGACATACACGTATATGTATACGTATACAGCCTTTGCTATAGTCTAGCAAGCTAGACCCACTCCGCCTCCGGGCGCTTACCCCCAAGTGCCCAAGGGCTAAGTGAGACTAGCACTCTAGACTAAGCTTCTGCATGAGTGTTATGAAGACTTGCATGCATGAAATTAAGACAATGTGACTCACAAGTACCTACAATTAGTAGTAAAATAGCTAGCCTGTCATCCTTCGTTTGAGCATGCACCAATGCAACCAGAATTATTTATTTAAAGTGAGATCTTTCCATAGACTGGCTCCATATGAACTGGCAAAGAAATGTTCTTATGTTGATTATATAATTATCTACATATATAGGAATCCGCCAGCAGCTATGCATGATGTCAACCGCCTCACACCACTCACATGCAATTGCTGTGATCGATGAAGTTTGCTGCATGCATTTGGTATATTGATTAGTAGAAAGCAGACAAAGGAACCGACAAGCTGTGATCTTCGACCTATCTCATATTAAATTTTGTAGCAACCAAACCAATAAACATGCAGTACAAGAAGTAAGGCAGAACAGCATTACACCAAATTTCAGCTCCTCTGTGTTACTCTTCCAATGTCTATCTAATTTTTTCCGTTTTCCATTTTCCTACCACATGTGGTGAGCATGCATGCATTGATCAAATCTGAATGAGTATTTGTTCAAATCACTACATGTTCAATAACAGTTAATTGTTTAACTGCATGCAGTGATTTATGAAGTATTTGCTGCAGCAATTAAATGCACAATCTTTATAATTATTATAGTATTTCAGCAGCTGTTTGAAAGAGAATTTCTCATCCAACATGCAGGAACTGTGACAGCTATATATATAGACAACAGTACCTTGATTTTTGGCGTACTGGGAGGTGTACTTGGACTCATGGCACTGATTGTGGTGATCATGATTGCCATTACACTGGCAGGCATTTGGATGTGCAATCATCACAAGAGGAAGAGCAATAAAGCTAATGGTAAAGGTGCACATAGATAGTAATTCTGGAATAACATAATACATACGGCTTATAGTATTTTTACACAATGTACTAGTTGTCCTGGTCCAGTAGGAACTGCATAATAGGTTAAAATACTGTGTTATTGTGTGCACTATGTACAAATGTATTCACTACAACTCGCTGCAGATTCTTATCATGATGCTACTGCTGAATATGATGACCCAATGCCAAGGTACCCAAGTTATTATGCTCATGTGTACTTCATGAAGAAGAAGCAGCAGATGTATGAGAGTGGCCATGTGTAAAAACTTCCTTTAAGTTACCTGCATATATGACTGATTGTGACTGCTCTCCAGCCTAAATTTGGAACCATATAGTACTAGTGGAGGAAAATATAACTCTATCAATATAGGTTAAATGAAAGAGCCGTCCATAGATACTTTCTACAGCTACATTAGTTGCAATATAAAATGCTGTTCACGTAGTCCTTCTATATAATAATTATGTGTATAATCTTTATGATGTATATGCTTATATTCATATGTATGTACTTTTATAATACAAGTGAAGTGGTCACTTCTGAATTTGCAGCTGCATGGCCGCTACAATGGATAGGCTGCATGCATGCATGAGCTGGGTTGATAGGTAGTCATGCAGGCACTGGCTATTATAATGCCTACCAGGCCTGTTACACCAGATAAGTTGAAGTGCAACGTTTATTTAGTGAAGCAAATAGTGAGACAGTGCATGCAATTGTTTAGCCTTGCTCCCAGGCCATCTGCATTAATTAATATGAAGGCGGAAAAAGACGTCCTTTTCGCCCACACACCAAGTAACACAGCCAGCCATAGGACAAGTCTAGCGATTGTCAGACAATGCAGACTGCAATGTGTTCAGCTACGAATGTGTGTCTTCGTCAGTTACAGTATTTGCCTGTACATATATAAATTGCTATATACACAGCCAGCCATAGGACAAGTCTAGCGATTGTCAGACAATGCAGACTGCAATGTGTTCAGCTACGAATGTGTGTCTTCGTCAGTTACAGTATTTGCCTGTACATATATAAATTGCTATATCATCTATGCCATAATTATAATATAGCAATGAGAGCCTTTATGACATCATGATACACCATGCCAGTGCATATGGTGCCTATTAGGGTTTGGGGGAGGGGCGTGCGTGGTTGGTGGGGTGGGTTAGGGTGGACATGGAGCCCCACTGATGGCAGCCAGCTGCAGTAAGCATTGAAAGCACAGGCAGTATAGCAACACCACACGTCCAGTATTACACAATTCACATGCTGTGTCTAACCAATCAACTGCATGATATATTATACTAGTCATATGACATGTACACACATGCACAATGTATATATACCAATCCAAAATGTGAAATCACGTGCATGATGATATACATGGGTGCTGTAGTTACTAAATTAGAAGCAAGTACCTGTACCTGTGTGCATGGCACTGTATGTAGTTGGTGACAGAGAACAGCTCTATGCATTTGTGTCATGTGAAGTTGACCAATTAGTGCAGCTCGAGGTACTGCAGACTTTTGATTGTCGTCTATCTACCAGCAATTAACGTTTACTTCCTCTCCTTGCAATTGTTTGCTCTCTTATTTACATGCATGTCAAACGTCCAGTTTGACTGTGGATGATACCCTTATAGCATCTGATGTGATGTAAAGTCTAGCGTGCATTCCTGCTAAATCCTACTCTTTACATCATTGGACTTCGCTTCATTTCCAATCATCTTCTAAATGGTACCTACCATCTTTTGTTCCTTCATCTAAAACTGCTCTTATAGCCATATAACTAGCTATAGCTACTGACAGTGTGTGAACAGACAGCTATAGCTGGGACAGTGCATGATTCCTAATAATGAATGCATGCCACAATACCAATCCATAATTAGAGCACTGTTTAGATGTGACAAGGAAAGTATACAAGTGAATGTCATTAATTGTGTTGACTGCCAGTTTAGCATGCATGGTGTATGATGTGATAGTCTGGCTTGCTAGACCGTCCCGGTAAGCGCCCGGTAGGCGCGTACCGGGCGCTTACTGGATGGCCTAGCAGGCCAGACTAGGCGTGGGGACGTCTAACCAGACCCTCCCCCACGATTAGCTGAAGAGTGGTCGAACGGCTCTAGGACCATGTACATACACGAAAGGGCGGCAGCGGTGCTTGCACTGCTGTCGCTGGCGACACTGACTAGCGGACAAGGAATGGACAGCATCCAAGTGCCGGGGGACCAACGGCTGCACCATCGTAGAGCTGGTCTTAGAAAGAATCGAAACGCGCATCCTGAGCGCCCTGTACCCCGACTCAGCAACTAGCATGCGCACGATTGCATCGACGAAAGCGTTTCTGATGAGGATAGCAGCAGTGGAGTCCGACTATGGAAGGGCCGACCACACCTATCGCGAGGACTATCACGGTGGCATCTGGCAGGTGAACGAAGCTAACTTTCAGGCCACTCGAGCCTCTAAAGGTGGGACTCTTGACCAGCCTATCTCCTTCATTAGCCTGCGACTGGGTATAGATTGGCTGGATATCACATGGGAAGACCTTCAAAGGCCCTTGTATTCCGGACTTGCAGCCTTGCTGGAGCTCATCCTGACAGGAGAATCAATTTTCAATGATGTTGCCGGACAAGCTACTTTCTGGTTGAACCACTATCATACGGGAACCCTGACAGTGGATGACTTCACAGCACAGGCCGACTCCAGGTGCTCAGCTGTTGTTCAGTGCCAGTCCTACCCTGACATTGTGTTTGTGGTCGACAGCTCTGGTAGCATACAGGCTGGTCCTTTCCAAGTAGCCCTGAACTTTGTTGCTGACCTCGTACCTTACTTCCGAATTGGTGAGGACTTCACTCACGTTGGAGTCATTACCTATAATAGCGATCCTACTGGACGGATAGCATTGGATGACTATTTTGATGCTTCTGATTTAAGTGCAGCTATAAGGAGTATTGGTTACACTGGTGGGGGACTGCAACGGGCAGAGCTATCCAGTATGCAACAGACATAAGCTTTAACAGTAGCAATGGAGCACGAGATGACGGCAGGTCAAGAATAGGCATTGTCATGACAGATGGTATATATAACGAATGCATGCCACAGTCCATAATTGGAACACTGTATGCATGTTTGGATGTGTGGCAAGGAAAGTATACAAATGAATGTCATTAATTGTGTTGACTGCCACTCCCAGTCTGGTGTGGGACTTCTCACTTGCAAGCCAGGCCATGCCCTCCCTCGCGCTCAGCTGAAGAGTGGTTGAACAGCCCTATAGGACCATGTATATACACAATTTCTCTCCTTAATTATAAGCTTGTATGCTGTGCATGTGTATTGCCAACTGTGCTGCTAATATTTATAACTTATTCTTGTTCCCTACTTATTCCTGCCATGCTGTGATATACCTGAATATGTACAATAATAGGCGTAATAATTATAACTACCTCAAATGCATAATTGGAACATGTACACAGTTCTGGCCATGGCCATGGGTGTGTCCTGCAACTATGATGCAGTAGGAAACAATTCAAATGAATGTCATTAATTTGTTTCCTATTTGTGGCTATCTACGTATACCCTTGCCAGGACCCACCCAAATGCAGGCAGATGGACTGTAGGAAGATCATGCTCAAGAATTCGAAGGTAGCCATGGTACCGCTGCTGGCGCTGGCCATGTTAATGCTGACGTCTCTGACTAGCGGACAAGGAGTAGATAGGATCCGGGATCCCGAGACTAGCGGTTGCGCAATCATAGAGCTGGTGCTCGAACGAATCGAAAAGAAAGTCCTCAACACACTCGTTGAAGTTGTCAATTTCAATGAAACTGTAGTCGGGCCACTTATAGCGTTTCTAAGGCGAATAGCAGCAGTAGAGTCCGACTACGGAAGAGCGGACCACACCTATCGCAAGGGCTATCACGGAGGCATCTGGCAGGTGGACGAAGATGATTTTAACGACTCTCGGATTCGTTTTGCCAATATAAACCACCTACTAGCTGATAATGCCACGGCTAACAGCTTTACCTTGTACGCTGTCATTAATAGCCTATTGGGCATAGATTGGATGGGGATATCGGACTCCCAGTGGGTAGACCTACGAAAGCCCCTGTATTCTGGACTTGCAGCCATGTTGAAGCTTCTCTTAGCTAACATGTCAATTCCTGCTGATGTGGCAGATCAAGGTGCCTTCTGGTTCAATCACTACCACAATAATGCCATCAGAAATGGAACCCTGAAGCTGGTAAGAGGAAATTTCACAGTGCTGGCTGACACTACGTGCACAGTTCTGTGCCAGTCCTACCCTGACATAGTGTTTGTGGTAGACAGCTCTCTTACCGTAAGACCCACTTCCTTTCAAATAGCACTGGACTTCATTGCTGGCCTTGTACCTCATTTCCAAATTGGCCAAAATCTTACCCGTATTGGAGTCGTTACCTACAGTGATGATGTTATGGAAGCGATAGCACTCGATAGCTATTTTGATGCTTCTGAATTAAGTGCAGCTATAAGAACAAATGTTCATTACTTTGGCGGATTAACTGACACAGGCAAAGCTATTCAATTTGTAACAGACATTAGCTTTAGCAGTAGCAATGGAGCACGAGATGATGGCAGGTCAAGAGTAGGCATTGTCATGACAGATGGTGTGTCTCAAGATGATGTTGCTGGACCATCTAATGCAGCCCGTGATGCAGGCATCAATCTAATTGCCATTGGAATTGGTAATGTTAATACAGCCGAACTGATTACCATTGCCGGTATATTGGACCAAGTTTATCTTGTAAATAAGTTTTCAGACTTGCCCCAATTATCTGCCGTCATTAAGACAGCATCCTGTCTGGCAGCTGTAGCCCTGAAGCTAAATACTACACTGTCAGCAATTCTGATAAATGATGAAATTCGATACTTATCGTTTACTGTAACATCTGGTGAAAACTACACTCTGCACATTACAGCAATGAACGGCAGTATAATTGTATATGGCTCGCTGTTGACTGCCATGCCAGGACCGGATGCATATGACTTCAAACTGAGCATCAGTGATATGGAGCTTGTAGCTACGGATTATCTGATTGTCATTCCCAATCCTGCAGTGGTACCACAAAGGCGCCGCCGCCAGACTGAAACTGATGAAGAATCAACCCTTGTACTAGCTTTTGTTGGTATGAGTGTTAGTGCTCCATTTGAGGTGAACATTGATGAGGGTGACAACCGTCGCTATGGTGACCTAGCTGTGTTGCTGACTGGTGAAAAAAGTGCAGATGGTACTGTGTTTTATGTTTGTGAGGCCAACTGCATTTGTGAACAAGCACAAGTAAACATGACTGTTAGTACAACTGAAATAGAACTCCCGGTGGGATTGAATTTGAACCAAGTCAATGACCGAAGAGTGGTAGTTACCCTCCCCAGTGACTACTTAGGTCCCCTTCACTGTGTGATATCCACTCCAGGTGTGTCAGGATCTGAGGTCTTCAGCACCATCAACATTACTGGTAAGTGTAAGGAGCTATAGAGAGTGCATGAAATCACAATAAAAGGGATTAATCATTTCAAGTTACCCTAAGTAGCCCAACCCTATATGTAATTAATGTTAGTTAACTCCAGTAATTGCAGAATTAATGCTAACTTCACCCTGCATTCAGGAGACTTTTAACAGGTACTGGAAGTTTATGTATTTAGCTTACTAACTATTGCCATGCAGTCCACACATTGCAGATATAGAATTATGAATTAAGACTTGCAGGCATGAAATTGTAGCTCTGTGACTCACAAGTACTTATACAATAATTACTAGCAGAATATATATACCCTTTGGTTAGGTACGTTGCCATCTGCATGCAGCTGCAGCCTGTCATCTTTCGTTTGAGCATTCACCAATGCAATCATGCAGAATTATCTATTTTAAGTGAACATTTCTGTAAACTGCATCTAGCTGGCTCCATAAGCTCTTAGAAATTTTCTTATGTTGATAATTTGTGTACGTGTATATACAGGAATCTGCATGCTAGCAGCTATGATGTCAACCACCTTTAGATCATACACTCTCATGCAATTACTGTGATGAAGTCTGCTGCATGCATGCTTTTGGTATTGATTAGTAGAAAACAGACGAAAGAACAGACAACTATATACAATCTTCAGCCTATCTCATATCTATTGTGGCAACCATATGTAAATGATGGAAACGTATAACAGTAGAGTAAATTTCAGCTAGCGCTCCCCGCGTGTTATACTCTCTCAATGTCTTTCGATTTTTGATTCCTACCACAACTGGCGAGCATCCGTCAATACTGAATGGGTACTTGTTGAAATCACTGCACATCGATGTCCATAATACTAAGATTATACCAGACCTCTTAATTGCCTTAATACTTGTTTCCATTTACTAACAGTTAATTGTTTAATTGCATGCAGTGATTTATGAAAATTTGCTGCAGTATAATTAAATGCACACTTAAAGTATCTCAGCAACAGTTTGAATGAAAATTTTCATCCATCATGCAGGGACTGTGACAGCTATAGACAACAATACCTTGATTTTTGGCGTACTGGGAGGTGTACTTGGACTCGTGGCACTGATTGTGGTGATCATGATTGCCATTACACTGGCAGGCATTTGGATGTGCAATCATCACAAGAGGAAAAGCAATAAAGCTAATGGTATATAGGTGCATGAAAATGCACAACCAGTCCAGAATAACATGCCCACAGCTTATGGTACTTTCACACAATGTACTGTATGGCCGGAAATCTTGGCGGAAATTTATTTTGGCGGATTGATGAAATTATGGCATTAAGCAGAATTTACTTTGGCGTTTGGGTTTTATGTCATAATGATATTCATAGCAAAATGGCTAATCTGGAACAGGCAAGAGCTAGATTGCAATGATAATGAACTGTGGCTGTGGAGTACACATGCTGTTGTCTGACAATATCTGGACTATTTCATTCCAATTCTTAACCTGGTCCACGAATTTTTCAGAGTACAAAGGAGAATCCAAGCCTCTATTTGGTAGATCTACTGACGCTTGTGCTTGCTGCCTCTGACTTCGCACAGAATCGTACCGCTCCAACACAGAAACAGAGAACAGGCTGCCGAAATCTTCCACAATAAGTTACCGACAATGATATCAACGTCAGTCTTCACAGCCACACTGTTCAGGTTGCCTTCGGCTTCCTCGCGCTGACAGGTCTAGACAGCTCTTCTCCTACCTCTGGTGTCCAAAACCCTTTGGAAATGTAGTATCCTCGTGCGCAGCTGCTGGCTATGAACTCCATGCTGACGATTAACCTATAGGCCCGGCGCATCCAGCTACAAGCTTTGTTTGAAGTGAGGGCTTCTCAGCTGGCTCAGGCATCAGAAAGGGTTGGTTCTCTAATACCAGCTTCACAACAGGGTTGAAAACCTTGCCGACGTTTCGACCAGATGCTCTGGTCTTCTTCAGGGCGAAAATCTTCGCCCTGAAGAAGACCGGAGCATCTGGTCGAAACGTCGGCAAGATTTTCAACCCTATTGTGAAGCTATGTTTGCGCAATAATGCTGACACAAATTTTGGCTGAAGAAATATTGATGGATTGCTCTGAAAACTGCCAACCCACCAAAATAAATTCCCTGCCAAAATTTCCGGCCATACAGTATACTGTCCAGTATAGGAACTGCATAATAGGTTAAACATTATGTTCTTGTGTGCACTATGTACAAATGTATTCAATAGCAACTTTAATTTCTTCAGATTCTGATCATGCTACTGCTGAATATGATGTCCCAATGCAAAGGAACCCAAGTTATTCTGCTCATGTGTACTTTACGAAGAAGTAGAAACAACTGCAGAAGTGTGAGAGTGGCCATGTGTAAAACTACCTTTAAGTTAATGCGTAATCGACAGATTGTGACTGCTCTCCAGCCTAAACTTGGAACCATAGTATTAGTGGAGGATACAATATTCTATTAATATAGGTTAAACGAAAGAGCTGTCTATATACTTTTCTATAGTTATACACTAGTAGCAAGAAAGTAATTATATGAATGCTGTTCATGCATGTAGTCTTTCTATGTGTAGTCTTTATGATGTATGCTTACATTCATATGTACGTACTTTTACAATACAAGTTAAAGTGGTCACTTCTGAATTTGCCGCTGGCCACTACCATAGATAGGCTGCATGGGCTGGGTTGATACAGGTAGTCATGCATGCATGCGCACTGGATATTATGCTTACCAGCCTGTTACACCAGATAAGTTAACAGACACTACACGCATAATGAATGCACGATATGATGAGATCACATGCTTTCCCGTGTAGCTGCATGTTGTCTATATACAAGAAATAGTTATTAGTAGAAACATACATGAGCTATACAAGGGTGCTGTACTTATATACTTAATTAGAAGCAAATACCTGTGTGCATGGCGCTTTAGTTGCTGCAGGACAGAGAACAGCTGTATGCCTTTGTACCATGTGAAGTTGACCAATGCAGCTTGAGGCACTGCAGACTGATATAGACTTTTGATTGTCATCTATCTAGCTGTGATTAAGTAATAACATTTACTTTCTCTCCTTGTTTGCACTCTTATTAACACGTCAAACCTCCAGCTCCAGTTAGTCTGTGGATGATACCCTGGTAGTGTCTGATGTGATGTGGAGTCAACCATGCATTATAAGGTTCCTGCCTTATCCTACTCTTCACGTCATTGGACTTTGCTTCATTTCCAGCCATGTTCTGAACAATTCCTACCATCCTTTATTCCTTTGGCTAATATTTCTCTTATAGCTAGCTAACTAGCTATAGCTACTGACAGTGTGTGAACTGACAGCTATAGGACAGTGATTCCTAATAATGAATGCATGCCATGCACAACCCATAATTGGAGCACTGTTTGGATGTGAGAAGGAAAGTATACAAATGAATGTCATTAAAGTTTGTTGACCACCACAGTCCAATAAGCGCCCGGGTCCTGTCCAGCAAGCCAGACTAGGTGTGGTACGTCTCATTTAGCAAGCCAGACCCTCCCCCACGATTAGCTGAAGACTGGTCGAACGGCTCTAGGACCATGTACATACACGAAAGGGTGGCAGCGGTGCTTGCACTGCTGACGCTGGCGACACTGACTAGCGGACAAGGAATGGACAGCATCCAAGTGCCCGGGACCAACGGCTGCACCATCGTAGAGCTGGTCCTGGAGAGAATCGAAACGCGCATCCTGAGCGCCCTCTACCCTGACTCAGCTACTAGCATGCGCACGATTGCATCGACGAAAGCGTTTCTGATGAGGATAGCAGCAGTAGAGTCCGACTACGGAAGGGCCAACCACACCTATCGCCAGGACTATCACGGTGGCATCTGGCAGGTGGACGAAGCTAACTTTCAGGCCACTCGAGCCTCTGAAGGTGGGACTCTTGACCAGCCTATCTCCTTCATTAGCCTGCGACTGGGTATAGATTGGCTGGATATCACATGGGAAGACCTTCGAAGGCCCTTGTATTCCGGACTGGCCGCCTTGCTGGAGCTCATCCTGACAGGAGAATCAATTCCCAATGATGTTGCCGGACAAGCTACTTTCTGGTTGAACCACTACCATACGGGAACCCTGACGGTGGATGACTTCACTGCACAGGCCGACTCCAGGTGCTCAGCTGTTGTTCAGTGCCAGTCCTACCCTGACATTGTGTTTGTGGTCGACAGCTCTGGTAGCATACAGGCTGGTCCTTTCCAAGTAGCCCTGAACTTTGTTGCTGACCTCGTACCTTACTTCCGAATTGGCGAGGACTTCACTCACGTTGGAGTCATTACCTATAATAACAATCCTACTGGACGGATAGCACTAGATGACTATTTTGATGCTTCTGATTTAAGTACAGCTATAAGGAGTATTGATTACACTGGTGGAGGGACTAGGACAGGCAGAGCTATCCAGTATGCAACAGACACAAGCTTCAACAGTAGCAATGGAGCACGAGATGATGGCAGGTCAAGAGTAGGCATTGTTATGACAGATGGCCAGTCTGGTGATGGCGTTGTTGTACCATCTAATGCAGCCCGTGATGCAGGCATCAATCTCATTGCCATCGGAATTGGTACTGGTATTGATGAAAACGAACTGCTTGCCATTGCTGGTAGCACTGACCAAGTGTATCTTGTAGATACTTTTGCAGATTTGCCATCTTTCTCTGCTGCCATTGAGACACAATCCTGCCTAACGGCTGTAGTCCTAGAGCAAGGTGATATGTTGTTAGCGAGCCTAATGGAAGGTGAAGTCCGTTACCTGTCACTCACTGTGAGTCCTGGTGAAGTGATCACTCTGCACATTACGGCAATGAATGGTATTATAGTGTATGGCTCACTGTTGACTGCCATGCCAGGACCGGATGCATACGACTTCAAACTGGACATCAGCAATGTAGCTACAGACTATCTGATCAGTATTCCTGATGCAACAGAAGGAGATGATGATAGAGAGCGGCGGCAGACTGAAACTTCAACTCTCGTAATGGCTTTTGTTGGTATGAGTGACAATGCTTCATTTGAGTTGAATGTTACTGAGGGTGACAATCGTCGCTATGGTGATCTGGCTGTATCACTGAATGAGGAAGAGAATCCCAACGGCACTGCATTGTATGTCTGTGAGGCCAACTGCACTTGTGAGCAAGCATTCGTAAACATGACTGTTAGTACAACTGAAATAGAACTCCCAGTGGGATCGAATCTGAACCAAGTCAGCGATCGAAGGGTGGAAGTTACCCTCCCTAGCGACTACTTAGGTCCCCTTCACTGTGTGATATCCACTCCAGGTGTATCAGGATCTGAGGTCTTCAGGACCATCAACATTACTGGTAAGTAAAAGAAGTCGTTATTCATCGATGGTGATGGTGATATGTACATAACTCATTTACATGTTGTGGAATGTGCTGAACGGTTGCTTCCTTCACTTCTCTGCCAAATTATGCTAATACACTTATGAATGTCATTATGTTGTAGTGTTGTGCAACAGGTAATCTTTCTTGATGATATGTTTCCTTGTTCACTTGGCGGATGCAGATATCGACGAATGCCGTCGCCCTGACGCTCACAACTGCAGTGCAGAGTCTTCGACTTGCAGAAACATTATTGGTGGATTTGAGTGTGTGTGCAAGGATGGCTACATGGCTGTGGATGCATTCACCTGCACTGGTAAGCTTATGTATTATGTACATGCAGTTGTGTTTCAGAAGATCTATATTCTGTGGATTATTGCATTGTGTGTGTATATTATACATTCTACATTAATGCAGAACATTAGTATGTGTCTAGGACAACAGGACCGATGTACATATATACACTCATGCATCTCATTATCACTTTGTCTCTTCGTAGACATTAACGAATGCAGTCTGGGCCTCCACACCTGCAACCCAAAGACAATGGTCTGCCAGAACACTGTTGGGAGCTACGAGTGTCCTTGCAAGAGAGGCTATCGAATGGAAGCAGGCAGCCAGCGCTGCACAGGTGAAACTGCTTTTAACATTAACAAGCATGCATGCACAACTCCACCAAAAGACATGCTATTAATACCACTATTATATTGTCCACCAAATGCCAGTGGTGTAGCTGCATGTCTCAGTGTGTGAGCTCCATCACATGCAACTTGATGGTACCTGTGCTGTTAATTCATACACATTTTCCACAGGGCCATACCTGGAGGACCTGACACTCATATCAGGGCAAGAGTATTCTAATGTTGCACGAGATAGTCTGGACAATTGGGTCAATGTTTGGGGTGGCGCAAGGAGGGCACTCCCTGATAGCCCCTTCAACTTCCTGCCACTTCCAGTGGAGTCAGTTGATGCTGGATACTCATACTTTGTGGATTCAGGGACCTTTGCGTACAAGTTGGATGTTTCTGCAGGAGCAGATGCTACTAGCATGAGGCTGATGGTGACAAAGTACTCATTTGAATAGTAGCAACTTTTTGCCAGCTAGCTAGTTAGCTGGCATTAGCTAGTAAGCTACTGAGCAGCAACACTTTGTTAAGCTATGTATGTAGCTAGTGCATTCTGAGCACTGGAACTTTGTAGGGAGTTGAGATTCTTGTGAAGCCGTGCATAATTATACGTGTACTGTTGTTACACATGGCGCCAAGTGCGTACACGTTCGCGGCACCAGCCGACGGCGCGTATTGCAGGGGGAGTCCCTTTAACCGGTGGCGCTTGCAAATGGCCGCCGCCTAAACAGTAGATGGAATAATTACCGGCGTCCTATTCCGTGAGTTGTACGCTTGTACACATAACAGTAACTGAATATGAAACACAGATGGAGGCTGTCTTTAGAGCATCCTATTTTGTGCAGTAGGGGTTAATCCCTGTCGTACAGGATGGCCGCGAAATGGCTGCTACCGGTCGCAGTCACTCTGTGCGTAGTGGACCTCATCTGGAGCATCAGCCCGCTAGCCCTCCTGTACCTCGCATGCTTCTTGGCGGGGTGAGTCCTTCAGCATGACAACAAGAAGTGCAGTGTGAAGCTAGGTGTCTGAAAAGGTAGATGTGAGAACTAGTCAAGGAGAACGGTGGGACTCTCAGATCACTCCAGCATCAAGTAACAGTATTCTGTGCCCGGCCATACCGTGTATGGATTATAGCATGGACTGCTCTGTAGTCCATTTAAGGCCATGTATACATGCATTGTGGGTGTGTGGAGGGTTCACTGATGCTAATCTACATGTGTGGTGAGTTTAGTCCTCTCTACAACAGCCAGCTTCCGTGGCCACAAATAGCACTGAAGCATTACAATCTACCTCTGTAGAGCAGCCACCTCTCTATAAAGGTCAGTTAAAACTGGCCCACAGGTGGCTGTCTTAGACAGGTTTCACTGTATTGACATCGCAGCTTTGATATTGGCTTTCCGTGTGGTGTATACCACTCCCATTTTTATATATGATATGGCAATATTTGGCATATAAATTGTTATAGTGTTGTGGCTGTAAGTGGTGGTTGATACTTGTGACTGGCTCTCATCGCACGCAGGTCGGTAGCAGTGCTGGCCTGGTTGACACACCACCTTCCAGCCTACCACACAACCACGGCCCACCCCAGTGTTGGCATCCCAACGGTGAGCAAGAGGGGAGTGGTGGTGTGGTGAGCAGTCTGTGAGCGCCACTTGGCGTGCTGGGGTCTCGCTGCCATACTGTGGTATGCAGTGTACATACACATTAACGTTTGTGGGGTAAGCGTTTGCAGATGTGAGTTTTCACAAGTTTCATGTTTTTGTTTTCATGGTTGTAGTCTTAATCTGGCTAACTAGAGCGTGGTCTAAATTTTTCAGGATGAAACATTTGCGGTTGACTGCTGATCCGTGAAAATTGTGAAAGTTTAACCCCACGAAAGTTATAAGCATACGTATATGGTACAAGACCTCACATTGGTTCATTTGTGTGGATCTCTCTTGAATTAATTTTGTTTGTGCCCAACATGCACTTTTTCCCCTGGATGTCCATTGTCCTTGATTACATAATACTTGCAACTCAGTGCGCTTAAGGTGTTTATGAGTACCGTACTACGCAGCACAACATTACAGTGGGACCTCTTGCTTGTGGGCACCTTTTGGACAGTTTGGGACAGGCCCAAGTGTCCTTCTTAGAGAGGTATCCTTACTTCAGAGGTAGATTTGTACACATCTCTATGTAGCTGGGACAGTAGGCACTGTCCTCATTAGAGAGGTGTCCTGAATTCAGGGTGTCCTTTTGTGAGGGATTTCCACAGTAGCACTGAAAGGGGCTGTCAATAATCTGTTACTTCCTTGCATACTTCTTCTGCTGTGTGGTGCGAACAGGTGTTGGAGAGGTGCTACAGTGAGTCCACTGTTTGCCACCGTAAGCAGGACACAAGAATCACAGGGTCTTCTGCCATCGACCAGCAGCTGCAGAAGGTATGTGTGTGTGTAGTGGTGATCATTTTCAGTGAATAATGTGTTGGTTGTTGACCACATTTTTGTCATTCTTTGAGTTTTAATGTGTGTGTGTGTGTGAGAGAGAGAGAGAGAGAGAGTGTCCTCTCTCTCCCATTTTCTATCTCTTCTACCTCCCCATCTCTCCTTTCCCTCTCTTTCCCTCTTCCTCTCCTGCCCCCTCCCCCTCCTCCCTCCCCTGTCCCCATTCAGGCCATGTCTTTCATCATCCGTGACTATGTTGAGTCATGGTACCATAAACACGTCACTCTCGACGGAGACTTCATCAAACAGACACGCCTCAGTGCCCAATCCGCCCTGAGGGTGCTGGCCGCGCAGTGCAAGAGCGCAGACTGGTTGGACCTCCTCACACTCCAGTTCACCGATGAGCTGATTCAGCACTTCAAGATGTACCGACAGGCTTGCGACAGGCTGCCAGAAGTAAACAGAGGAGAAGACGGGAGCAGCAGCCCTGTGGAGGGTGAGGGCTCCGCAGGCTCACACTGCAAGCTGTGATTAGTCTGTGTGGGGGGGCGTTGAAGGGGGGAGGGAGTCGCTGTGCTTTTGTGAACTTTTATTGAAGAGATCTAATGAGCTGGTTTTCCTTTCATTATCACTTGAAGGTGAAGACTTGGATCTTGTGTTCTTTGATTTGGAGTCTGGACTGGCCCACAGCAAAGTCATGGGGAAGTTATGCAGTGATGAAGAAAAGGAGAAGGGTGAGGACTAGGCACACCCTCCTCCCTCCCCCCTCCCTCCCTCCCTCCCTTCCTTTCTCCCTCACTGTCTTCCCACTCCATGTCTTCCCACCTGTCCCCCTGTCACCCTCACCTGTCCCCTCACCTGTCCCCTCACCTGTCACCTCACCTGTCACCCTCACCTGCCCCCTCACCTGTCCCCTCACCTGCCCCCTCACCTGTCCCCCCCTTCCAATCCCCCCACCTGTCCCCCCCACCTGTCCTCCTACCTGTCTCCCTCCTGTCCCCCCCCCCCCCCCTGTTCCCCCCACCTTTCCCCCCACCTGTCTCCCTCCCCCATCTGTCCCCCTATCCCCCACCTGTCCCCTCGCTTATGTGTGCACCTATATATGAATCAATTCCCACTTTCATTTCAGCGTATTTGGACTCAGTGACAGAAATGCTCCTGTACATTGTGATGCCGGAGGAGGACTTCCACAACACAGCTCTCAGATACCTGCTGAGGGTATGTCCCAGTGTGCTTGGGCATGGGGAGAGGGGAGTGGAGGGGCATGACTTCGCAGTGTGGCTCCATTTGGTGCATGCTGTATCTGTCTTCATCCTTTCTCTCCCCCTCCCTTCCACTCTTTCCCTCTACCTGCCCTCGTCACCCTCCACCTTCTTTACCATACGTACTCCCCCCTACCTGTCCCTCCCCTCTCCTTTTCCTCCCCTCCTCACATCACCTCTTTTCCTCCTCCCTCTCCCTTCTCTCTCTCCTTTCTCCCTCTCCCTTCTCCCTCTCCCTTCTCCCTCTCCTTTCTCCCTCTCCCTTCTCCCTCTCCTTTCTCCCTCTCCCTTCTTCCTCTTCCTTCTCCCTCCCCCTTCTCCCTCCCCCTTCTCCCTCTGCCTTCTCCCTCTCCCTTCTCCCTCCTCCCTTCTTCCTCTTCCTTCTCCCTCCCCCTTCTCCCTCCCCCTTCTTCCTCTTCCTTCTCCCTCCCCCTTCTCCCTTCTCCCTCCTCCCTTTCCCTTCTCCCTCTCTATCCTCACTCCATCCATCCTACACTTCTCCCAGGATGTGTTGTCTGTGCATGTGCTCCAACCCCTGGTGAACACTCTTTGTGAACCAGACTTTGTTAACAGACTACTCATCTCATACGTGAGTGTCATCAATATAATTATGTGTTTGTGAAAATGTGAGTAGATGTGTATGTTGTTTCTATGTATCCCCCCCCTCCCCACACACGTGTAGTTGAAGGAGTACAGTTTGAACCCTGAGTCCTTTCAAGCTGCCATCAGGTATGATATAGAATGAACTACGTACCACTCCGGGTGCAACTGGGATAGCCTCCCTCCCTCCCTCCCTCCCTCCCTCCCTCCCTCCCTCCCTCCCTCCCTCCCTCTCCCTCTTACCCTCCCTCCCTCCCTCCTCCCAACCCCAACCCCCTCTCCCTCCTTCCCTCCTTCCCTCTCTCCCTCCTCCCAACCTCCACCCCCTGTCCCTCCCTCCCTCTCCCTCCTTACCTCCCCACAGAACTTGCACCAGTGCAGATGAGCTTCAGGAGCTCGAGCGGTTCACAGAGGAGGAGATTGCAAAGATGAGACGAACAGGGTCAAGTGGTGAGAGGCAGTCAAAGACCTACAGTCATGTCACATGACATGTCACATGCTAGTCATGTGACCTACAGAATTAGCTACTATATTGGTACAGTGTATATAAAGTATGGTTGTGCCAGCATATCTTGGATGACTTGATATATGCCAAGCACTGTGTAAGAGGCTAGACCACATGTCTACAGCGGTTGTTGGTCTCTTGTTGTCATGGTAACCAGAGGTGGACCACCAGCAGTTGACCAGTACGCAGTTCATTCTTCAAATGTTGCAGAAAGCAAAGGAGAAGTTAGAGCAAGCTGCTGAGTCAGGAGTGGAGGAGGTGTGTGTGTGTGTGTGTGTGTGTGTGGATACACCCAACACACTCCTTGAACATGGCTCACTTGTTGTTATTGTGTGTGTTATTACAGTGTCAAGCTCCCCCTCTCTCTCTCTACCTCCACTCATTAGGGTGTAGCAGCGGACTGTGTTAGTCCAACCTTCTACGAAGATGAGCTCAAACGGACTGGCCTGCCGATGCTGCTGCGGGCTGAGATTACAGATCACAGTGTGGCCGATAGTGAAGGCTCCTCCCCCTCAGCCCCGCCCCCTGTCCTCTACCACCTCAAGGTGTGGTGCCGCCACAGCGGAGGGCACACTGAGGAGTGGACCGTGCAGAGGAACATGGAAGACTTTGGAATGCTGTACAGCATTGTGGAGCAGCAGGTACTGTCACAAGAGGTGTGCGTGTGGTGTCTCCCAGTGTCTGGTATGTACTGTTGCTGTAAGCAACTTTCTTTCTGTGGTAGGGTGACATGCGTACGTGTGTGAATTGGTGTGCACATTGGCATTGGAGTGACAGTGTGTTTTTGGCCCACACACAAACACATCACATGAATACAAACACACACGTGCACACACTACACACACACACACACACACACACACACACACACACACACACACACACACACACACACACACACACACTAGATTGGTCCAGGGCTGGTGTCCCTGCCAAAGCTGCAGGATGCAGACTCCCCTCATCCAGTGACGCAGGAGCAGTTCTGTCGTCTCCTAGAAGGCTTCCTCTGCCGTCTCCTTTCCCCTGACCTCCTGGTGGAATACCAAGAGCTGCTGGGAACTATGGTCCCCTTTCTAGCTGCAGGCAGCTACTCTGCGGCACAGGCCCCTCCCCCTGCCCCTCCCCCTGCCCCTCCTCCTCACCAAACTGAAGATCATTCAAGAAGTAGGAGTCACTCTGATGGCTCAACTGGCAGCAGAGACCATGTGAGCAGTTGATTGGGATCAATTGGGGGGGGCATGGGAATGGAGGGGAGAGTAAACACGCTAGGCACTGTGTGTGTGCGCGTGTGCATGCGTGTGTGCGTGCGTGCGTGCGTGCGTGTGTGTGTGTGTGTGGCACTGTCGACAAGGTAGGGACACAATATGAGGCTCTCTGTGTGTGCATGTCAACTCCTTTGCTTTCTATGCCCTTTCCCTTAAAACTCTGGTGCACGCACATGCACACACACAAACTCGCACAGACTGGTAGCCTGCCCTCTTCCACAACTTCCCCAATCGGCATCGGCCAGCCTTCATCAGACCTCAAACGGGACCCAGTTGAGAAGCTGAAACAACAGAGTAGTGGAGGAGGTGGGGCTGGTGGAGGAGGTGGGGCTGGTGGAGGGAGGTGGAGCCCAATGCTTGGGAGGCAGAAAGCATCCAGAAGCACAGACGAGGGTGGTGGCAGCAGTGGAGAGGAGAGAATCACTAATTTACGCTTTGTTGAGGTGGGGCCACAGAAAGCTGTTTTGTGCTTATGTACCTCATAAATGAACTGTATATTGAGTGCTTATGCTATTCCTCCCTTCTCTTCAAACCCTATATTGCACCTTCCCTCTCCTTTCTTCTTCTCCACTCCACACTTCCCAACATTATGTTCTCCTTCCTTTGGCTTCCACTTCTCTTCATTGCCAACCCTCACCACTCCCACCTCCAATGACCACTTTCCTTATAGGGCGATGATAGTGTCCCTCTGAAATTGCTCATGATATTAGCAGATGAAATATTTGACCTCAAGAAGCAGTAAGTACTCACATCACCTGCAGTAGTGAAGAACACCTCTCTCCCTCCCCACTCTCACTCCTATCTCTCCCTCTCCCTCACCCTAACCGTCACCCTCACTCTTCTCCCTCCCCTCTCCTTCCCCTCCCCTGCCTCCCCCTCCAGAAACCAGTGGTTCAGACGCAGCTTCACAGTGACAGTACAGGAGCTGATTACAGCAGCTTTCGGTGACAAGATCTCCTCCAAAATTGTACACTACATGGATGGGATAACATCATCGGAGCATATTGCGGAATATTTGGAAAGTACAATGTAAGTATCTTCAAAGGTATTATTATAGTGCAAGTTAGAAGCTTTCAAGCTGGCGCTCCCATGTGTAGCGGAAGGGGTCAAAATGACTGACATTTATGGCCTTCGTTGGCTGGAAAACAGTTTGTCAACGTCCTCCTTCTGCCAAATAGGAATCACCCGAAAGCTACCATTGCAGTGATCCAGGAATACCCTGTACTGTACATACTACATAGCAATGTGTGTGTCTCTGCTATTTAGAGAGTTGACAAGGAACTTTGAGCTCAAAGTATCTTGCTTCTGTGATTGTGTTGGTTAGATTATTTCACTCTGTAGAATATTAGGTGTTGGGTGGACCCAGCAATCGGTAATTCACCTTAGCAATTTGGAAATGTGATTGGCTCAGCTCCAGTAATATCCACTGCATGAAGATGAAGCATTTAAAACTCTCTTGAGGTGATTGTTAAGCTTGCCTCCTCTTTATTTGCCATGTGTTGTGCAGCAATCGTGTTTGGCCAGAAGGTCGTCCTTCCTGGATGAAATCAGCCAGTAGGGACAACACCATGCAACTGCGGACAAAGATGGTTGCCAGAGCAAAGCTCCTGGGTAGTGTTCCAGGTGAGTCTATGTGTTGGACTCCTAAATTCTTGTATACACACACACACACACACACACACACACACACACACACACACACACTCACACACATGCACACTCTCTCTCACACACACTCACACACACACACTCACCCTCCTCCCATTGCAGATGACCTCCGTCGAATCATAGGCACAAACACTTCACACCTTGGCATGGCCCGAGTGTTTGAAATGTTCCAGCACAAACAGCTCAACCGCCGACTAGTCTACTGTCTCCTGGAACAGCTCATCGTCACAGTCTTTCCAGAGAACACACAACTTCCAGACACTCTGAGAACACTGAGAGGTGCTCGAGAGGAGAATGTCAGTTGAAAATTTGGCATTACTGTTCTCATAACTTTACAAAGGTCCTTATAGTCATGAATGAGTTTTCCTTTACACTTTATGAACTTGCCCCTATATACAATTCATGAATCCACTCTCACAACTATGTGTAATTATATATTTTACAAATTGATATAAATAGTCATTTGTTGAAGAATTTTAATTATTTAGACGTATCTTCAACTTTGCCAGCCGTGTATGTACGTGCAGAGTTAATTATAAGTGATTGCATGGAAACAATATAATTGAGACATTTGACAACTAGTATAGTATCATGTACATGTGCATGTATAACTCATATATAATAATATTGTAGTTACGTATATACTGGGTGCATGGTTTGATATAATTCTAATATAATGCAAATATATCACCTTCTAGATCTGTAAAGTCATATATGTAACTTCATATTGCCACAATCAATAGCACTGACAACATGGCCCCTATTCATCATTTCAAATAGAGCCCACCAAAAGTTTTCCAAGCATGCAGGCAAACCTTGTGGTAAGTAGTGAAATGTCCAAGTTTGAAGCCAAAAGGATGTTTGGATTGGTAAATACACAAGCGATCAAAATTGGCCCTTTCCCACACATTACATAGGCGAGGGGAAAGGGTGTCCTCTCGTCTATGGAATGTATGGGAAATTTACAAGTTTTGGATGCTTCTATTTACTAAACCAAACATGCTTTTGGCTTCAAACTTGGACATTCACTACTTACCACAAGGTCTACCAGTGCTGAAAAGGTTGGATTGCCAGCATGCTTGGAAAATAGGTAGGCTCTATTTGAAATGATGAATAGGGGTCATTATAATGCTCCCTAGAGTGTACAGTAATAATTATATTTGATTGTGTAATAAATTGACTCCTAACATATAGAAGAACCCAATTGCAGCAGTCCTGCATGCAGTGACATGGAAGTACAGCTGGATGGTCACTGAGGCTTAAGTACTTCGGGGTTGACCACGCCCACTAGCGTCTTCCCCTTGGCTGCATCAATAAACTGCTCAGCAATCTCTTGTGCAACTTTCACCTGAGCCTCAGCCGTGCTGGCTCCAAGGTGGGGTGTTGTTATTATCTTTGGGTGGTCATACAGCTCCTTGTTGGTGGGGGGCTCTTCCTCAAACACATCCAACGCGGCCCCTGCAACCTGTCCACCATTGATGGCCTCAATCAGTGCAGCCTCATCGATGATCCCTCCTCTGGCACAGTTGACAATGCGGACACCCTTCTTGCACTTAGCAAAGGTCTCCTTGCCCAGCAGTCCCTTGGTGGAGGGGAGGAGAGGCGTGTGGATTGTGATGAAGTCTGCCTGTGGCCAAATGTCCTCCATCTCAAGGAAGTCAATATTGAATTGATTGGCCAATTCGGCAGGGACCAGAGGGTCATAGCCAATGGTCTGAATTGGGTGGGGGAAGGGAGGGAGGAGGGGGAGAGGGGGTGTTGCACTGTCTTCAAACAACTACTGCATATATAGCAAGTAACCTAGAATGCTCTAATTATTTACGGTTTCTTTGATTGTTCTTAGCTGTGTTGATAAGCACAGCCTGGCAGAGACGGGAAGGTAAATCACACAACCTTCACGGCTGTCAATAGCAATGGTCTCTAGTCTGTTAACATCATCATGGCAACACACCTTCATTCCAAACGCCTGCATGCGCACGCCCACTTCACGGCCAATGCGACCGAGGCCAATAATCCCCAGGGTTTTCCCTTGCACCTCCACCCCCATGAAAAGGCTTCTTTCCCACTTGCCCTGCTTCATAGAGGCATGGCCTTGAGGGAGGTTACGGGCCACGGCAAGCAGGAGAGCACATGTCTGCTCTGTTGCACTGATGGTGTTGC
>OZ025880.1:1418812-1423812 GCA_964019415.1 Ianthella basta
GCGGTGCAGAGCAATAGGGCCACATTTGTTAACATGCCTAAGGAGTTGATTAGACTAATCCTCACTGTAATGTGTTAAGGGCAGTTGCCTTCTGTATTGTTTATAGTTACTTCCTTTACATATTTCTTACCTCTTCTTTCTCTTCCCTGATCTTACGAGCTTCCAACTTCTTCAGTCTCTGGCCCTACATCCAACCACAAAACAGGTGCACTTTTAACACTACCTTTCTTGTTCACTTGAGAGTTGAGACCCATCACAAGTGCATGGCAAGCAGCATACACGAGTGCACCCACACTCCACCTTGAGTCCATAGTGCAAACAACCCATACATGTACCCACATGTACACCATGTGGTTGTGCATACATACATCTACAACAGACCACTCCCTGTTGACATTGTTGGCTAGTTTGAGGCAAAGTGACCACACAGTGGTACACTGCAATACGTACTGTAGATGTGACAACACCAGACCACCTTCCCTACCCACGCCTCTTCTACCTCCCCCGCCCCCCTCCCCTCCTCTCCCCTTCCCTAATACAAACTGTACAGATACACACAACACACACTCACTTCAATAGTGTTTGCCCAATTTTTCACCATTGCCTTGGACTTGTTTCGAAGGGTCTCCCTCTCATTCTGGGTTGCCCTCAGTGTCTGTTCTTGCTTGTTGGTGCCACTGAGGGTCTCCTGTATTCGGCTCCATTCAGCAGCAGGAATCACCAAGGTCTACAGGGACATACATACACACACACACATACCAGACAGTTACAGCACACACAAACCACATCCACCCACCCACCCAAGCACACAAATACTGCAATCAAAATACACATGCACACATGCACGCACGCACGCATGCACACACACACACACACACACACACACACAGTACACTGAGCATTGGTGTCAAAGCCCACGCACTCACTCTTGGTGGAGGAGCTTGCCTCTGGTGTGTGATGCCAGTAGACCTGCCCTGGTCACCTAACACAACATGGCAAGGACAAAGGACAAATCGGGGCCACAACAGACAAGACCAAGAACTTCAAGTAACACAAAATACAATTGAATATCTACTACGTCATCATAAACACACGCAACACTGCATTCTGTGACGATATCTAAGCGCGATTCTCCCTCCCCCCATATTCTGATATTCTCGTATATAATCATTTTCCCCATGAAACAATGGACCGTCATACGCTCAGCAACAAATTTCCTGCCCTCCAGTGCGGCCAGCGAGTAAAGCGGGTGTGGTCTCAACTACAGCCTTCGCCATGTACGTGCACACACTTCGGCACTCTGCCATTCGATGCACATTTGGAGCGAGTAGGAAAGTGCGAAACAAGTGGAAAATAAACCTACCTGTGGATTTTAACTGGCCTTTTCTTCTACCATGAGCTACCACAGCCGCCATGTTGTCTATGTCTGTCCGAGTCGGTATCCATAGAAACCATTTATGGTCCAAATAAGGATTTGTATCATGCAACATTCCTATTTATAACCACATAATACAGTAACAATGGCATAGAAATCCGCGAGTACATAATAAATGAATGAAAGTGTTTTAGAACAATATCCTTCTCTGGTGGATCACGGAAAAACCTACAAAACAACACACTTCTTCTTTTTCTTTTTGGGCTTCTTTGAAGGGCTCTCTACGGGTCCTTTTCTCTTCTGTATATCTGACATCAGCGTGTAGAACACAGTGTCCACATTTTCTGTAGTCTTTGCTGATGTTTCAATGTATCGTACACCCCACGACTTTGACAACTCCTCGGCCTCAGACTGGGAAACGTCTCGTCGGTCCTGCAGGTCAACCTTGTTCCCAACCAGGATCATGGGTGTTTGGCTGTCCACCTTGACGCGAAGAATCTGTTCCCTAAATTCATTCATGCATGAGAAGGATTCGCGATTGTCAATGGCAAAAACACAAAGAAACCCTTCACCACTCCTGTAGTAGCTGTCTTGCACGACGGCATAGCTCTCCTGTCCTGCTGTGTCTAGGATGTCGATTTGACACTCTGCCCCATCTAATGTTACCTTCTTGCGGTAGCTGTCAGCCTTGGTTGGTTCATAGTCTTCAACAAACTGCACACAAGTGAAGGAAAGGCCACAGAGTGATGCGGAGCCCACAGAAATAGTAAGCATGACACATAATGAAGGAACAAGGCTGTGGTGGAATGAGGTGGCTGCAACGCTTAGTGCTATGTTCCTGCTATTTGGGCCAGGGAGGCTGGCCGTTTAGAGAGTTAGCTGCCTTCCACTGTATCACAGCATACAGTAGCACTGCAACAAGTGAGTGTAGAAGATGGAGGAGGAATTCATGCCTATTTTCAACCCGGCACAATCTAACCCCATACCTACATAAGTATATTCATCAGATTCCAACATGTTATGATTGGTATACACAAAAGGGAGCCTATAAAAATACATGCCTTCCTGTGAGATCCTCAAGCCTGTAAGTAGAAGTAGTTCTACTAACACCTTAACACTACACAGGCCATTTGCCATGTATGACGCCGATATTTACATACCATCAGTGACACACTCATAATTATGGTCGAATACTGGTACAGTGGAACTTGTCTGAGATGGTCACTGTGCTAGGCAGCCACCTCTCTAAAACAGCCAGCCTCCCTGGTCCCAAATAGCGCTAAAGCACTGCAATCTACCTCTGTAGAGCAGCCACCTCTCTATAAAGGTCAGTTAGAACTGCCCCAGGGGTGGCTGTCTTAGACAGGTTTCACTGTATACTCTAAAGTCTAACACACGATCATCCCTGCATACCGAACAACACATGGCGTGGCATCCTCCACAAGCCAGAGTGCATAGTCCCGAGCTCATGTAACACATATCAGGTTACCAAGGCCACGCGCATGTACTATTGGGTAACTTCCCTCATGCAAGACTTTCTTGTACTGCCATCTGCTATCAAGTGTCACAGGTGTAAAACATTCCATGCATGCATGCAAACACAGTAATAATAGACCCAATGGTATGCATTCATTCGTGTAATTATTGCTAACAGTCCACGCTGCACAATGTCTACGATAAGTGTCTGTGAAATAGCTTCGTTAAACACAGATTTTGACTGTACTGTGTCTAAAATGCTTCCTAGGCCCAAGTCTGTGTACAATGGAAGTTCTCACCTAATACACAAATATACACTACAACCATTGCATGAACAAGCAGCATTCCAGAGCAAGTTGTTTGTACACAGCCACAACACATACAAAGGCACTACCAAACACTGACACTAGCCCTATCACATACTGTAGCTACATATGACAGTTATTCTTGCTCAACACATCCATACTTAACATCACAAACAGACCAAATCTTTAATGCATCCATTTAGACAAGACACCTGAACACACACTCCTCCACAACACACATAATGACTAGTACCCGTTCCAACGTATGAAGGTAACGGCTGCTTGAAACATAAACACACGTGAACTGGCTATACCAATGCAATGGCAGTGACGCTAGCCAGCGTGACAGCTCAGCCCCGAGCTGATCAATGATGTACGTTTTCCTGGTGGAGGTGTGTCCTTCAGTCGTGCTACTCACCTCATCATACATGAACCTGAGGGTTAGGGCGGACTTGCCGACCCCTCCTGTTCCAACCATGATCACCTTGTGAACTGGGAGTTGAGGACCGGTTGCCATGTTCCGTTCGTCCGAGAATCGACAGACAATAATCGCCCACCAGACGAGAGATACCCAATTAAGGGTGCCTACCAGCTAGTCCTGTGGTCTCCTTTAAGTTGCTGACGGCGTCAGTAGACGTGACGGTGACACAAGGACGCAGGGAGACTCGGTACCAACACTTTCGGACGCAAAATGTGATGTCACGCAATGGCGTCATGCAGACTATTTTTAGACTGCGCTATAACTCCCATATTAGGCAGCTTTTGCTGTACCATATATAGTCAAGGAGGATTACGTCATAGCCACGAGATGAAGTGTACCGCCGCGTGTACTAAATGGCCTCTTGTACAGCAGTGTGGGAGGATAGCGAGAAGGAATTCTTCTTCTATTCATAGGGTCATTGCAAGTGATCAATACTCTGAATCCGCTGGCCTTTTATACGTGTCGCACACTCAGTGTTTCAGTATTGCAATATGATTTTATATGGTTGTGCATATGTATGTATGTGGGGGTACATATATATATGTATATACTTGCACTGTATATATGAGTTTAGACTCCTCTCGCTAATACTGAGGTGAATGGCAATCACACATGACAGTGTATTGATCACATGTTCTATGCAGGGGCGTCTAATTGACAAAGTCCGGGTATATGCTAGGGGAG
This sequence comes from Ianthella basta, assembly GCA_964019415.1. Classification (NCBI taxonomy): domain Eukaryota; kingdom Metazoa; phylum Porifera; class Demospongiae; order Verongiida; family Ianthellidae; genus Ianthella; species Ianthella basta. The sequence goes on from OZ025880.1 coordinate 1,423,134, forward strand.
GAGGAGGGGGACAAGGATTCCCCAGGTTGGGTGGGTTCGGTGGTGATGGAGGTAACGTCATTGTCCAAGCTCACAGGTGTTCCTTAGAAGACTTAGCACGGCGGGAGAGCCGGCGCTTCATTGCAGGCAGGGGAGGGCACTGCAGGTGTGTGTGTGTGTGTGTGTGTGTGCGTGTGTGCATGTGTGTGTGTGTGCGTGTGTGCATGTGTGTGTGTGTGTGTGTGCACGTGTGTGTGTGTGCATGTGTGTATGTGTGTGCATTCATGCATGTGCATGCATGCGTGATTTCACAATGAGTGAGCAATAAGACCACTCCCTTCCACCATTCATTACACAAGAATGACAAAGCAGACATTGTACTTTGTCAATGGGATAGCTGCTGTGTGTTGTGTATGTAGTACCAGAAGCTGTTGTGGGTTCAACAGGAGTATGGTTACACCAAGAGATCACCTGTGATGTGCAAGATGTAAATCAGTGCAAGATTGAATATAATAATTATGTGTATACTCATGTATTGTGTAGAATTGCAGTGGCAGATCTAGAGGAGGATCCAGGAGTGCAAAGGAACCCCTCTTTTGCTAGTCTTATGTAGGATTTTGGGCAGTTTTAGACCAGAAAGAGGCGTGGTGGCCATATATCAGGGGCACCGTGTGTGCATCTAACTACTTTAGAACCCCCC
>OZ025880.1:1426312-1546312 GCA_964019415.1 Ianthella basta
AAGATGGGACCAATGTGGATACATTAAAAGAATCCTTTCCAGTGGTTTTGGCAAAGAGGGAAAGATTCAAGTCAGCAAACACTACAGAAATGATTGCAAACAGTAGTGATGAGGACTCGCACACTATCCACACAAATTCAACCACATAGTAGATATGCACACAGATTGTGTAGCTATGTGTATGTTCGTATACGCCACCACCACATGTACAGTGCTAGTCTGACGTAGCTGCAACCTCCTTTCCTGCCTCCATTTCTCTGTGACATCATCAGGAGACAGGAAGGGGGTCTGGTAGATAACTTGACGCTGCATGGCAGCTCCAGACTTCCAGAGGCAGGAAAGTGTGGCGTGCGGGTAGCTAGGTCAGACCAGCTAGCACAGTGCAAGTTGCAACACATACATATGTGCATGTAGTGTATGTGACGTCTGTCAGTGTTACTGGGAAAGGTCACCATTGAGCTATAGTGTAAGTAGTCGAGGGTAACCAAATGCATGTTTGCACTATAGTGAGTGGAATGAAGAGCAGTGCAGATAGTAGTCTCGCGTAGCCCAGACCCTTTCCTTTCCTCCCTATTTTGCAACAGCGGAAATGGAGGAAAGGGTCTGGGCTACGCAAGACTATGCAGATATATACCACCAGTGCAAGTTGAAAAGGTCATGCCCTGCAAGGGGGACAGGCATGGGAGCCAGCATATATCAGCACATCAGCACATGGATGTTGTAATGGGCTTCAATGGATGCACACACACACACGCATACACACACACGCACATACATACTGGCAGGATATTTAAAATTCAAGCTAAATTTAATTTATCAACTTTGACCAAAATTCTAGATCTGTTTGCATTATATAGTTATTTTTCTTACTGCTCAAGTTATACTGAACTTATGTGTTGGACAATTATGCATACCCTGGTGTGATATTGCCAAACAACAATTGTTAACTAGCTATTATAGTTAGACATTATTCTTTCTGGCCACAACTCGATGCACCGGCCCCATCTTACTGGCCACAGTGCTCTTCCCTTCACTAGTGAGGAACCGTTCCACAGAGAGTCCTGCTTCATTCAGACCTCTTCGTAACATGTCCTCAGTGATGTAGAAAGTGTGCAGCTCTTTGTCATCCTCTTCTTTAGCTTTGTAAGTGCTCAACATCTCATGGACGATTGCCACCATGAACCCTCCATTGGCCAGCAAGTTGCTACATTTCTGCAGCATAACGACCATGTCTGCTTCACTCTTAGCGGACACCTCTATTGCACCACTAGTGATGAGGATATCGAAGCCTCCCTTAGGAATGACGACCCGGTCGACGACAGGCTCCTTCGTTAGGTCGCATAAACAAAGCTTGGTCAACTTCTCACGTACTTTCTCCTCTTTCTTCGCCATCTCCGAAAGAGTCAGGGATTCAGGGTTTTCCTGATTGGCCACGTACTCGAAGGCTGGCCCCCAGTTGAAGGCGGAAGGCGCCTTCCTCCTCCAGAGATTCACTTGCTCCAGGCAAGCGGGAACGTAGTCAGTGAAGACTATCTCCGACACATATGGTGCCGCGCTGATGAGATGAAGGATCGAAGGGCCGCCTCCAATTTCCACTGCCTTCGTCCTGGTCGAGTCGAAATGCTTATCGCCGTACTCCTGAAAGAAACGGCGCATGAAGTCCAGCGAATCATGCATGTAGACCAGCTTGGGCTGGTCCTCAGAAAAGGTGAAGCGCAGGCGCAGATAAGCTGCTGCATCGAAGTCGCTGTAGTCTAAAGACATGACTTCGCGGGTTTGACTATAGCAATAGGATGGAACAGCTACAGCGCTGGTCGGACACTAGTGCAAATTCTAATATCGGACTAGTACTATGTATGCATGCACGGCGCATGCAGCCGTGCGCCACGTGCATATATAGCATGACACATTGCTACACGTGCAAATCACCTATATAGCGTAGCACATAGTACATAATAATATAGTTGGTAGAGCAGAGGTCATGATTCACTGGACTGATGTGTAGGTGTCTCAAACCCAGGGGGGGTCGGTCAAGGTCACGTGTGTCCGCAAAATGGCCGACGCGGCTGCTCTTTACTGTGTATTTTACCTATACCAGCTAAGAGCAGACATATTTCGAGAAACACGTCGCATCGCTTGTTTCTTTACTTCTGAGCACACAGTTGGACAAGGGCTATCAGAAAATGGACCCTTCCCCGCCCTTCCCCAGCATCTAGGTAGGTTTTGCGAGCATTTTCCAACACCGGTGTACGAGTGTTTGCTGATGCTGGCTACGAGGCAGATTGATCCTAATCTGGAGTACTGAGCAAGTGCTCCTGTGGAAGTGACTCCTTAGAAGCTGGTAGCGAGTACTCATTGATCACTTCAGGACTGCAAGACTGATAGGTTGACTGTTTCTGCAAAGGGAGTGCAATCGGCAGCCACGTCCTTGCAATTGTCTTGGTTCTGTACACAATTTGTCACATTCGATAGCAGGGTTGCTAGAAATGGCTTAAGCGTGCTGGCAATCCTCAAGAAACGCTGCGATAACTTGCAAAACTAAATCGTGAAAGCGGTCAGACAATTAAGCCTAATCCACCGTATGGCTCCTTGGATACGTACGTACGGGTCATACCAGGGGCGCGAATGCAGTACAAGGTCCTGCCATGGCTCAGGGTATGCACATTCGGCCTTGGAGCACAGTCAGCTAACATATGGAAACGCGATTGGAATGTCAGGAATGCAATTATTGGGGTGCTGGTATTGCGCAATCCCAAGACTTGTCCGACCCCCCTTGTCTCAAACCTACCTAAAATCATGCATGTGACTTGCACGTGCAAGCATGCCCCTCCAGCTGTAATTAATGCACTGCATGGTGGCAAGCATTTACCTGTCTAAGATGTTCACTGCATGAGTTAGGCAGCCACCTCTCTAAAACAGCCAGCCTCTGATACCTGGCCCACAATAGCGCTAAAGCATCGCGATCTACCTCTGTAGAGCAGCCACCTCTCTATGAAGGCCATGCAGTTAGAACTGACCCACAGGCGACTGTCTTAGACAGGTTTCACTGTAATAGCAAGGCAATGAGACAGCTCCGCTGCATGCTGACTAAGCTTCACCCTACTACATGTGCTGCTCTGTATATACTGCACATATAAGGGAGCCAATCGTCCACACACATCACCCATGCATGCATGTAACAGAGTCCAATGCGCTTGACTTTCAGCTTGCTAAGTATCTATTGATGACTTCTTGTAAAGGCTGAGTGGCTAGGTAGGGTATCTGTGTTACACTTTGTTTCACACTAGCCAGAATCTCACGTTTTTCAGATGTTTCGTTAGCTTTCTTCGATGAAGGTAGCTGAAAGCTACCAAAACGTCTGAAAATTGTAAAATTCTGGTTAGTGTGAAACAAAGTGTAACATGGATTCATTGATTTCATCTTACTATTTCACTGAATGAACATAAATTCATCCCCCTCATCATGCATGTTTAAGAGTGCACAGTGCAATTCACTATAACTAGCTGAATGCCCGCCCTTCGGGCAGGTTCCCAGCTTATCGCAAGCCAGTGAGTCGGTACCTTGCCAGTTTTGAACTATCTGCATAGGTAGCAACGGAGGCTGGCTGCTATACCGACTGTAGAGTTTAATTCGAACGTTTGCCGACAACGAATAAGATCTTCCGTAGCCGGAAGTCCTAGAGACAAAAATAATTACAAATGGCGTCTTGGCCCGCGGAAAAAAGGAAGCGCGCTCTTCGGCTGCAGGGCAGCTAGGTGAACGGCACCCCTATAAGCTCATGTCCTCTCACTCTCTTAACTGGCATGGCTCGTATCAAGTACGCCAATGACCGGTAGTGGAAGGGCCGGTCGATAATGTTAAAAATGGCGTATCGGCCCGCGGAGAATTAACGAAGGACATCTCGCTTTTCGGCTGCAAGGCAGCTAGGCGAACCGCACCCCGCTAAGAACATGGTCCCCAGTCTCTCAACTGGCACGGAGCGTCTCGAGCCGATTCCCGGGAAGGCGCCGATTTTATGGCTGAACAAACTTACATAAAAATTCTAGATCCCGTGAATTATAGTAGGATTATAGCTAGATATATAGTGTCAAACATAATTAGACAAGCTCCCACTGTATACTGAAGTATACATACTCATATCACCTACATGCACATCCATTCCTTGGCTATATAGCTATAATTATATATATCATCTAGATCTATGCTGTCACCATTTATACATGCTCACACATGCATGTTGTGTATGTAAATCATGCACTAGCAGCTGCAGGCCATCATATCATGTTGGTATAATTATATATTATAATAATAATTAATATTGATTGCTTCACATAATGTTATGTGGAAGTAAGATACAAAAAAGATTAGCCTTCAAATGGCAACGAACACGCACTTTAATAATTGTACCAATACAATCATTCATAGATATAGACATGGCTACAGTGAAGTAAGGGCCATACAGCACAGGACAGTGCAGCTGAAGAAAAAAACTCCATTGAAAGCATAACATGATGTGTTAAAGACGAAAAGGTTCAAAATAGTTGTCTTGTGCCTTCCACTCACCCTCCCTAAGCTACAAGTTTGGCCTGCTTGGAAGGAGGTGGACCTGCATCCTCTGACTCTTCCGTCCAGTGCCCCACCCCCTGACTGTCTTGCGTCGCCTCATGCTCTTCGAAGAAGGCACGATCCAGTCCAAGGAACTCCAAGGCATTGGCCACCAGTAGCTTGTCCTACAGTGCATAGGAGCAAGTGGGAAAGTCACAGGTGAACTAACGACACAAAAAGGAAACCAGTGTGAGGAATCGAGTCATTGCTTAACTTTGCTCCCATACTCAGGCTGTCTGTGTTAATTAGTGCGTGGGCGGAACCTCCACCTCCACACTAATTAACACAGACAGCCTGGCAATGAGGCTGGTCACTGTCTTATTCCCTGGTGTACAGTAGTCCATTGTGGAGTATGTGATAAGTTGACCAATCTCTCTACCTTGGTTGATTCATCCCACGTCTGAATGGACTCAATCAGCTTCCCAGGATGGTGCTCCCCCAGAGGAAAGGGGTAATCACTCCCAAGGATGACTCGATCCTGCATGAACAGAGCGTAAAATCACATGGAGGTACACACACATGCAAATACAGTCACTATCATAGGTGACAGAATCACATAGTCACTATCATCAGGGACCACACCAGCCGCCATCATTAAGTGACATTGATCACTATCAGAAGTGAAAAGGCTAGCATTGACGTCACTATTAAAGGACACATTAACTATGGCCCCCATCAAAGGTGACAAAGTCACATCCAACAGTGACAGTAGTCTTAAATTAAGTGACATGGTGCGTGTTTAAGACAAGTACAGCTCACCTCTCCAATGACAGACACGAGGAACTGCAATGCTTTATCGTCGTGCACCAAAGAGTCCGTGTATATCTGACCGACGTACTTCCTGAAAATTAGACACAGTGAAGTAGATTCTAGTGTGAACACACACACACACACACACACACACACACACACACACACACACACGCACGCACACACACACATACCTGGGATTAAAAGGGTTCTCCGTAGCACAAAGGTCAGGTCGGACATTGAAGCCATGCTCAATACGACCGATAGTGTAAGGAAAAGCACCTCCTGAGAATGAAATGAGTGGTATGCACACTGTGGTATCCAGACTAGGTTTATCCTTAACTATATTCGTACTACAACATTCACGTATGTACTCGTATGTACATAACCATGAAACTAGAAGTACCCATCACTCACTGTGACTCTCTTCCTCCCCAACTCTCCCCTCCCCTCCCCTCTCCACCCTCCTCCTTCTCTTCCCCTCCCCTCTCCTCCCCTTGCTCTATACCCCTCCTACTCAGACTACCTCACCTCCATGAGCAAAGCAGACCTTGAGCCGTGGAAACCGCTCCAACACTCCACCAAAGATCATACTGCACATGGCAGCAGCAGTTTCCCCTGGCATGCCCACCAACCACGGCAGCCAATACTTCTTCATGCGTCCATCAAGTTGCATGTCCCACGGGTGGACAAAGATGGCTGCACCCAACTCCTCAGCTGCCTGTCAAGAGATCGAAGAGAGGAACATGAGGAAACATAACAAATGTACACAGTGACACACTGTAGTGTCTTGCACCTCCCTCTATACCTCCCATTCTTTCACTCCTTCGTTAAAACCTGCATTTCCTTCCCATCTTACGTAACTCTGCCATTTCCTTGACACAAATACATACAATACCGTACATCACACTAACACAACACACACTGTCACACACACTACACACCACACTACACACCCACACCCACCCACACACCTACACACACAAACACAGACATATGCACATACACATTCACACACACGCACACACACACACACACACACACACACACACACACACACACACACACACACACACACACACACACACAGACACTGTATGCAAACACACACACACAAACACAGACATATGTATGCACACACACATTCACATACCTGAAACACACACTGAAGTTCCGGTGCATCCAAGTTCCAATCATTGACATGTGAGCCAATCTGAACACCAGGGAACTTGAGATCCTGCAAGTATGGACACAGCAATCCCTTAGTAGCTACAACAAAGCATTCCTTACACACTCAGTGTCATGTCAACTATGAAGAATTCCACCCAGGCAGTGTATACAACTCTAATGCATAGCAGCGGAAGCCTGTTTGTAGAACAAATGCTCTGAAATGCGTGTTCTGATAAATCGAAGTTTCGATTCTACACTAGCACAACTCATTTGCCGCCATGACTCTGATAAAGGCAAAGGATTACAAAATTACTACAAGGATCTGACTTTGCAGTTATGGCTCTGATGTCAACAGTGCCTCAATCGAATGTAGAGTGCTGTAATTACCTTAATGCATCGTTTCAGCTCCTGCACAGCCAGCTCTGGGGCTTGCATGGGGAGAGTCCCTAGAGCAACAAATCGCTTTGGTTGCTTGGCAACAGTTGCAGCTAGGTCATTGTTGATAATCTGGCAGAGATCGAGGGTGTCCTCTGGCTTGGCCTGAGTGTGAGGGAGTGGGGAGAGGAAAGGGGAGGGAGGACGAGAGGGAGTGGGGAGAGGGAGGGGGAGGGAGGACGAGAGGGAGTGGGGAGAGGGAGGGGGAGGGAGGATGAGAGGGAGTGGGGAGAGGGAAGGGGAGGGAGGACGAGAGGGAGTGGGGAGAGGAAAGGGGAAGGAGGACGAGAGAGAGTGGGGATAGGAAAGGGGAGGGAGGACGAGAGGGAGTGGGGAGAGGAAAGGGGAGGGAGGACGAGAGGGAGTGGGGAGGAAGGACGAGAGAGAGTGGGGAGAGGGAAGGGGAGGGGGGACCATTAAATGTTATCAGCAAATGCTATGCTATAATTATAACAACAGATTGTTACACTGTCTCTTACACAGCACAAAGTCAACCACCATTAAATCACACGTAATCCCATTCTTTATCTCAAATACACATGAATACACATGTACGCACATATGTAAACTACACCCACACCCACCCACACCCACCCACAGACATTCATACTTGCATACCCACCCACCAATCCACCCACCATACCACACACACCCACTCACGTACCCAGTAGCTGAACATGACAGGGACTGTAGACAGAGCCTGCACTGTGACACCTGCAGAGAGAGAGGGGAAATGGGATATTGATAGATACAGTATGGTCAAGGTGTCACATGATCTGACCACATTAGGCACCCATGTGTACAGTGGAGGAATACCTATACAAAGTACCAGATACACAGCTGTAATTTAATACTAGCACACAAATGCACATGTGTAGCCATGATCACGCAGGCACGTGCGCACACACACACACACACATGCATACACACACACACACACACACACGCACACACACACACACACACGCATGCACACACACACATGCACACACATACACACATACACACACACACACACACACACACACACACACACACACACACACACACACACACACACACACACACACACACACACACACACACACACACACACTAGTCTGCACTGGACTTAGTTAGACTGCATAATATGATACAGTCACAATGTCTACACTAGATGAAGGAAGTCTGTGGTCCAACACTACACACATGTTGTGGCAACATTTCCTATATCTTACATACAGTTCAATGAATGCACAGCACCCACATCAATGTAATGTGTAGGCTCTTACATCACACAGGCCTTGTGTTGGTGGTGGTCACACATTTCCCTTTAACATTTCAATGAATGTGCATCTAAAGTAATGTGTTCGCTTTATTGAATCCATGGTATTACAACCCACTCCATTGGGCTGTCGCATTAGCCATAGTGACACAACAAAGTGCCTGTCCCTGTAGGGTGCATGCAACACGCGCGAGCGCGCGCACGTACGTACGCACCTGTCTCGTCCATCTCCTTTACTCGAGCTTTAGGACACCAACAGTTCTCGTCTATAACGCGAAAGAGCTGTCCATCCTTCATCATTTTGGCCTTCCCTTTACAGTGGTGGTGCAGCTGAATCCAACCGCCATAACCGTAACGCTGGACAGGGGGAAGGAATGGCAAAAGGTAACGGTTCACTGGTAGAGGCCCCTCTACCGAACCGACCCTGGGGAGGTGCGTTACGACTATAACCCCTCAATTACATCAAACTGAACGGCGCATAAATGTATATCCTGGGTATGGACTACTAACCTCCTTTAAGTCAGGCCAGTTTTCTGGCAGAATGTGGTTGTGAATGTCTAACTTCAACCTCTTCATCCTCACCCGCCTTCTACGATAATTCCATTCCCATGTCAACATGTGGAATGGGAACTGGACTTCTACCGTGTGTTTACAAACCCCTTATCACTGGCAGACTAGTACTATAGTACGAAGCGAGCGGACCGGAACAGGGATGAACTTCACTACTCACACTCTTGATGTCGTGAGTTCTCTTCAGTAACGCACAAAATGTGACGTATCTGTTGAATCCCCAGTCAGCCTCGCAGCTAGCCTAGTCTTGAGTATTGCTGACGTAGCCATGTCCCTAAACAAATTTAAAGAATACTTAGTTATCCGTACAATATGCATATGTATACCCTATTATTATGATGGAAGCTAGAATTCATAGATACCACGGTTGTTAGCTATAGTCTACGTATGTATGGCGAATGAGGTTGGTAGGACATATTCGTAGGCCTAGGATATTGTAGTTAATAGCTATCTGGATCAATGAGGAATGAGGTGATTCACTGATTTACGTATACCAGTGCAACTAGAAATGTCACTGTGAATGCACTGACAATGAAAGAACGAGTCATTGTGTCCTCTCCCTCTGCCCTCTTCTTTTACTCCCTTCAGACAGTGGACGGCAGTCAGGTGGAAGAAGTAGTGAAAGGTTAGGGCCTTGTAATTGTTGGTGAAACGACTTATGATCATATGTGTCCACTGTAAACATGCAATAGGGATTTCCAGACAAATGAGTTTCCAGAAACAAAGCTGGTTTTCCACCATGTAGTGAAAGAACAGATTTATCATTGGTTTCGTTATCATTTATTCCCCTACTATGTTGAGTCCTGCACTGATTTAGGACAAAATCACAAAGCTCACATTTTAGTACACAGCACTGTTGAAAGGCATGATGTGTTCAGAAAGCCCATCCCTTCTGTAAATCCCCTCCTTTCCCCTTTCCGTTCTCTCTTTTGTTAGCCCTTTATCACACAATTCTATTTCACAGAACAATTGGAAAGGTGAGTTGCTTCACTTTGAGAATTGAAAGTAAATCCAAGTCATAGCTGCTGTAGAGCAGCAGTCTTGTGAATGGGGGTGCACTTTGTGGTTGATGAGTAACTGTAGTCAAAAAGCACCCTTTGCCTTAAGAATAGTAGAACCTGATGTCGGTGTTGTAAGCTCAGATAAATCCCTGAATAGTCGTATTGCTGTAGATCTAATTTTCTGCAGTATGCCTTCACATGGTTTTAAATTTTGTTTCTGGATGTGCTTTTCTTGCAACTTATCTGTAACAGTTTAATTACAAGCAGGACAGCACATATTCTGTTGGTACAGTTGGAGTGCAAGAAACAGATTGCACAACAGTGGACTTCACCTATGTGAGCTCTAAATCCACCATACAGCCACATCCAATGTATAGTTACATACGTATAGGGTAATACAGTGGAACATGTCTAAGACAGCCACCTGTGGGGCAGTTCTAACTGACCTTTATTGAGAGGTGGCTGCTCTACAGAGGTAGTATGCAGTGCTTTAGTGCTATTAGTGGCCAGGGAGGCTGGCTGTTTTAGAGAGGTGGCTGCCTAACACAGTGACCATCTTAGACAGGTTCCATACATACTGTATAGTGCATATGTACATACGTATATACGTAACTGAATTCACTATTTACGCAGACACACTTCCCTCAACACCCCTCCCCCACTTTGTACCTACACACGAATTGTATGTAGGTATGCTAATGATAATGGTTGCCGTATAGCCACACCCATTAATCAGCCACACCCATTTAAACAGCCACACCCACTTAAACAGAATCAGCATTTGCCAGCTCTAGCAGTGCATTACCCAAGCTGTAGAGTACCAGGTTTAGTTGTCAGTCAAGTGTCCCATTTAACTGGTGTCCCACATAGCCAACTCTTTGCTGCTGTGGTCCTGACCTCTCTCTATCCTCCCTCCCCTCCCACCCCCTCCCCCTCCCTCCCACCCCTCTGATATGGTAGATCCAGAGCGAGGCACCAGATCTTGACAGCTGGCTCACTAGTCATGTAGTAAATTTCGCTGCATCACTGAGGCAGAAACCACCTCCAGTCTCTGGGCAGGTCAGTAGGCTGCTGTGTGCATGTTGTGTGTATGTGTGTGTGTGTGTGTGTGTGTGTGTGTGTGTGTGTGTGTGTGTGTGTGTGTGTGTGTGTGTGTGTGTGCGCGTGTGTGTGTATGTGTGTGCATGTGTGTGTGTGTGTGTGTGTGTGTGTGTGTGTGTGTGTGTGTGTGTGTGTGTGCGTGTACATGTTGTATGTGCTGTATGGCACATATGAATGTACTGCAGGCAGTACTGTGTTGTAAAGCTTTGAGCATAATTGCTAATGGAGGCACCATTTGTCACTAATGCCAAATGATGAATAAATAGTTCTGTTACTAAAGAAAAGAAAGTGTTTCATTCCACCTACATTGCTTCCCCATATAGATGCTTCTTGAGTTTTATGAGAGAAAGAAGGGGCGATGGCTTCTTCCTGGGGAGACAGTCAGTTGGGAGGCATGGCTGTTGAAAGTCACCGTAGCACGGATCAGCAGCGAAGAAGGTGAACCATGCAGCCACCATCCACTATATAGGTGGATTGTGCAATCTTGCAATCACTTCCAGAACAGCTGTGTCAGTCATTACTGAGGATACAGACAATAGTTTTACAATATTGATGTATCCTACAGTACTCTGAAAGTAATGGCTGCCCGTGTGCAATTGGGAGCAATTACAAGATTGTGTACGTACGTACGTAAACAACCTGTAACATGTTAAAATTGCATTTAGAGCTGCCCAAGCTTTGGGTCATTGTAGCTATTCTTGTATCACGGATGACACACAATTGTAATCTATGCTTGTAGTACAGTAACTGTATAAATTGCCTGTTTCCTGTTACATTGCGTACAGTACAGTGGAACCTGTCTAAGACACAGCCACCTGTGTGCTAGTTATAGTTGGCCTTTATAGAGAGGTGGCTGCATTATAGAGGTAGACTGCAATGTTTTAATGCTATGTTAGTGCTATTTGGGACCAGGGAGGCTGGCTGTCTTAGAGAGGTGCCTGCCTTACTCAATGACCTTATTAGACAGGTTCCGCTGTACAAGAAGCAGCTGCAGTTGATCCAAAGTTTGGACAGCTGCTGAATACCATTTTACAGCAGCTGGTATTTACTGTTTCTAAGGTGACCGTAAGTCTTTCACTCTAGCTTCTTTTACATGCAATCCTATGTTTGCTTCTCTCCAGACTGGTTAAAGCATCAAGAAGCACTGTCAGCTGCCATGGCAGACAAGGTCTTCACCATCACAGATATAATCAGCAAGTCGGAATATCTCCCCAAGATGCCCCTTGCAGATGATCTGGGTAATGTCTATGATATCAGGTTTCAGCATGTTCAGCCCTACCTGCACAGGGTAAGTGTCTACATTCATAGCATGTTGCTACATGCATGCCTGTTGTTGTTTGTATATACTGTGTATGCGTACGTATATCTATCGTGCTAACGTTTTGACACTTCAGTAGTTTCTTATTTTCGTAGGCTATGTGGATTTGTAATTTAATGATAGGTACAGTGGAACCTGTCTAAGATAGCCACCTGTGGGCCAGTTGTAATTGACCTTTATAGAGAGGTGGCTGCATTGCAGAAGTACTGTATACAGATAGCAATGTTTTAGTGCTATGCTAGTGCTGTTTGGTGCCAGGGAGGCTGGCTGTTTTAGAGAGGTGGCTGCCTTATTCAGTGACCATCTTAGACAGGTTCCACTGTACATATATGCGAGTGACACTGTTCAATTTGTTTTGTTGTGTACAGCTGTCTTATGAGTTGCAAGGCGAATCCATGGGGTCCACAGTGAGAAAGTTCATTCAAAACACATTCAACTACTGACATTTTTGCATGTAGATCTGTCACAACTGGACGCATGTATCATCAATGTTTCTATCTTGCATGCTGCGTACTGCTCATAATTGCTGCTCTCAAAACAGCCTAGGGAAATGTCCAATATAGTGTGGTTCTAGTGGAAATTATATGGAATGAGATGATGCATGCTTTGTTGCACTGTATATGTGCATGTTTTGATGTTTCACGAAAGTAAATGACTTGAATACATTTCCAAATGGCCATTTGCAATTGTTCATCTCACAAGAAAGAGCGAGCGTGCATGGTGTACGTACATACGTACATGTACACTGAATGTCACCTTACACTACAACGGCTTTATTGTGTACAACAACTCATGTACACGTACAGTAGATTACATCTTGGGTGTATATATGAAATCTAGGCTGGTTTCTACTGTACATTATGCATATGGAGATTGATCACAACCATAGTCCTATGTACTGTTTGGTACCTAAATATGTAATATGTTACTCTAGATCTAGTCTTCACTCTTCATCAGTCCAAGAATCTAGACAGTGTTATGTAGTGACCTCCACCATGTCTTGTGGCTCCAGTGATGGCTTGACCGTCTCTTGGGGTCCATGCATGTCTGTAGCATCTTCGGCATCAACTTCTTCCACAATGAGCACAAGTGACTCTGCAGCCTGGGGTGCTTCTACTGCAGTGGCAGCCTGGGGCGCTTCTGCTGAAGTAGTAGCCTGGGGTGCTTCTATTGAAGTAGTAGCCTGGGGCACTTCTACTGAAGTAGTAGCCTGGGGCGCTTCTACTGAAGTAGTAGCCTGGGGTGCTTCTACTGAAGTAGTAGTCTGGGGCGCTTCTACTGAAGTAGTAGCCTGGGGTGCTTCTACTGAAGTAGTAGTCTGGGGTGCTTCTACTGAAGTAGTAGCCTGGGGTGCTTCTACTGAAGTACTAGCATGGGGTGCTTCTACTGAAATGGCAGCCTGTGCTGCTTCTTGTGAGTTTGCAGTCTGAGTGGAGTGGCAATCAGACTGTGACGCCTGCTGAGGCTTATCCTTGGCTGATGGTACCTCTGCACTCTTTGTTTCTGGCACCCCTTGCACTTGGCCACCATTCAGCCTCCCTGTGAGAACCACCTGGGTGTCCTGTGTGTGTTGGCGTAGAATTCTAGATCTGTTCTTCAACTTGTTCACTGTTGGTGACTGATTGGACAGCTTGACTGCTGCGGAAGTCCCATTCAGCCCAGAACTGTCCATGGAAAGCTGTGTTTGCTGATCAGCTTTCTGAGATTTGGGTGATACACAAGTTGCATCTGCTGAAGGGCCGTCTAACTCGAGGTGCTGTTGGAACTCTGTCAAGGGTGATGATTCAGAATCCCAGGTATGGCGGCAGGTCTGCAGAGGAGGTGGGCCTGTCCACCTGCCAGTGAGAAGTGCCTCTGTTTCCTTTGTTTGCTGCCGTCGAATGCCAATCTTCGATTTTGCTGCTGATGCTGACTGACTGGAAAGCTGGGCTGAAGCTGATGGGGCAGCACTGACTGCTGAAACTTGCTGTAGATCTGCAAAGCGATCATCAGTTTCTCGCATTTTTCGGATGTACTCATCAAACTTCTTTCTGTTCTTCTCATGTTGTTGCCTGCGTTTCCTTGAAGCTCTCTCCATTTCATTCTGATTGTCCTGTACATGCATGACAAAGCAAAGAAGAGTGAATGACACTGGCCCCAACATGTATGATGTAATGTATAGAGAATAATTATATTATGCCAAGGCTTAGGCAGTAATTCAGCACATGCATTAGTTATACAATTATGTTGAATTTGTATATGTGCATACATCTTACCACAATAGCTTTCTCCATGGCATTTGCAAACTCTGTCAGGGTCATAAAGAGGTCTTCAATAGGATAGGTGGCACTGTCTTCTCCGAAGAAGTCGACCATCTCTTGGCACTTGGTCTCTACTTCGCCTGCTGTTTCCTGCAGTCTGCCCAGAACCTGCCCTGCCTCCTTCACAAACTTGGATACCTGCTGTTGGAAGCCAACGGCATTTTCTGGCCCTGCCTCCAGCATCTGGTTAGCACATTCCACTATCTCCTTCAGGGACAAGTCTTCACTTCTCGTCTTCTTCCCATTGCTTCTCTTGGCACCATCGGGTTTTGTTATGTTCTGCATTGTTCCGCCATCCATGGTATCCACAGCATTCCCAGCTCTGGTTTCCTGCCCTTGAAGATGGCTTACTTCCAACAGAATCTGCTTTTGGAGTTCAGCAGCCTCAGCCTTGAAGTTCTCTGCAGCTATTGCAACTATCTCTTGCACACAGCCAGTAATTTTCTGCAAGGCCTGCTCCGTTTCATCTCCACCGTCCTTGTCCTCTTGAGCAATGCTCTCCTCTTCCTCATCTTCGCCTTCTTTCTTCTCCTGTCCAGCAAGGATTTCAAGAGTCCCTTTGAGGTTGACTCTCGAGTCCTTTAAGCCTTTGAATTCCTGCAGAAATCCCAGAAATGGAGTTGTCCTCCCCTGCTCCAGTCCCTTCCGTGCAATGAAGTGGATAAGGCTCTCCTTTGCAGATTTCGTTGAGCACACTCTTCCAAGTGAGCTGATTCCAAATCCGCCTGCGCTCCCATTTCTGTGGCCTGCGTTCATGACATTTCCAACATCCAGCACTACATGCAAGAGCTCAGGCAAGTGCTTGCTACTGCGAATCCTTTCCACAGATTCCTGTGTATGCTGAATCTTCTCCTCAAATACAGCCATTTTCTCTTGAAACTCACGCTCACGATAAAGGAACTGCAGATGCATTTCAAAATTTGGAATGGAAAGCAGTTTCCTGAAGAACTGGTCAGGCATTGCAAGTTTTCCAATGTCTCCCTCATAATTCTTCAACCGATCTGGTGCCATGGAATCCGCCACATGCTTGGATAGCTTCCAGAGCTCCTTTGCCTGGTCATAGGAGATGCTGATGTCAGCTTCATCGCCAGTTGACTCTCCCTGCACCATGGTGACCATCTTCTCAATGAAGAGGCGATTCCTTTCTCGCTTGATTTCTGCCTTCGTCATTGTAAGGCCTGCTTCCAGTACCGTACCTTCTGTACTGCAAGTGGACTTCAGCTTGTGCAACAGGATTTCGATAGCCTGGCCTAGTTCGTGTTCAATGAAGGATGTAGCACTCTTGCCAATCGCAGCAGCAGGAGAATGCTTGTCTGGTTCTTCTTTCCCTGTCTTGGTTGCTGCACCTGGCTTGAAGATGCTTACCACCTCCTTCCCATCTATTGCCACACAGGATCCTTGCTTCTTGCCAGCAGACCATACAGTGTCCCTTTTCAGTTGATAAGGATGCAGCTTCTTCCAAAAGAGGCGCTGCCTTGGACCTAGTGCTGTCTGTGAGCTATGGCTGGAGCCAGGTGGGGGTGGGGGTAAAGGTACACCAGGTGGCGGGGGTGGGGGTGGAGGTGCCCCAGGTGGCGGGGGTGGGGGTGGAGGTGCCCCAGGTGGCGGGGGTGGGGGTGGAGGTGCCCCAGGTGGCGGGGGTGGGAGTGGAGGTGCCTCAGGTGGCGGCGGTGGGGGTGGAGGTGCCCCAGTTGGCGGGGATGGGGGTGGAAGTGCCCCAGGTAGCGGGGGAGGAACAGCCTTGCCATCTGTCATGGCTGCCTCTCCAAAGCCTTCACCATTCGCAACTAGCGCTATGTCTCCTACAGAACTTTTTCTGAACACAGTGATTGCCTGGTGGGCATTACTTTGAGGCTGTAGCGACCTTCTCCTATAACCCTGCTCTTGCAGCACATGTGGTGCCCGCTGTGTTGCCTTGGCTACCTCGTCGGCAAGTGCAGCGTCTACCGTGTCTTCTATGGCCTCCCACATCTTGTCTCCACTGCTTTGCTCCTGCTGGCAATCCTGAAGTGCAAGGAGGTGGCTCATAATGCTTATGAGCTTGGCAGCTTCTGATGTTGAGTGGACCTGCGTGCACAGAGAAGATCAAAGACAGCACTTCAAGATCGATCCGACCAACATCCAATGTGCTACCGCTGACAGCTCCATACCATTGGGGTACTATGTAAACTTCTGTGGCCTTTTATGAAGTTCTGTGATTGTGAACAACACTAGCTTATCATACCACCCCATGCATGTTGATGTCAATAAGATCACTGTTATGAGCAATATTGGGCAAGCATAACAATTGTGGCACAGGGAGTTATTCGAAGGACTACATGTACAGCTACAGCAAAGCTGTGTCCAGGAAATGCAAGTTCAAGCAGATTAGCAAAGATTACCTAGCTCAGTAAATTTGAAGGGTATTGCTTGTACACTTAGTTAGTTTGAGTCCATTTACCATCGCAACCATTTTGTGACTTTTTAATTTTTAACTCCAGATCTGCCTCATAGAAGCATTGTTTCATCTAAAATATTCCTTGCTTGCCACAAAAAGATTTGTTAACTATAGAGAGTCTGTTAAAGCATCTTACCTTGGCCATGAGATGATCAAACACATCCTGTGGGTCTTCTGGATTGAAGCCCTCTGTGGATTCCATCATCTCTTGGTCACACATCCGCTGCTTTTCCCAATTGTTGAGCAGTGTCACGAGATCGCTGTCAGATGTGGCAGTGTGCAAGTGGGTGATGATGGATTGCAGCCCCAGTGCTGCATGGTTAAGAAAGAACAACGTCATATATCATTGTAACTGTATTGTGTATACACATGCACAAAGTGATCTATACAGTCATGCAAAAGGGCCATCCATGGACCCTGACTTACATACAATACAGTATGCAGAACATAAACAATAGCCTTAATATTCGACAATGTTACACTGTGTAAGAATAATGCTTCTTGAGCGAGACATGCATGGAGCAGAATGATACACTACTTGTTGGACAATGCAGACTAATACATTTCAACCACAAAGGTCTTCAAGCATCAGCTTTGTACTGTACAAAACCATTTTCACAAGCCCGACTGCTAATTTGCCTCCATTTTTTCAGATTATGACAACATGCACTTGGTAATGTTACCGAGCAGTAATGTAATCTGAAAATGTCAAGGTATAAATATGCAGTGCTCTGGCTCACAAGACTCTACAGCCACTGAATCAACTCACCAAAGAATTGGCTTCTCAGGTGCACCCTCGTCCTCACATCCTGGGGAGTGTTGACGATGCACTTTATAGCAGTCATCACAGTCGCCTGGTAGTCACTGGTGGACTCGCCACTTTGCAGCTCGTCCACCAATAGCGCAAACTGGTGGCGAGTGTGCTTCACTTTCTGTAATGTTAGGAGGAAAGTGGTCAGAAGTACAAAATATTAGTCCACTTGTACCCGCAGCAGAATACACCTAACGTAGAAGGGACTGCATGTTTGGAGAGCATGCAGAGCACAACTTTTTCATGTCAAGTGGTGAGAGGATTGCGGACTATGCTAATATTTGGCTGCAAATGTGGCTACAGTGCTTACTTTGTAGACAAGAAGTGCATCCAGGAAACTGCTGTGACACTGCTCCGAATGGTATGCCATGACGCTGAGGACTGCCAGGATTATTTTCTTCAAGATTCTGTTGTCTGAGTCCAGGTCTACATTGTGAACATACATTATGGAAATGGTGATGACTACACTACGTATATATAGTACTGTAGTAAGCAGATTTTTATTAAAACATGCAGCATCAACACTTGAGTGGCTAGGTTAGCAACCAAGAAGCAACTGTTGCATTTCATGTGTCACGTGGTGACCAGGTTTGTGAGGAGTAACGTTGAGCAGTTCAACCAATAACATTCATGAGTGCTAGAATAATAACAGAAGTTGCAAATGCCAGTTCCTCCCCTGTCTGTGTACCTGCCTATGAATTGAGTTAATTATGTTGATTTAGTGCATGGTTGTCAAGGGCGACCATGCTTGTGGTGTGGTAGTTCTGTGAATTGTGCTAACAGGATTCATGAGAGGTTCAGTTAATTGGCCTGGGTCCTCCCCCTATCTGCACATTGGACTATGAATCTGTTCATTGTGGTGACAGTGATTGTTATCTAAGGATGACCTCTTTAAATTTAATTTACTGCTCAAGACTATTGTCGCAGCCAGTAATGAATCAAATTTCCTTGACAACGCTTCAGTTCAAACAGACTCTTGCTAGAGGTAATTCTGGGATTGCTGCCAGCAGCATTCATAAAGGATGCAATCAAGCTCTCAATTGCATCTTGGCACCCGTATATGAATGGTGTCACTAAATCCATGAAATGGCATTGCTAGTGCCTGTGTCTGGTGAAGTAATTAGCTAAAGATATTCATTTGGTGTACCACCCCTTACTCTGTACTAATGAATCTAGTTAATTTTGTCACGCACAGGTGCATGGCAGTTGCCAAGGAGTGGCAGCTCGCCTACTGACCTGTCTACCTACATAACTATGGGAAGTTGCAAGGCATTCATGTCATTGCCTTCTTGAGTTGCAAGTTGAAATGTCACACTAATGAATAAACTGTTTTGTGTGTTGAGGAAAGAAACCTGCTATTAAGCACACACTTTACAGCCTTGGAAGGTGGCCAGAATGTGACAGTGTAGGATGATTTCACAGACTGAAAAGCTTACAAAGGAAGTTGGCTTTGACTTTAAGCTACCTAAAAAGGAACTCCTCTGTGCTCCTTAGACTGGTGCCTATAACTCTCTCTAGCTAGATTGTGCTATATACTAGCATTAAGCCATATATAATATATTCTATGATCATAATCAAAATGTAGAATAATAATATGATTTTGTCAGCATCCTTTAGGCTGTGCTGCAGTGGGCACTCTAAAGACAATCTCAATAACTTCCTACTGTTGTCACTCACGCAGGACAAGTGTCTCCATGTGCTTCCATCCTCCTCCGTTCACCATGTACTCCATCCCTGTGTTCTTGCTCATCAGCTCCTTGATGCCTTCTACACACTGGCACTGCAGCCAAGGATCTGCAACTACTTCATCCTCCTCACCTCCTTCTTCCTCTACTGTCCCTCCAAATTTCCTGAGAGACTCTAGAATTGCTTCCAGTCCGCCTCCTTCAATGAACTGCTCCACCCACTCCTCACTAGCTGTTTCCAGCCTTCGTCGTAAGATGGGGGTATTGAGTCCATTTCTGTACAGTTGGATGCAAGTGTCTGGATCAGCTTCTTCGATTGCTACTGGAGTACTCATATTGCTGTTTGCATGCAGCTGTGTGCACTGGCTACAAATGA
Organism: Ianthella basta; assembly: GCA_964019415.1. Lineage (NCBI taxonomy): Eukaryota > Metazoa > Porifera > Demospongiae > Verongiida > Ianthellidae > Ianthella > Ianthella basta. The sequence continues at coordinate 1,446,136 of OZ025880.1, forward strand.
GACGGCTGCATACACCTTCGTTTATATACACCCCACACATGCATAGCTGTGGTTGAGCAATGCCCACAGTGCATGCATGTGACCACATGATGTCATTACACTGGTACCAAGTAGGGAAATTTCCTTGTTAAAGGGGACAGCCCAAAACTTACGTATAAGATGATCCCCACTATGTTCCAGAGTTTATTCATACATAATAATATGATTATTTGTCAGCATTAGCTCAGCTGTTGAAAATTTAATGGTGCAATATTCACCAAACTGCATCCTTGCCTGCTTGAACTTTGACTGTTTGATCATGAATATTTATATACTCATCATTGTGCACAGTGCACAGTGCACAGTGTGCATATTTCTTGCATTTAATGTGTGTATACACCTGGGACTTATGACACTTTTATAAACAAAGTCTTGGTAATAGCAGGGACTAATATAATAAAATAGTATATATAGCCCTATGTAGCTAATGTAATGTTTATAATGCTTGCTAACACTAATAATGTTAGAGGTGATCTTCACACTTCAGCTTCCCAAAATCCATCAGGACTTCCATAGCAATTTTCACTCTGCTCTGTGCATGCAGCGACAACCTGACCGACTTGGGATGATTCCTGCCTACCCACATCAGTGTCCTCTTCTTCTGTGGTAACAGCAAGCGAACCTGCTGCCTGAGGTGCCTCTGCTGAAACGCCACTGAAGTGACACACCTGCATTGTTAGGGTTGACTCCCATGCAACCCTGGGATGTGGCAATTGCTCCTGCATGGCGTTCAAAGCAGGTCGGCCTGTCCACCAGCCTGAGCAAACTGCGTCAACAGTATGCTGTCGTCGAAGGTTTAATCTTGCTGCAGACAGCGGTGTGGAATTTTTGGATTGAAGGTCTGAAGCAGAAACACGGGTTGTGGCAGAAGTTGTCATTGATTTTTGTGGCCGTAGTTCTGAGAAGCGCTGATCAGTTTCTCGCAAGTTTCTGATGTACTGATCAAACATCTTTATGTTCCTCTCGCGCTTCTTTGAAGCTTTCTCCATTTCAGATTGATTCTCCTGCAGGAAGAAGAAGCAATGAGAGAGAGAACACATGACATTGTAGATCTACTGTACATGCAGTGAAATGTCAACCTTCACTCCAACACATGCATACACAATGTTACTTGCATGTACTTGCTATGCACCATATCTAAATAGCTATAATCTGCATGCTCTCAAACTCTGCATTCTACAGATACATACACGGATGCCTGCATTGAGGCCTCCAATGCGTGTAACCTACTTACCTCTATAGCTTTCTCCAGGGCTTTCACAAACTCTTTTAGGGTCATGAATAACTCCTCAACAGAATAAGAGGAGCATTCTTCTCCAAAGAAGGCGACCATCTCTTGGCATTTAGCCTGTACCTTACTTGCTGCTTCCCCCAGCCTACCCAAATCCTGATTTGCCTGCTTCACAAATTTGCACACTTGTTGCTGAAAGCCAACTGCATTCTTTGGTCCTGTCTCCAGCATCTGGTTAGCACAGTCCACAATCTCCTTTAGGGACAAGTCATCATCTCCCTTCTTCTTCCTCTTCCCAGAACCTCCTTTGGCACCAGTAGGCTCCTTTGGAGTTTTCGTTGTTCCGCCATCCAAGGTCTCTGCAGCATCCCCCTCCTCCTCACCTCGAAGACGTCCAACTTCCAACAGAATCTGCTTTTGGAGCTTAGTAGCCTTAGACTTGAAGCTCCTTGGGGCACTTGTGACCATCTCTTGAGCGCAACCAGTAATCATCTGCAATGCCTGCTCCACTACATCTTCTCCACCATCCTTCTCCCCATTTGCACTGTTCCCTTCTTCCTTTTCTGTGCCTTCTTTCTTCTCCTTTCCAATGAGAATTTCAAGGATGCCTTTGAGGTTGACTCTCGAGTCCTTCAAGCCTTTGAATTCTTTCAGGAATCCTAGAAATGGAGTTGTCCTTCCCTGCTCTAGTCCCTTCCGTGCAATGAAGTGGATAAGGCTCTCCTTGGCAGATTTTGTTGAGCACACCCTTCCAAGCGAGCTGATTCCAAATCCGCCTGCGCTCCCATCCTTGTGGCCTGCGTTCATGACGTTTCCAACATCTAGCACTACATGCAAGAGCTCAGGTAAGTGCTTGCTACTGCGAATCCTCTCCACAGATTCCTGTGCAAGCTCCATGTTTTCCTCAAACATGGCCATTTTCTCTTGAAACTCAAGCTCACGATAAAGGAACTGCAGATGCATATCAAAATTTGGAATGGCAAACAGCTCCTTGAAGAACTGGTCGGGTACTGACAGCTTCCCAATATCTCCTTCATATTTCTTCAACTGATCTGGTGCCGTGGTTTCTGCCACATGCTCTGATAGTTTCCAGAGCTCCTTTGCTTGCTCACATGAGATTTCAACATCACCAGTTGACTCTCCCTGCACCATGGCGACCATTTTCTTAATAAACAGGCGATTCCTTTCTGCCTTTGTTTTGCCAGCTGGGATATCTTCTGTACTACTTGTGGACTTGAGCTTGTGCAGTAAGATTTCGACAGCCTGGCCTAAATCCTGATCAATAAAGGATGTAGACTTCTTGGCAACCACAGCAGTGGTGTCGTGATTGTCTGATTCACCCTTCCCTGCCTTGGCTGTACTTGCTTTGAAAATGCTCACCACTTCTTGCTCATTTATAGCCACGAAGGAGCCTTGCTTCTTATCAGCTGCGGCTGTCCATACAGTGCTCCCTTGCAGTTGATAAGGATGCAGCTTCTTCCAGAAGAGACGCTGCCTTGGAGCTAGTGGTGGCGTTTTATTTGGACCCCCTGGACCAGGCGGTGGTGGAGGTACACCAGATGGTGGTGGCGGAGGTGCACCTGGTGGTGGGGGTGGGGGTGGAGGTGCTCCTGGTGGTGGGGGTGGTGGTGCACCAGGTGGTGGCTGTGGGGGTGGAGGAGGTCCCCCTGATGGTGAAGGAAGAGGAGACACGACAGCGCTTTCGTCGCAAACAGCAATCTCTCCCACAGAGCTTTCACTGTGGAGAATGATTGCATCACAGGAATCGCTTTGAGGTGGAAATGGCTTGCCAAGGCTCTCCTGCTGCAGCTTGTGAGCAGCACCCTGTGCAGCTCCATCTACCTCACCATCAGGCACCTCCACACCTTCTACAGTCCTCCACACCTCTTCATCACCAGTGCCATGTTCCCGACTAGAATCATGATGAATGAGAAAATTGCTCATCATACTTAGGAGCTTCGCTGTTTCTGTGGTTGAGTTGATCTGCACAGAGCCAAAGACAGAACATATATATTGGCATTCAACATGCAGTGGTTATAGCTAATATGCGCCAGTGATGTTTAATTGCTGTTTGATGCAGCAGTGCACGTGCATGGGAACATTATTGCCCTCTTTCCAAACAAAGCCCATGAACAAGTATCAGGCCATTTCTGGGACATCATGCACCAACAGTTAGGGTAATATTTTGCGGACACACAACAAAGAATGTGCAGTTTTGCTTAATGAAGAAATTTGAACATATTCACAGCAGTCACCACTGTTACATATGCATATTCACCATGATTTAGAGGCCAGATATGAGCAATGACAATCATTGTGAGATGCATTGAGTAAAAATGTTTTCTTTCTAAATCACTTTGATCGTGCTCACACTTACCCTGGCTATGAGATGATCAAATACATCTTGTGGGTCTTCTGGATTGAAGCCTTCAGCAGATTCCATCAATTCTTGGTCACGCATCCGCTGCTGCTCCCAGTTTGTGAGTAGTGTGATAAGATCGCTGTCAGATGTGACAGCGTGCAAGCGAGAGATGATGGATTGCAGCCCCAGCACTGCATGCATATGGGTAAGGAAAACAACATGATATAAAATACAGCATAAAACTATTATAATTGTGTAAACTATACTACAGGTAAGCAATGTTGCAGTTGTAGCTACCAGCTGCAGGCTAGGGTGACATTGTATCCAAGGTGAGATGTAAGAACAACGACATTCATGAAGCAGTTGTTGACTGATTAAGATCCATGGATCCATAACTGATGAAGATCTTTTGAATTAAAACGTATTGTGATTATTATATACGATGTGCTATTTGATGTGATGATGTGCTTAGGAATGTACTAGCTGCATGTAGCTGCCTTCAATGGTACCTATATACTTCTAATGTGTGTGATTTTGCATACTAAACAGGTCCTCGATTCCTTCACTTTTTATTTGGACTTGAGTTATAAATTACTGAAGTACATGGAACAATTATTCTAATGAGTTGGCCTGTTAACTCAACCCACTAACTATCACCTGCTGCTGCATGAGGCAGCAGCTATTGCATCTGTCAGTTGGAGCATTAAATGCCCAGCTGGAATGTATCCATCAACATCTGCCACACTAATGGACGCAACCTGTATGTACACAACTCACCAAAGAACTGATTTCTCAGCTTCACCCTTGTCCTCACATCCTGGGGAGTGCTAACGATGCACTTTATAGCAGTCATCACAGTTGCCTGGTAGTCACTAATGGAGTCACCGCTTTGCAGCTCGTCCACCAATAGCGCGAACTGGTGGCGAGTATGCTTCACTTTCTGTAATGAAAAAGATAAAACGTAAGCTGCAAGTTATATAATTTATTTTAAATTATTGCATAGTCCACACAGTGTCTTATGAATTACAGCAATGGCTAGCTACAGGGATAAGAAACAATTTTGTGGATTCCCCTTCTTCGCAGTAGATGCATGGCATTCTTTAGGTTTGTAGTGTCAGATCTGGCCACTCGTACACTAACACTTACCTTGTACAGGAGCAGTGCATCAAGGAAACTGCTGTGACACTGCTCTGAGTGGTACACCATGACACTGAGGACCTCCAGGATTATCTTCTTCAAGATTCTGTTGTCCGAATCAAGATCTACACAGTGAGCATGAATAATATTATAATTATGACAATGTATGATTGTACATGTTAATCATACAATAATATCTATAATATTATACAGTTGACTGCATTATTGGCAGTATTGTCAATGAGTACAAATAATGTATGCTGTGACGCAGACAGTTGTGAAGCAGCGCATATTTAGGGGAAATTTGAATTTCGCGTGTTTGCCGCCGGAACGAACAAGCCCGTGGTATGGTCCTGTAGATACGGCCATTCCATTCCACCTGTCTAGTCGTTGGGGAGAGATGCACGTCTCTTCCCCATGGGCCAAGTCACAGGAGGCGCGCGCGCCCCCCTGCTAGTCTCAACATTCATAGGTGTCGTCCCGCAACAGTATAGGAGTGGTGTATGGTTGCTTACTTGGGCAGGTGGTTATCGGGACACGATGTACGTGACCGGGGTAGCTAATGGAAGCTTCCCTTCGTCGGTGTGACAAACAGTCTACGGCCAGCGGCGCTCTTCAAAGGACACGCCGAGAAGGTTAGCATGCAGTCGTTTAATAGTTGAAGGCGAAGGTCCTAAACGGTACGTTTGTTGTGTATAGGGCCCACCATACATTTTACAGAACAAACACACCCGTGTGTATTAGAAGGCGGCATACAGGTAGCTACAGAAACAATTTCATGGACTACAAAATCGGCATCGGAGTATTAGACTGGAAGTGACGTAATGGCGATCTTGACCTCCCACTGTTAGTACGAAGTGTACAGTTTTACGACAGTGCACAGTATTTCGTAAGTTCAAGTATAGTTGCTCCCACTGGCCGTGTATAATTTTCGGACCAGAACGGACCGACCGGACCGGACCAATATATTAGATTGGGTCCTGTGCGGTCCATCAAAAAGCTGCTACTCACACTTTCGCCCTTTGTATTGACTTGTCTTGCTCTCCATTGGTTTACTTTGCGCTTGGTAAGACTCTCTAGTAAATTAGAGCGCTGTTCGGCTTGCAACAGGATGTTTATACATAAAATAGTATGTCAGTTAGCCAAATGGTGCTCTAACTTACTGGTCCCGTCTGGAGAGTCGTATACCAAGCACAAAGATAGCCAACCTAGTGCAGATAAGTCGATGCAAAGGGTGAAAGTGTGAGTAGCAACTTTCTGATGGACCGCACAGGCCCCTATCTAATGTATTGGTCCGGTCCGGTCGGTCCGTTTTGGTCCGAAAATTATACCCGACCGCTCCCACTCACACAAGACAAGTGCCTCTATATGCTTCCATCCTTCTCCGTTCACCATGTACTCCAATCCCGTGTTCTTGCTCATCAGCTCCTTGATGCCTTCTACACACTGGCACTGCAGCCAAGTATCTGCAACTACTTCATCCTCCTCGCCTCCTTCTTCCTCTACAATCCCTCCAAATCGCTTCAGAGACTCTAGAATTGCTTCAAGTCCGCCTCCTTCAATGAACTGCTCCACCCACTCTTCACTAGCTGTTTCCAGCCTTCTCCGTAAGATGGGTATGTTGAGTCCCTTTCTGTAAAGTTGGATGGAAGTGTCTGGATTAGCTTCTTCAATCACAGTAGGACCGCTCATACTGGTCTTTTCAGCTGTGTACAGTGACTTCAAATGAGTCAGCCTTGCCTTTTTATACTTCCTGCATTGTTGTGGGCGAGTCCCCCCACAATGTGATTACATCAACTTGAAGTACATGGTGACAGTATATTACCATAATGAGCAGGGTAATACCATTAGACAACTACAGAAGGAGGAATGCTTGAAACGTGCACATGCAGTTCTACATCAAGGGACTGTACACCTTGCAGATTCCCAGAATAGTTACACAATTATTAAGTTACCAATGACGTCATGTGAATGACTCAGTGTGACAGTATCAGTGCTTGCGGTAGCCCTTATCTGCATATTTTGCACATACCTATGAATCTATATATATATGTTACGTATACATAACATATAAGTACAAATTGCCATGGTAGACGGTCTGGGCAGGATGTAGATATCATAATGTGGTATGCACATAGATAACATACAGCTGTCATAGGCGGAATGACGTGTTTTCAGTTTAAGTGTAGCAATTAGTAAACTTATATGCATGTACATTCCAAACATTGTCAAGTGCTTAAAATAATATAGTCTTGTTTACCATGCATGCATGCTTGAAACCACAGTGACTTTGTACTACTTTCGCTCAAGCTCTGGAGCTAGAGATGCGTGCACTGTTGGCTAAAATTATATGTGCGCATATGGCGTGTTTGTATGCGTATCCTGCCATCAATCAGTCCCTGTCACTACATTTCATGACACTTGAAGTGACAAATCATTCAGACTCACTAGTCTTGCCCTCATGCAGGCCATGCAGTACTGATGTTGAACACTCATGCTGTGTTCTGGTACAAGGAGACAGGTGCACCTGAGAAGCATTCCAGAGGAGTAATATGGCACCCTAGGCCTCCCCCACCAACATTCCTATATATATGTATATTTCATCAGGAAATACAGACAATGCCAATAGTTTAATATAGTACAAAAATTTGAGAGAAAAGTATCTGAGTTAAATTAAATTGACAACTAAGATGTACCTAACAGCATCTTAGTGAGATAAAATTTGAAGGAGGAAAAGGATGAAGAGTGCAAAATATGCAGTGGTGCATTGACAAAATAAGAGAATCTGGAAGAATCAATAAGAGATTGTTGGACGGTTAATTTTCTTGATGTACAGATCAAACACCTTTACATTTCTTTCACGTTTCTGCCTGCGTTTCTTTGAAGCTCTCTCCATTTCAGACTGATTCTCCTATAAGAAGAATCATGGAGAGTGAATGTGTGTGAAGGAAGTGCATACAGTGCAATGTGTCAGTCAAACAGAAACATTCTCTCACAGCTGCACACACAATGTGCTGGGTTAGCTGACTATAAACTGGCATGTATTGGAGGTTAGCGCAGGTTGGAGGTATGCGTGTAACATATATACAGCCAAATGCTTTTAGTACAGTGGAACCTGTTCATGATGGTCACTCAGTCAGGCAGTCACTTCTTTAAAACAGCCAGCCTCCCTGGTTCGTAAAAGCACTAACATTGCACTAAAACATTGCAGCCTACATCTGTAATGCAGCCATCTCTCTATAAAGGCCAATTGTAACTGGACCACAGGTGGCCATCTTAAGCAGGTTTCACTGAAATTGCAACTAGTGATAAGCAAAGAAGGAACACTGCTCACATTCCTTTGGAGTCCATCTTAAACGGTTTTGGGGTAAGGCTTTACCAACAGTAGTTGAGGATCACAATATTAGTGGATGGCTACTGATCGTGAATATGGCAGGGCCGTAGCACCCAGTCCGGCCGGTCCGGTTTTTGCTGCTGGAACAAAAATTCTAAATATTGAAGATATGCATTCTCAACACACTTTCAAATTGGGAGGGGGGTACTGGCCTAAGGTTAAACACCGTTCTAAAAGCAGAGTGGTCTTGTTACAGTGTTGCAGGACTTAGTTTGAACAAGGAATAGCCAGATACTTAGTTCTCTAACCAACCTTAACGGCGGCAGCCATTTTACGGATGTCGCATGACGTTTTTGACGTTTTCTGATGCGTAAAATGGTGAGTTAATCGATCGCCGTGCAAAATCAGACAGCACAGTAGCGCTTCAGTCGTGTACAGCGGATTTATGCAACCTTGCAACAGTTCCCACACCATGGGCAGTTGTTACCTAGGATACAGACTGGTACTCACCTATCATATATTACCCTGTTTGTATCCTAGGTAACGACTACCCAGGTATGGGAACTGTTGCAAGGTTGCATAAACCCGCTGTACATGGATGTATGCATGCAGCATGGTGGTATATATTTGTACATGGGAACATGTGCGTAGCTTGAATGGGCATATGCATGCAATAGGATAGTCTCCTGTGGCAACCCTTGTTATTGCACACTCACATGTACACTTGCACTATAATACGCAGGCGGAGAAACAGGGGATGGTAGCAAGACCGCAAGAACGGCAAAATGTTGGCAGATGTAGGGATGGTGAAAACGTATGTTAATGACCTGGGTTTTGCATCGACTAGCCCCCCTCCTTGCATGGACCGGCCCTCCTCCTGTTCTTGGAGGAAACATTTTACACACCCTTTGCATTGATGGTGTGTTCTATTCAAGGGTAGGAGAGATTTGTGCTGCCTAGCATCAGAGAGACAGCCAAAAAAAACACTAGATTTCAATTTTTAATGCGCAATCTTCTTATTTCAATGCATTGTATTACCTGTTTCATGGCATTTGATCGCCTTTCCTGCTGTAATTGCCTGTTGGTCTATGTTACATTTTATCATACTCATTGAAGTGTTGCTGGGCCTAGAATTGCTCCAAAAGTACTCACAGAACATCTAAATTTCAAGAATTTTCCTGGGGGGGGGGGGGCATGCCCCCAGCCCCCCCCCCTAGTTTGCGACACGTCATCTATGGCCTGACCGGTTTTTATCTCGGTGCTACGGCCCTGTATGGTAAAATTTAATCCACAAAATGTGAAACTATACAATATGTTTAACTATATTGACACCCTCCCCTTTCCCCCCCACAATTTAGCTTTACCAGCGCACATACTAACTAGACTGCATACATCTTATTTACCTCTATAGCTTTCTCCAGGGCATTCACAAACTCTGTCAGCGTCATGAATAAATCTTCAACAGAATAAGAGGAGCATTCTTCTCCAAAGAAGGCGACCATCTCTTGGCATTTAGCCTGTACCTTACTTGCTGCTTCCCCCAGCCTACCCAAATCCTGATTTGCCTGCTTCACAAACTCGCACACTTGTTGCTGAAAGCCAACCGCATTCTTTGGTCCTGTCTCCAGCATCTGGTTAGCACAGTCCACAATCTCTTTCAGGGACAAGTCATCATCTCCTTTCTTCTTCCTCTTCCCAGAACCTCCCTTGGCACCAGTAGGCTCCTTTGGGGTTTTTGTTGTTCCACCATCCAAGGTCTCCACAGCATCCCTCTCTTCCTCACCTCGAAGACGTCCAACTTCCAACAGAATCTGTTTTTGGAGCACAGTAGCCTTAGACCTGAAGTCCTTTGGGGCACTTGTGACTATCTCTTGAGTGCAACCAGTAATCTTCTGCAATGCCTGCTCCACTACATCATCTCCACCATCCTTCTCCTCACGTGTGCTGCTCTGCTCTTCCTTTTCTGTGTCTTCATTCTTTTCCTTTCCAGTGAGGATTTCAAGGGTGTCCTTCAGATTGACTCTCGAGTCCTTCAAGCCTTTGAATTCTTTCAGGAATCCAAGAAATGGAGTAGTCCTCCCCTGTTCCAGTCCCTTCCGTGCAATGAAGTGGATAAGGCTCTCCTTGGCAGATTTTGTTGAGCACACCCTTCCAAGTGAGCTGATTCCAAATCCACCTGCGCTCCCATTCCTGTGGCCTGCATTCATGACGTTTCCAACATCCAGCACTACATGTAAGAGCTCAGGCAAGTGCTTGCTACTGCGAATCCTCTCCACAGATTCCTGAGCATGTTGAATCTTCTCCTCGAATACAGCCATTTTCTCTTGAAACTCACGCTCACGATAAAGGAACTGCAGATGCATATCAAAATTTGGAATGGCAAACAGCTCCTTGAAAAACTGGTCTGGCATTGCTAGCTGTCCAATGTCTCCCTCATAATTCTTCAACTGGTCTGGTGCTGTGGAATCTGCAACGTGTTTTGATAGCTTCCAGAGCTCCTTTGCTTGCTCATAGGAGATGCTGATGCCTTCATCACCAGTTGACTCTCCTTGCACCATGGTGACCATCTTCTCAATGAACAGACGATTCCGTTCTCTTCTGATTTCTGCATTTGTCATTGTAAGGCCTGCTTTCAATTCAGTATCTTCTGTACTGGAAGTGGACTTCAGCTTGTGCAACAGGATTTCGACAGCTTGGCCCAATTCATGGTTAATGAAGGAGACAGTCTTCTTGCCAACCACGGTGGCAGTGTCGTGACTGTCCAATTCACGCTTCTTCGGCTTGTCTGTGGCTGCTTTGAAGATGCCTACTACCTCTGTCTCATCTATAGCCACAAAGGAGCCTCGCTTCTTGCCAGCCGACCATACAGTGGCAATGTTGCCTTGCAGCTGGAAGGGATGCAGTTTCTTCCAGAAGAGGCGCTGCCTTGGTGCCATCTGCTTAGAGCCAGGTGGGCCAGGTGGTGGCGGAGGTAGAGGTGCACCAGGTGGTGGGGGTGGGGGTGGTGGAGCTCCACCAGGTGGCGGGGGTTGGGGTGGAGGAGGTCCCCCTAATGGCGAGGGAGAAGGAGACTCGACAGCACTTTCATCGTGCACAACTATGTCTCCCACAGAGCTTTCACTGTGGAGAGCAATTGCCTCATAGGAATCACTTTCAGGCAACAACGATCTTCTGATAAAACCCTGTGGGTGCATTATGGGTGAAGTCTTAGCTATTTCGCTATCAGCCACCGACTTCACCACATCCTCCACTGCCCCCCAAATCTCGTCTGTGCGTTGCTCCTGGCTGTAGTAGTCGTGAAGTGTGAGGAGGTTGGTCATTATGCTTACGAGCTTTGCAGCTTCTGAGCTTGAGCTAACCTGTACAGAGAGCAGAGGATAGCACATCAGTTGTAGGACAAACAGCACAAGGTAGTGAAGTCTACCCTGACAAGCCAATACTTCCAAAATTACATTATTTCATCATAATGCAGTCATCGGACCTTTCATCCCTGTGCTTGCAGGAATTGGTACAATGCTAGTACCACTGAAGCTGCAGAGGCTCATTGCTACGTTCATTGAATTCAGAGAAGTAATTGTGAGCATCAAACATAGCAGAAGGGTGATAGACAATTGTGACAGGACATTTCGGCTACATAGACCTTCGGCGGCTGTATGTACAAAAAACTGAGAAACTGCAGTGAGGCATTGGTTATATGCAAAAATTTGGCATGAAGTAATGTGTGTGGGTGACATATACTTAATTAAAGTTAAAATGCGTGGGTGTGAGAGTGCCTAAAGTGGGTGACAGTGTTTGTAAACAAATAACATAAGTAAATATGTGGGTGTATGGATGGATGGTGTAGTTTAGTAGGCAGTTAGGGTTAGGGTTAGGGTTAGGGTTAGGGTTAAGTTAGGTTAAGTAGGGTTAAGGGTTAAGTTAGGTTAAATTCTAGTTAACGGTGTGGTCTAGCATGGGGAGGGGGTTGACTGAGGATAGGGGTCCAGATCATTGGAGCAGCAAGCCTGTGTCCAGGTTCATGTTGGGCTCTTCTAATGTCAATAGCTTCTTCTGTTCTTCTCTTCCAGTTGCCACTCACACTCTTCTCCACTGTGGCTCCTTTCCAATCAATGGCATGGTTAGAGTCCTGGACATTTATTGTACAGCTGACGCAGGCCTACGCGGCCGAAGCATCCTGTCACAATTGGCTATCACTATTCTGCTACGTCTGATGCTCACAATTACTTCTCTGGACTAGTACCACTGCCAGACCAGTGACAGCTCACATCAGTGCATTAACAGTGAGATGAGATGACGATGGTCAATGATGGACAAGTCATTGGCAAATATTTGCTTATTCTTAAAATTGCAGTTTGCTGCCAGATTGCTTGAAATTATTATTTCTGCCTTGAACTGAGTGATTTGCAAATATGTAAGTCACAAACAAGTCCTTAATGGTACCACCACTCCTTAACAGTGGCAGTGTGAAAGTTGGGTCAGTTAGTACGTTAGGCAGAATGCTATAAGAATGTAAGTTTTATACGGCAATCCTCCTGCCAGTTATAATCTGTTGCACACACACGTAGAAACCCACCTTGGTCAAGAGATGATCAAACACATCTTGTGGATCTTCCGGATTGAAGCCTTCAGCAGATTCCATCAATTCTTGGTCACACCTCTGCTGTTGCTCCCAATTGATTAGCAGTGCAATGAGATTACTGTCAGATGTGGCAGTGTGCAAGCGAGTGATGATGGATTGCAGCCCCAACACTGCATGGATAAAGAACGGTATGAATTTCATTAGTCTCATGAACCAGTCCCCCAAAAGGTGGCCTGGTACAACTGCGCAATAATTTGAGCAGTTGAAAACTTTCGCTACACCACGTAATGGTAGTTGTAAAGTGTATTGTGTGCTGCCATGTAAGAATCAATGTATCCAGTCAAGTTTCGATGATAAGCCTATTCAATGCCATCCTTTGATGACTGAAACCATGGAGGCTATAACGGCTATAACGTCTTGGCTCTTCAGCTTGTTTACTCACATAGAATTGCCTTGTTTTCACACATTGGCAGATTTCCACCATCCGTATGTTGTTGCTAAGCATGAAGTCTGTACTTTAATGCCACTTTTTCGTTACTGCAATAAAGGGCACGGTTTAGGCACGCGCGAGCGTCTTGAGAATGGAATGTGCGTTTTGCCTATCTTTTGTATACATAAAATGGCCACACAGCTGCCACTGGATGTGATGTAATAGGTGTGAAATTCCTTATTCCTTGTGCACAAGTGTCCATTTACGCTGTTTTGAGGAGGAGGCACATTCCAACATGCTTGTAATCATCCCAATAAGAGGTTACAGATGATCGAGGCCAGAAAGGTTGGATTTGCTGGAACCCAGAGGAGGAGAGAGGTGGTGTCAGTAGGAGCACAGTGGCTGACCTGACAAGCACAAATTCTGTACTTCAGTGTTGAATACGGATAGGAATGCAACATCTGAGTCTCCTCCTAGCATCCGGAGTCGACAAAAAGGAGTGGAATGAGTCACAACAAACAAAGAGAAACTCAGGCAACAAGGCCATGTTGACTACCCAAACAGCACGTGAGCGTGACCGTACATGTCATATATATAAACATCGACATCGTAATGACTGTAAATTTGACGATGGCGACAATATTTGCTAAATATTGCTGCCATCGTCAAATTTATCATATATAGTGTGACCACAGCCTTACAAAACTAAGCACTGCATCAGTACAACTTACCAAGGAACTGGTTTCTCAGCTTCAACCTCATCCTCACATCCTGGGGAGTGTTGACGATGCACTTTATAGCAGTCATCACAGTCGCCTGGTAGTCACTGGTGGAGTCACCACTTTGCAGCTCGTCCACCAATAGCGCAAATTGGTGGCGAGTGTGCTTTACATTCTGTAGTGTTAAGAAGGAAGTAAGCCAAACTTTATTTCTTGCATGCATGGCCCATGCACGTGAATTAGCATCAATGACTATGAATTAGTGCAACAGATAGTGCAAATTGCTTTTCTGTTTCCTTGTACACATGGGATTAGCTAGCTAGCTAGACATTTGGGTCCATGCAGCTACAAGGAAATTAGGAATGTAGAGCAAATTTCACGGAAATGTGGTTTATTAAGGTGTTGAGCTACTGTTGCTTGTTTCTATGCCTTTTCTGCTGGCCATTCCTGAATCCCTTTTAACAAACACACAGCGACTCAGGTGTCATGATTACTTGCCTCACTTAACAGCTCGGCAATTACTAACAGGGAAGCCTGGCGTCGGCGGGCTCCATGCTAAGGCACGCCAATGCCGGCCTTGTGACGCTGGCCTGGCATCACCAATGTGTCATCATGCATGGGTTTGGTTACATTGTATCTGAAGTTCTTTTCTGCCAGCTTATTAACATATCTCTGCCCTGTGTGTGGGCTTAATGCATTTTCAGTGAGGCTTCTTGCATTCCAATGTATGCCCTAGTTACCTTATACAGGAGAAGGGCATTCAGGAAACTGATGTAACACTGTTCATCATGGTACGCCATGACACTGAGGACCTCCAGGATTAGTTTCTTCAGGATTCTGTTGTCTGAATCAAGATCTATAGTGAGTAAAATGGTAGTGACTTCAAAGTAAAAGAGTATCAAACTAAAATGAGAAACCTCCTGAAGCTATATAAGTCACATTATGCAGACATATGGCCCTACCAGCTTGATGCAAGCACCATAACTTAAAGGGTTTTTTGAAAGCACGTAATTAGGGTAAAGCGGGGTAAAACGGAACGCGGGTAAACGGAACGCTTGCTTTAAGTCGACTATCACGAAGCGAGGAGTGACTCGAATAACTTCATATTGCAGGGCATTTAGGTCTAACCCTCAGCGAATACATGTATGGAAAACGTTTTATGTAAACTGCGCAGCTTCACAGAAATACAGCGCAATAATCGTCATTACGTAACTTAATAGCGCACGATAAAATTTGACTAGAACGAATAATTATGAGACATTCCAACATACCTTCACAAAGACCAGTCACCACAAAATTTTACTCACTGATCAAACCACTGATGAAACTGAGAACGCAATCGACACAAAAGTAATGGGCCGATAACCCGATAACTCCGTTTTACCCCACCCGCCATTAGACCAGTCACCACAAAATTTTACTCACTGATCAAACCACTGATGAAACTGAGAACGCAATCGACACAAAAGTAATGGGCCGATAACCCGATAACTCCGTTTTATCCCACCCGCCATTTTGATCGGAAATATCGTGCAGACGAGACCGATTCTGGTACTCGCCACAGCGAACGGACAGGATTACTTTTACTGTAGATCGATAGAGTAATACTACATCTACTATTGTACAGAAACTTAAACCTCTGTGTATCATAGCTTGTATACGGCACGGTGTCGAAGTTGTAATTATGAAATGTGTTCGTTTCCCCCGCTTTACTTTATACTACACAAAATCTATGATGTCCCTTCACTGTGTGCTTCTATGAAATTTCTGACAATCTTACAGAGTTTCTTATTGCCATCCCCACCATCACGCGCGCGCGCACACACGCACACACTTACGCAGGACGAGCGCCTCCATGTGCCTCCATCCTTCTCCATTCACCATGTACACCATCCCTGTTTTCTTACTCATCAGCTCCTTGATGCCCTCTACACACTGGCATTGTAGCCACGAATCTGTAACAACCTCTTCATCCTCTTCTTCTACTGTTCCTCTGAACCGTCCGAGTGAAGTTAGAATTGCTTCCAGTCCGCCCCCTTCGAGGAACTGTTCCACCCACTCCTCGCTGGCTGTTTCCAGCCTTCTCCGTAAGATGGGGATGTTGAGTCCATTTCTGTACAGCTCAATGCAAGTGTCTGGATCGGTTTCTTCGATTGCTACTAGAGTACTCATTCCGCCGCTTTACGGACCCAACAGAACTATAGTCTGAGACAGGAAAACGCAAAGCGCGTGCAGTGGTGGGAGGTGTAACTGACGTCATTTCTACCTAAAATAGGGTAGATAGTCGTCCCATTGATGCCATGTCTGAAGCCGGTGAAGACCCAAGCGGATCTCCTTGAGCTCCCTCCTTGGAAATGGAGGGAGGACATCTGAGTGTGTGACATTGCGATCGTTAATTATAGAGTGCGAAAAACTTGGTCCAATTGTTGACCGCAACACGTTCAGTCTTAGGTCTTCATGCTCCGTCATGATGGAGACATTTCCTTTGAAACTATGAATGTGACCAGGATTGGAGCGTGTCTGTTTGACAGTGATGTATGGGTCGGGTATAGTTTTCGGACCAAAACGGACCGACCGGACCGGACCAATACATTAGATAGGGGCCGTGCGGTCGATCAGAAAGCTGCTACTCGCACTTTCGCCCTTTGTTTGACTTGTCTGCACTAGGTTGGCTTTCTCTGTGCTTGGTACGACTCTCCAGACGGGACCAGTAAGTTAGAGCACCATTCGGCTAACTGACACTTACTATTTTATGTATAAACATCCTGTCGCAAGCCGAACAGCGCTCTAATTTACTGGAGAGTCTTACCAAGCGCACAGAAAACCAATGGAGAGCAAGACAAGTCAATACAAAGGGCAAACGTGTGAGTGGCAGCGTTTTGATCGACCGCACAGGCCCCTATTTAATGTATTGGTCCGGTCCGGTCGGTCCGTTCTGGTCCGAAAAGTATACACGGCAGCCCCGTGCAGCCCCAAAAGTGGGCGCATCTTTGCCATTGGCTTTGAACGTGACACCGTTCAAAGCTATTCGCTATCGTTCCGAACTTTGGCACATTTTCGCCATAACTTCTGAAGAAGGATGCCACACTGGCTTCAGTTAACCGGATGCACTATGTTGTTTGCCTGCTGAGTAGCTGGACCAAGAATCAGCCGGCTAACAGCTGAGATGTGGCGCCTACAATGTTTGGAGGATACAGTATTCACTCTGACACAGCTAGGACGAATCGATTGACTGCTGATCCACAAGAAGTAGTAGAAGTTGGAGAATCGGTCACTCTGTCGTGGGATGTAGCTTGCATGCGAAAACGGCAATTGCGTCAACCGGATTGGCATGTTCTCCGAAGGTTACTGCAGCTAATCTGTGGTGCTAGTTGGAGAGCGTGTGTCATTTTGGTCTGCATAATTATGATTAAATAGCGTCCGGCCGGTTGTCTCAAACACAATCGTCCGAGACTGCACTGTCATCGTTCCTGTTCGTAGCAATGGATAACTTTGGGGGGTGCGCGGGATTGACGGGCCCAGGTGCCCTGATTAGACAGGTGGCGCGTTGTTCAGTTATGCATATCTCTATCAGTATGTAACTGTTACAGGATGGTACTGTCCTCATTGGAGAGGCTTCCTGAATTCAGGGTGCCCCCTTTGTAATGGGCATGGGGCACATTGTTGGGATTGTAAGTAATGCAATTGTAACTATACCTCGTTTGATCCTTAAACAATAGAACCCATTTTATATACGTGTAGGGCATCCTTTGAGACTATGTCATGAGTACATGTGCTGCTTGGTAGAAAGTGAAGGATTTTTTTTTGGAAACCTCATGTTTTATCCGGCTAATGGTAGATGTGTATGACTCGTGTATAAATGAGTGACGCAAACATCCACTCTGGCATTCAGTTCAAAGCATCTGCTGTACCTATTTTTATACGATATACATGCACCATGCACAGCATTATAGAACAGAGCCAACAGTTCTGGTGACATATGCATCAATACTGGATGACAGTCAATAGCTGAAGTTGTTCCCTTGTGGTATATACAGTGGAACCCCGCCTTGCGGACACCCCTGAAAAGTGAAAGCTTCGGTTATGCGGACATTTTCTAAAGTCCAAACGATTGGCCCTATTCTACCTGTATAAACTTCCCCAATGGTGTGTCTAACACCAAGAATGCACTCCAAATTGCTACATCCTACATGCATACACACTGGGTACAGAGACATACACAGTGGCATTAGCTTATAGGCTAGTCTCGTGTAGCCCAGACCGCTTCTCCCATCTGTTTTTATAATCTGACGTCATTGCTCATGCGGAACAGCGGAAATGGAGGAAAGGTTCCAGGCTATGGGAGACTAGCATTAGACATGCATTATGGAACAGACACATTGCAGTTTCATTAGAACACTTATCACTTCTGTACAGCTATATTTGTATGTAACGGTTACAAGTTCTCCCCAGCCCTCCTCCCCATACATGTGGTAGCTACACACACACACACACAAACACACACACACACACACACACACACACACACACACACACACACACACACACACACACACACACACATGTACACACACACACACACACACACACACACATACCAGGGCCATAGCACCAAGATAAAAACTGGTCAGGCCATAGATGACGTGACGCAGTACCCCCCCCCCCCCAAATTTAAAAGTGTGTTTAAAATGCATATCTTCAATATTTAGAATTTTTGTTCCAGCAGCAAAACCGGTCCGGCCGGACTGGGTGCTACGGCCCTGCATACACACACACACGCACACGCACACACAGACACACACACACACACGCATGCACACACACACGCACACACACAGACACAGACACACACACACACACACACACACACACACACACACACACACACACACACACACACACACACACACACACACACACACACACACACACAATGTAACTAGCATCAATTGATGCTGGCACTTGTGGTCCCCCCATCAGCATCTTCGTTATGAGACGGTACATGGTGTATTCTTTCCATACTAGCTATAATTATATACTGCAAACACTCTAAGGACATCTCTCTAATGAGGACAGGAAATAAGGACACCTCTCTAATGAGGACAGTGCCTACTGTCCCAGCTACATAGAGATGTGTACAAAACTACCTCTGAAATAAGGACACCTCTCTAATGAGGACAGTGCCTACTGTTCCAGCTACATAAGAGATGTGTACAAAATTACCTCTGAAATAAGGACACCTCTCTAATGAGGACAGTGCCTACTGTCCCAGCTACATAGAGATGTATACAAAACTACCTCTGTAATAAGGACACCTCTCTAATGAGGACAGTGCCTACTGTCCCAGCTACATAAGAGATATGTACAAAACTACCTCTGAAATAAGGACACCTCTCTAATGAGGACACTTGTTATTAGTTGCAATTGTGCCTGCATGCCCTAAACTGTCCCAAATGTGTCCAGAATAAATTTAGAAGAGACACTAGTACTATTGTGTTGCACACTATACACTTGGACAGCATCAACTGCATAAAATAACATCAAACTACTTCATTGCAAAAACTGTGCAAAGTTACCTTTTAATTGTGTATAAATCTCGCCAGTTAAATGAGCATACGAATATAACAACAGTTGCTATACTTTTAATGATAGTGGCAAAGCCCTACATATAATTTTAATGCATACTGGTAAGAAATGGTGTACTACAATAGAGCAATAATCATGTTGGTCCGTTTTTACACCTCAGCCTCCAAGAATCCATCAGAAGTCCGGTAGTACCCTTCACCAAGCGCTGTAGCTTGAGTGGTGACTTGGTCATCTTCAGACTCTTGTACGATAGCTTCCGTGTCAACATCTTCTTCAACAACAGTGAGTGCAGCTGTAGCTTGGGGTGCTTTCGCAGTGGTGGCAACCAGAGGGGCTTCAACTGAAGATGGAACATGAGGTGCTAACACCTGAGGCATTTCTTCTGAATGGCCATAAAACTGGAATGCCCCATGCGACTTTGCCAAGGGTGATGATGTCCAAGCAACCCTTGGACTTGGTGAGGTTGCTTGTTTGGCACTCAGTGGAGGTGGACCCTTCCACCGGCCAGTGAGAACTGCATCGGTGTCTTCAGTTTGCTGACGCCGAAAGGGGAACCGTGATGAGGCTACTGATGCTGACCGTTTGGTTAGTTTGAGTGATGCAGAAAGGCTAGCTGGGGCAGTGCTGGCAAGGGACATTCGTGCCTGAGGATCTAACAACTGACGATCAGTTTCTCGCATTTTCTTGATGTACAGATCAAATGCCTTTATGTTCCTTTCACGTTTCTGCCTGCGTTTCTTTGAAGCTCTCTCCATTTCAGACTGATTCTCCTGTAAGAAGAATCATGGAGAGTGAATGTGTGTGAAGGAAGTGCATGCAGTGCAACGTGTCAGCGAAACCTAAACATTCTCTCACAAAAGCACACACACAATGTGCTGGGTTAGCTGACAATAAACCGGCTCGTACCTGTCTAAGATGGTTATGTACGTACACAACCACCTCCCTGGCTCAAATAACATTAACATAGCACTAACATTGTAGTCCACCTCTGCAGAGCAGTCGCTTCTCTCTATAATGGGCAATTACAACTGGACCACAGGTGGTTGTCTTAGACAGGTTTCACTGTACTTGTACTTATAAACCCCATTTACACTAGTGCAAGTGGGTCAAAACCGATTTTAGTTAAACTGCTTTCAACTCGGTGTTACGAGTGTTTACACAAGAATACATAAAACTGTTTAGAGCTGCCAGGACGGATTAGCCTTGGAAGACAGTGGTCCTCCCAGCGCGATGAAATTGGTTCGAACGAACTCAAGGCGCTTACTCTGTCGATGGAGGTATTGCTGAACGACAACATAGGTAAGACACTTCCGCAGACCGGATTACTGCATTTACACTGACAGCTGGATTAGTTAAACGAGTTTCTAACCCACCTCCAGAGGTGGGTTAGTTAATCTGGTTTTGTACCTGCATTAAGTGCGTTTACTTAACCTGGAATAATCACAGAAATTTAAACCTTACGGTATGTTTACCTATATTGCTACCCTTCCCCTCTCCCCACACAACTTTTGCCAGCACACACACTCACTAGACTATGTATATTGTATTTACCTCTATAGCCTTCTCCAGGGCATTCACAAACTCTGCCAGCGTCATAAATAACTCCTCAACAGAATACGTTGAACTGTCTTCTCCAAAGAAGACGACCATCTCTTGGCATTTAGCCTTTACATTACTTGCTGTTTCCCCCAGCCTACCCAAATCCTGGCTTGCTTCCTTCACGAACTCATACACTTGTTGCTGAAAGCCAACTGCATTTTTTGGTTCTGTCTCCAGCATCTGGTTAGCACAGTCCACAATCTCCTTTAAGGACAAGTCATCATCTCCCTTCTTCTTCCTCTTCCCAGAACCTCCCTTGGCACCAGTAGGCTCCTTTGGGGTTTTTGTTGTTCCGCCGTCCGAAGTCTCCGCAGCATCCCTCTCTTCCTCACCTCGAAGACGTCCAACTTCCAACAGAATCTGCTTTTGGAGCACGGTAGCCTTAGACTTGAAGTCCTTTGGGGCACTTGTGACCATCTCTTGAGCGCAACCAGTAATCTTCTGCAATGCCTGCTCCAATACATCATCTCCACCATCCTTCTCCTCACGTGTGCTGCTCTGCTCTTCCTTTTCTGTGCCTTCATTCTTTTCCTTTCCAATGAGGATTTCAAGGGTGTCCTTCAGATTGACTCTCGAGTCCTTCAAGCTTTTGAATTCTTTCAGGAATCCTAGAAATGGAGTTGTCCTTCCCTGCTCCAGTCCCTTCCGTGCAATGAAGTGGATAAGGCTCTCCTTGGCAGATTTTGTTGAGCACACCCTTCCAAGTGAGCTGATTCCAAATCCGCCTGCACTCCCATCCTTGTGGCCTGCGTTCATGACATTTCCAACGTCCAGCACTACATGCAGGAGCTCAGGCAAGTGCTTGCTACTGCGAATCCTCTCCACAGATTCCTGAGCATGTTGAATCTTCTCCTCGAATACAGCCATTTTCTCTTGAAATTCACGCTCACGATAAAGGAACTGCAGATGCATATCAAAATTTGGAATGGCAAACAGCTCCTTGAAGAACTGGTCTGGCATTGCTAGCTGTCCAATGTCTCCCTCATAATTCTTCAACTGGTCTGGTGCTGCGGAATCTGCAACATGTTTTGATAGCTTCCAGAGCTCCTTTGCTTGCTCATAGGAGATGCTGATGCCTTCATCACCAGTTGACTTTCCCTGCACCATGGCGACCATCTTCTCAATGAACAGACGATTCCGTTCTCTTCTGATTTCTGCATTTGTCATTGTAAGACCTGCTTTCAATTCAGTGTCTTCTGTACTGGAAGTGGACTTCAGCTTGTGCAACAGGATTTCGACAGCTTGGCCCAATTCATGGTTAATGAAGGAGACAGTCTTCTTGCCAACCACGGTGGCAGCGTTGTGACTATCCGGTTCACTCTTCTCTGCCTTGCCTGTGGTTGCTTTGAAGATGCCTACTACCTCTTTTTCATCTATAGCCACAAAGGAGCCTCGCTTCTTACCAGCTGACCACACAGTGACAGTGTTGCTTTGTAGTTGGAAAGGATGCAGTTTCTTCCAGAAGAGGCGCTGCCTTGGTGCCATTTGCTTAGAGCCAGGTGGGCCAGGTGGTGGCGGAGGTAGAGGTGCACCAGGTGGTGGGGGTGGGGGTGGTGGAGCTCCACCAGGTGGTGGGGGTGGGGGAGGAGGAGGTCCCTGTAATGGCGAGGGAGGAGGAGACTCGACAGCACTTTCTTCGTGCAGGACTATGTCTCCCACAGAGCTTTCACTGCGGAAAACAATTGCCTCATTCGAATCACCTTCAGGCAGCAAGGATCTTCTGATAAAGCCTTGTGGTTGTACCTTGGGTGGTGCCTTAGCTATTTCGCTATCAGCCGCTGACTTCACCGCATCCTCAACGGCTCCCCATATGACATCTCCACTGCTTTGCTCCTGGCCACAGTCATGAAGTGTGAGGAGATTGGTCATTATGCTTACGAGCTTTGCAGCTTCTGAGCTTGAGCTAACCTGTACAGAGAGCAGAGGATAGCACATCAGTTGTAGGACAAACAGCACAAGGTAGTGAAGTCTACCCTGAAAGCTAATAGGTTGTCACATCTACTCAGGTCATTTGAAATGCTAGGGAAGCATATGCTGCATGTGACATCATAAAAATGGCCATCTCGCTCGAAGCTACATCGCCTGGTCTCAAAAATCGTGTTGAGAATGGTTAGATGTGTAAGGAGAGCGACACTGCGGCTCTCATCAGTGCATTAACAGTGAGAGGAGATGATGCTGGTCAGCAATAGACGAGTTGCTGGCTAATATTCACCTACAAAATGGAAGTTAATGCCGGATTACTTGAAATTAATATTTTTGCTGTGAATGGAGTGATTTGAAATATTTTAGTCCCAAACATGTATTAAAATGGTACCACCATTCCTTAACGGCAGCAGTGTCAAAGTTGGGACAATTATGTTAAACAGAATGCTATAAGAATGTACCATCCCTTTAAGTCTTATATGGTAATCCTCCCGCCAGCTACAAACTATTGCACACACACAAGCCTACCTTGGCCAAGAGATGATCAAACACATCTTGTGGATCTTCTGGATTGAAGCCTTCAGCAGATTCCATCAATTCTTGGTCATGCATCTGCTGTTGCTCCCAATTGATTAGCAGTGCAATGAGATCACTGTCAGATGTGGCAGTGTGCAAGCGAGTGATGATGGATTGCAGCCCCAACACTGCATGGATAAAGAACGGCATGAATTTAATGTTTGCAAATTGGTTTTCTTGTGTTATATCAAAACATGGTGCTCATGCATTCCCTATGCTAACCATGTACAATCCTCAATGATGTAACAAACAAGATACATGGACAAAATTATCTAGACTAGTTGTCAAGCAAACACATGCCTAACTTGATTGAGAACTGATGCCAAAGTGACTGAGTAAATGAGGGAAGGGATGGGCACACAAGAGTGCATTAATACAATGCCACCGCCAACGACATTCTAGCAGAATTAAATTCAAAGAATAATCCTTGATCATTGCTAGTCCTTAAGCTACAAATTTAAGAGGCAACCAATCAGCATTTTGAAAGTCCAGGATTCGGCAGGGATGTCTAAGCTTTCGCATACAATAAATTTTCTCCTGTACAACCAAAAATTGTGGGACACTATTTAGCAATTTTACACTACTCATTAAATTTGCTAAACTCACGTACAGTAGTACACATTAAAATTCATTTGCAGCTGTTTCTTGACGAATGCACAACTCGTGCAAATAATTTGTACATGCTTCCTGTCCAAAATTTGGTCACTTTTGGCTGTTCCTTGTACAAAATTATGTAATTATTATTATTGAAGAACACACCAGTGAAGGTGCAAAAGAGCAGAAACAACACAAGTAAAGTCACCATGTAACTTTACTTGTGTTGTTTCTGCTCTTTTGCACCTTCACTGGTGTGTTCTTCAATAATAATAATAATTACATAATTTTGTACAAGGAACAGCCAAATATGACCAAATTTTGGACAGCTACTAAGAATACGTTCCGAACATGCTACAGCAGATAATGGCATAAACCCTTTTAGGCTGCAGTCACATTATAACAAAACTGATGGCAACGACTGCGATAATGTTATGATTAATTGGTCAAACTATGATTAAGCTGACATAATTGTCGTCGTGATCTTGTTGTATGGTAGTCATCAATGTGAGAACAGCGACTGCGACTACAACTACGACGGCATCAGGAATCACTTCAAGTGTCTTGAGACCAGCTTCTTTTAGTGGAAGATAGTAAAATAACAGAAAGGTTGGATTTGCTGGGACCCAGAGGAGGAGAGAGGTAGCATCAGTAGTGGCTGACCTGACAAGCACAAATACTATTCTCCAGTGTTGAATATGGGTAGGAATGCAACAACTGAGTCTCCTCCTAGCATCCGGAGTCCACAAAAGTGGAGTGGAACGAGTCACAACAAACAAACTGAAGAAAAACTCAGGCAACAAGGCCACGTTGACTACCCAAACAGCACGTGAGCGTGACCGTACATGTCATATGAACATCGACATCGTAATGACTGTAAATATTGTCACCATCGTCAAATTTATCATAGTGTGACCACAGCCTTACACAAAAATAAGCACTGCATCAGTACAACTTACCAAGGAACTGGTTTCTCAGCTTCAACCTGGTCCTCACATCCTGGGGAGTGCTAACGATGCACTTTATAGCAGTCATCACAGTCGCCTGGTAGTCACTGATGGAGTCACCACTTTGCAGCTCATCCACCAGTACTGCAAAATGGTGGCGAGTGTGCTTTACACTCTGTAGTGTTAAGAAGAAAGTAAGACAAACTTCAATTCTTGCATGGTTCATACATGCGAATTAACATCAATGACTATGAATCAGTGCAAGAGATAGTGCACATTGCGCCTCTGCAGCATGTGGCTGTGGCAATTACTAAAGCTTAAAGTGGCAAATCAATAGTTAGGTAAATGCCTACTCAACATAATTATATGCACAAAACACTCAGCAGCTACTGACTATGTCTATTGAGCTAGACCTCTTTTTCGTTTTCTCGTAACCTTTACTTCTGGTTATCCGAAGAGGTCTAGATCGATAGACTATAAATAATACAGTACTATTATACTGCCTAGATCCAGCCTGGATCTAAACATTAATTTGCTATCTACAAGGATATTCATGACCTCATGAATATTGCTAATTCTATCCCCCTGGGATCAGTGAACACCACCTCATTATATAAACCCTTTCAGATGCTTTGAAATTCCTACACGTATTCTGGAACACTTACCTTGTACAAGAGAAGGCCATTGAGGAAACTGTTATAGCACAGCTCTGAGTGGTACGCCATGACACTGAGGACCTCCAAGATTATCTTCTTCAAGATTCTGTTGTCCGTATCCAGATCTATAGTGAGTAGAATGGTAGTGACTTCAAAGAAATAAGAAACCTCCTGAAGCTATAAGTCACATCATGCAGACATATGGGTCTACCAGCTTGATGCAAGCATCATAACTTAAAGGGTCTCCTGAAAGCACATACATTACTATATACACAAATTAATGCTTTCCCTTCACTGCGTATGTCTATGAAGTTTAGACAATCTTACAGAGCTTCTTATTGCCACACACACACACACACACACACACACACACACACACACACACACACACACACACACACACACACACACACTCACGCAGGACGAGCGCCTCCATGTGCCTCCACCCTTCTCCATTCACCATGTACTCCATTCCTGTGTTCTTGCTCATCAGCTCCTTGATGCCTTCTACACACTGGCACTGCAGCCAAGTATCTGTAACAACCTCGTCTTCTTCATCCTCTTCTACTGTTCCTCCAAACCGTTCGAGTGAAGTTAGAATTGCTTCCAGTCCGCCCCCTTCGAGGAACTGTTCCACCCACTCCTCGCTGGCTGTTTCCAGCCTTCTCCGTAAGATGGGAATGTTGAGTCCATTTCTGTACAGCTCGATGCAAGTGTCTGGATCGGCTTCTTCGATTGCTACTGGAGTACTCATTCCGCCGCTTTACGGAGGCAGGAGACAAAAGGCGCGTGGTGGGTGGTGTCCGTTGACCACGCCCAGTCAATGACGACGTCATCTGCCTAAAACAGGGAATACCCTCCTACTCGTCCCCATGAAGCCATGTCTGAAGCCAGTGATGACCCGAGCGGATCTTCGTGCCCACCTCCCTCCTTGAAGATGGAGGAAAGATCTGAGTGTAATGATATCTACGGACGGTTGACTGCTGATCCACAAGAAGTGGAAGTCGGAGAGTCGGTCACTCTGTCGTGGAATGTAGTTTGCGGAGACAGCGATTGTGTCGATCGGATTGGCATGTTTCCCGAAGGTACGTATGTGGTAGTATTGACTGTGCCTGATCTGTTGGTGCTGGTTGGAGAGTGTGTGTCATTTTACTCTGCCTGCGTAATCTTCGGTCCTCTCGAACACAATCATCCGATCCGAGTATGCACCGTCATTCTTTTTTGGGATTCTTTCGAAATGGTGTTACATCGTGTTAATTGATGGTTCCTGTCTGTAACAATGGATAACAGGGGGGAGAGTGGGGCAGTGGGGAGAGAGTGGGAGGGGAGGGGGGAGCAGTGGGGGGAGAGTGGGGTGGTGGGGGGAGGGGGAGCAGTGGGAGGTGGGAGAGAGGGGGAGGGAGTTGGGCAGTTGTTGAGACAATGGGATACAGTGACAGTTTGGGACAGGCCCAAGTGTCCTGATTAGACATGCAGGTGGCGCGTTGTTCAGTGATGCATATCTCTATGCAGCAATGACATATGAAACTGTCCTCATTAGAGAGGCTTCCTGAATTCAGGGTGTTCCCACCTGGTTTGATCCTTAAACAATAGAAGAAGAGCCTATTTGATACAAGCTTTCTTTGAGACTATGTATGTCATGAATACATGTGCTGATTGGTAGGAAGTGAAGGAATTTTTTGGAAACCTCATGTTTTTACGGCTAATAGTAGATATACATGGCTCGTGTATAAATGAGTGACATGAGCTTATTATACTCTGGCATTCAGCTCGTAGCTATATGCATGCACCACACACTGCATAATAGAGTGGAGCCAACAGTTCAGGTGAAATCTACTGGATGACAGTCATTACCTGAAGTTGCTCCCTTGTGGTGTATATTATGGTATGGACGTCACATGTGTACCACTATATGTACATGATGTAGAGATCATGTATGTTTTAGTTATATCCCTACTGTAGGTATTTCCCTGTACACTAGGTACCTTTGATGTAAGCTAACACTGGGATAGAAGAGGTGCTTGTGCATGGGAATTGAATGCTAAGCATATTGAAACCTGCAGAACAGTGGACAATTATTGCAAGCGAAAGTACTTGCACCTACCCACTTTTCTCTTTGCAATTGTGAATTATGGGAAGTGTGTGCTCTTCTTTGTTTTAGTGTTGAGTAAGCCTCTGTTGGCTGTGTAGCTTGTGTGTGTTTGTCAGTTGTCAGTGAGTAATCATACAATACGCCAGCAGTGTATAATGAATGTTAATGAATATATAATGAATATAATGAGCAGGTACACCATTTTCATCCCTTATAATATGCCCTCCTGAATATGTTGTACAGTGGAACATGTCTAAGACAGCCACGTTTGGGCCATTTCTAACTGATCCCTACAGAGATAGATTGCAATGTTTTATTACTATTTAGCTCCAGGGAGGCTGGCTGTTTTAGAGTGGCCGGTGGCTGTCTAACACAGTGACCATCTTAGACAAGTTCCACTGTTACAGTAGTGATCTTTCATGTGCGGCATACCAATACATGTGGGTGGCAGTGTGCAGAGTGTACGTATGGTAATGTGCCAATTTATTAATTTCATTTTCGTGTGCATGCGTAGTGGTCATACTCTTATACTTAAACACTGTCTGCTATAGCATGTTAAAATTGTTTTTAGCAGCTGGCCATGCTTGTGGCTCTTTGCAGCTGTTTCTTGTACAAATTTGTACTTGTTTCCTGTTACATTGTGTACTTTAGTACTAGAAGATAACAAGCAAATGACCCAAAGTTTGAACAGCTGAATGAATGCAATTTGTTAAATGCAACTGTAAGCAGATGGTGTCCTTTGATGGTGGTGTGTGGTGAGGTGATGAGGTGATGTGAATGCAAAATATTTAACACGCATGAGCAATTTGAAATGGGAATCCAGTAACTGAACTCCATCGCTCAAAGGCATGTCATTGACTCTCACTGTCTGCATGGCTCCGGCATAGCCAGACAGCACTTAATGTGGGGCATGAGGTAACACATCCACTCTGGCATCTAGGAACAGTACATAGATGAGTATGCGGCTGCATTGTGCTGCCCTGTGGTTGTAGAAACTGCATGGGTACAGAAAAATGTGATGTTTGTGAAGCACACTCATGCCAGATGTATATAGGAATTGTTGAAAATGTACAGTCATGTGCCAGGTATTTCCTTGCGATACATGAGCCAGTGCACGTTGTGTCCATGTAATGCTGAGGGACACTGCTCTGTTCTGAACTTGTCTGCCGGAATACAGGGTCACCATGGGTGCATCACTAGACACACGGCTCCTTCCCTATGTACGTACTGTATCTCCCTCTTGTTGTCTGGATACATCACTGGTGCTTGGGCTGGCTGATGTAATGCTGTAGTATCGATCTTTTGCATTAAGGAGCAACTGCTTGTCATTGCTGTACACAGCAGCACGGGATTGCCTTCACATCAAGGTGGTGTATAGTGGACCCCACATACTCCACATACTGTTTGTATGAAGGAAGCCTCTCTAATGAGGACAGCACCTACTGTCCCAGCTACATAGAGATGTGTAGGAAACCACCTCTGAAATAAGGAAACATTCTAATGAAGCCACTTACAGTAATTGGATCTGACCCCAACTGTCCTAAGGGTGTCTTGAATAGAGACGTGTCATTCTATATGTAGTAAGAGTGACATATTATCTTATACTGTTAGCAACCATGCTCTCCGCTGTGCATTTTCCTCTTTACTTGCATCTCATGCACACTGTCCATACTGTGTATGTATCTCTATCATAGGTGAAGATATTATTGGAATGATGGACTACATTGACTTGAGCTCCAAAGGGCTACACCACTCCCGTGGTGGCTCCGTTACCTGGGTCATTGAAGAAAGCCTTTTCCCCTGTAAGCCACACTGTGTAGCATGCACTTCACGTATGCCCCTGTCATGTGGTGTGTAGAACTGCCTCCACCACTACCACACATGTACAACAATAGCTACTAATACAGGATCAGGAGTTAAAGGCTGTTTCCTTCTGCATGCTGCATTTGTTGTTTCATCCTGCTCCAAATTGTGCCCACGGTTGCGTCACCCAACTTGCACTGGTGGTGCTAGCTTCATCCTGTACCAACCAGTGCATTTGCTGATGTGCACTCGAATGAAGGGGGCAGTGCAGCTAGCACTGTATAGTGGTAGTAGTTGTATGCGTCGGCAGTTTATGTACAAGTATATGCGTGTAAGCAGTGCTTTGGTTGTGCCCTGACTTTCAGCAGTCCTCAACCACTGCAGTTTGAGCTATTGGTGTAGTTTCAGGTGGTAGTTATTCTGATCTGGTCAATTATTGCTACCCCATATGTGTCTTGTTTGCAGGCACTGAGACATTTGTGGTGTTTAAGTTGTACACCGCCTCCTCACGACTGGTTGCCAAGAGCCAAGCACTCAGAGTGAAGAATTCGAATGGGCTCGAGGCAGCATTGGAGAGTCAGCAAGCTGACACGGCAATGGATGCATCCTTAACCAGCGATGCTATTGCTGTTAAAAGTAAGTCCACCACCTGCACACATGCTGTATGCACATATATTGTAGAACTGTGTGTGTGTGTGTGTGTGTGTGTGTGTGTGTGTGTGTGTGTGTGTGTGTGTGTGTGTGTGTGTGTGTGTGTGTGTGTGTGTGTGTGTGTGTGTGTGTGTGTGTGTGTGTGTGTGTGTGCACGTGTGCGTGCGCATGCGTGTGTGTGTGCGTGTGCGTGTGTGCATGTGCGTGTGCGTGTGTGTGTGTGTGTGTGTGTGCGTGGGGGTGGGTCTATGCATGTGTGTATATGCAATCATGTGCATGTATGTTAACTGTATGTTACTGTACATACATTTTGGTATGTAGTTTCATTGGCACTGGAGCCTCCTGCAGTGGAAGGTGCCAGTGACTCAGACACAGAGAGTATAGTAGGGCCAGTCTCTAGTGACTATGTTGACAATGGGTACGATGATGTTGCAGATGCCATCCAAAACCACAGGCCTGACACAATGGGTGAGAAAGAGGCATGTGTGTGTGTGTGTGTGTGTGTGTGTGTGCGTGCATGCGTGCGTGCGTGTGTAGTGTGTGTGTGTGTGTGTGTGTGTGTGTGTGTGTGTGTGTGTGTGTGTGTGTGTGTGTGTGAGCATCCTGCCTTTAATTCTGAGTCACAACTAACCCTCTCCCTCTATCACTATCTCTATCTCTAGGCTCTTTGGATACAGGAAAAAGACACCAACTGATTAGAGCAACACTCTCGGGCATGGCACTGAGACGAAGTGCTAGTCAACTGAGCTCTCAACCGGGCACCACGCCCACAACCCCGGACACTACTCCCCTCACCATGGATGCCATACCCTTCACAGTGGGGGTCACACCCCCTTCCCCGAGTGTCACGCCTCTTGTACCTTCTGACCCAACAGAAGGTATGTATATGACTGTCTCTGTGTACTGTGGGAGAAGAGCCTAGAGATAGAGGGAGAGGGTTAGTTGCGACTCAGAACCAAGGGCAGGCAGTTGTCAAGTTACGATGCTTTTTCCACAGCTGCCAGAGACCTTACGCTTTCCTATTATATGTGATTCCACTTGCACGCTATAGCTACTGCTATTCTGACATGCACCTGATTCAAGTATAGCCCTCATTACTAATTGCATTGTCTGCATGTAATTTCTGTCTACATGATTAGATTACTGTACATGCATGATTTATCTACTGTGTTCTCTTCTTGTCCTTAGTTTGATTTGTGTGGATTTTGATTGTGTTTTGTTTCCCTGTCCTTGTTTGATTTCTTGTCCTTGTATTGTTTGCTGGGTGCCTTGGGAAGTAGCTCTTGGGCTGAAGGTTTTCCCAGATTAAATAAGATTCCCATAGCCCATATCCCATACTGTGGTGATTAAAAGTATTTAGCCATGTGTATATAGTGTAGGTGTGTACAGTACATGTATGCTACACATAGGTGTAAAGATGGCATGTGTAGAATGGTATGTATGTTTGTATGACGACACAGCTGGTAGCCATTGACTGTGGCTGACAGTGGCATGAGCGTTTTGTATCCTTAATGCATATAATGTGTTTTATGTAGTTACATTTGATAACCTTGTTGTTGCTTTTGATTTCCGTTTTCAGTTTCAAAAGATGGAAGTAGAAGTGGAAGTGGAGGTGAAAGGAGGCTACACATGTATGACATCCTGCGAACTGATTCTCTGGACTCACCTCCCCACTCAGGTTAGGGATTGCCTCATTATTGTTTGCTATGGGTATATCAGTTTGTGATGGAGTTAGGTAATGGAGGGCATACACACACACGTACACGCGCGTGCGCGCGCACACACATGTACACACACACACATGCACACACACACACACACACACACACACACACACACACACACACACACACACACACACACACACACGCGCACACACACACACACACACACACACACACACACACACACACACACACATGTACGTACATGTATGTACAAAACGCTCACCCTCAATTGTCTGCAGCCGTACAACGGCAGGTGTCATGTCCAGCAGAGGACACTTACGCATCATTCAGTAGGAGAGCACAAGAGCGAGAACTGCTGATGGGCTCAATTTACATGAACATCCCACCACCCACAGTGAGGGAACTCCCAGCAGATGCCGAATCTACTGCGGAAACTCTGACAACTTCAGATTCTCACAGACTTAGGTCAGAGGAGAGGATCCAAGGGAGGGAAAATGATGTTAGTGCTCCGACAAGCACACAAGCTCGTGGAAGGTGGTGGCCACGAGATAGGGACCTCACGAAGGATGGAGTTAATACAAGCGGCACATACGTACAGAGCCACAGCTCACAAGAGAGGGACCTGCAAATGAGAGGAGACAGTGCTCCAACGACGACAAGGAGATCGCAACTGGATTACTTGCTGTCTGTGCGTTATAACCGGCCGCGAGTCTCAAGCACAGAGACACGCCCCCACACCTCCTCCTCTCCTAATAAGGGAAATGCGCCTGTACCGTCACTAGGGGCGGCAAGGAAAACGTCCTCTGATCCCAGCCGTTCAGGCCCCTCACAGGATGCACTGGAGGTTGAAACTGGTTTAAAGCAGTCAATACTAGTTGTACCGACTTTGGATACCAGTAAAAATGCAGCAGAGATGGTTTCGTCAGACTTGCCAACTGGCAATGTCGATCAAGCTCATTCCGCAGGTGACACAGTTCCAGTTTCATTGGCAGCTGGCACTGTAAATGGAAGTGGGACCTCACCTCGCATCGAGACAGCAGAGCCCCAAACATTGTCAGGGGAGACAACTGAGGGGGTGGAGTCAGTAACTCCCCCAGCGAGGCTTGTGGAGGATAATGAGGATATGCGGGTTGCCATGGCAATGCCAGCCTATAAATTTATCACCCGGCCAGACCTATACTTGTACCTGAGGGAGGATGCCCCCGGGGTAGGTTGCAGGGAGCAGAAGGGTACTGTGTACATGTCATTGCCATCTGGTCAGTGCATTCTATTGCTGTATTTAGAGGATTGTGCTTTTGTGTTGCTGTCTGCACTCGAACAGTATACAGTATGTACGTATGTATGTTGACAGCCTGTGCCACACATGCAGTGCGTGTTGCATAGTACAGTAGAACCTGTCTGAGATGGTCACTGTGCAAGGCAGCCACCTCTCTCAAGCGGCCAGCCTCTCTGGCTTTAAATAGCACTAGCATAGCACTAAAACATTGCAGTCTACCTCTGTAAGGCAGCCACCTCTCTATAAAGGTCAATCATAACTGGCCCACAGGTGGCTGTCTTAGACAGGTTCCACTGTATGTTGTATTGAATGCTTGGTCATTTCTGTGTACTTGTTGCATGTGGAATGTTTATTTCTTGTTTGTGCCTTGTTCCTGGCTACGTATATGTGTCACTACTACGGTAATACCTGTGCCAATCTTTATCCTTTCCTGCTGTCCATTTTCTTTCTGCTCTGTGCAGTCTGCTGGTGTAGATCTCCTTCAGAACATGGATGTGTTGAAGATGATTCAACAGATTCGCGCTGATCCCGCTGCATACAAGACTTATTCCAACAAGAGGCGACTGGTGTCGGAGCTGAATAAGTTTGCAATGACAGACTGCGAGCTACCAGTGGGGTGGACTGCCAGGAAGGACAAACACGGGAGGGTGGGTGTTTGAGTGTGTGTGTGTGTACATGTGCATACGTACAGTATGTGTGTGCATGTGTGTATATGTGTACGTGTGTGTGTGTGTGTGTGTGCGTGTGCATACGTGCAGTATGTGTGTGCATGTGTGTACATGTGTACGTGTGTGTGTGTGTACATGTGTGTGTGTGTGTATGTGTGTACATACATGTGTACGCGCACTTGTGATGCGTGTAAGTATATATGTATACTCAGATATTGCCCTGCTGTACACACACTTGTACCTGTATTCATGTACTCATGTACATACTGTATTCATGTACGGTGTACGTACATATGTGCCTATGTCTGTTGTGTATTGGGTGACTGCCTAGCTAACACGCCTGCTCTATCCTCAGCTTCCCTCTCCGCCCATGTGTACAGGTATTCTACATGGACCACCACACTCGTTGCACCACCTACATTGACCCACGTCTCCCCTATCCTGGACATGCAATTGTTCCCAAGAGCAGCAAACCAGCTGGAATGGTAAATGGGATTGATTGATTCCTTTCGTATTCCGATATGCATAAGATTCATTGTTCTTCTTGAAAGTGTTCGCCCTACTGCCTCCACCTGCTGCAGAGAGTGAGTGTTATGGATTCTACAGAAAGTTCTGCTACTCTTTCTCCTACTACTGCCACCTTGCCTTCGGCCAGTGCTGTTAAATCTTTCTTCTCCCGCCCGGACATGTTGTCTTTCATCCAAGGGTACACAGAGGTGACTGCAAGCATCAGGTAAGTTGGATGCTTTAAGTATGATAAGGTTGTGTGCATATGTTAACAGTTTGGTCTTGTATGCCTGTCGTTTCAAGAACACAGTGAAATTTCCTGCTTTTCTGGCCCACTAGGCCAGTTTCTCATAATTGTGTGGGCGTGGATGAGAACTTCTCTTCTGCACCATATTATAATGCAAAATTGAGGTCTACCCAACCAAACTATGTAGCTGATGCCCTGGGGCTTATAATCAACAGGAACATACGTATAATGTGGGAGATTAGTGTATTACGTATCTGCGCATACATACTATTACTGTAGGTGTGTTGTGTGAATGGCAAGTATAACAACCATATACATAGGCATTGTGTGTGTGTGTGTGTGTGTGTGTGCGTGTGTGTAATGTTAATGATGTATGTATGTACTTTGTAACCACACCCACAAACATGCTCACACAACGCACCTTCAATACACTACAAATGTGCTCTATCCGGCATGCACTGGCAAACACGCACACACACACATGCACGCACGCACGCACGCACGCACACACACACACACACACACACACACACACACACACATATACACACACACACACACACAATATCACACATATACACAATATCACACATGTATACACTCACATCACACATGCACACAAACACTACAGGAGAATAGTGTTCA
Source organism: Ianthella basta (assembly GCA_964019415.1). Lineage (NCBI taxonomy): Eukaryota > Metazoa > Porifera > Demospongiae > Verongiida > Ianthellidae > Ianthella > Ianthella basta. Next base: position 1,481,425 of record OZ025880.1, read on the forward strand.
ACATCCAAACCAGGAGTGAGCGTTTCGTGGAACAATACTTGGTGGAGGACAGAGAAGCGCAGGAGCTTGTATCACTGCTAAGGGACCACATTGACCATCTGCCACGAACACACAGCTTGCCTTCCAGGCCTCAGCGCCCCACCCCTGCCCCTCCCCCTGACAGCAGCGAACAGAGCCCTACTGACTTTACAGTTGATGAAGTGGTTCTTTTCTTCAGCCAGGAGAATATTTACAGCATCATGCTGCAGAAGCAGTCAATCATTACACTATCAATACGCGCAGTTGTGGAGACAATTCGTAACAATGGCGTAGACGGTGTATACAGGCTAATGTCACAAGGGACTGATTTGTTTGACCTTCTCGAGGTGTTTAGGGCTGATATTTTGAGCCACGGAGTGGAGCTAGGCATTAGGGAGGCTCAACCCACACGACAGAGAAGACATACAGAGCTCAGTCCTCAGGGACCTCTGCCTCCTCAGCCAATACATCACAGACCCCGTGATGGTGCTGCGATGATGGTGGATGATTATGAGCCTTCTATTGAAGACGCTGTTGAATACTTCAAGCAAATGTCACCGGAGGAGCTACGTGACAAACAAGAATTCCTTTCTGTAGAAGAGAGGTGAGCCTATTCAGCGATCTACTACTGCATGTTCTCTGCTGAATGAGAATTGGGTGGTTGGGTATGTGGATATACATTAGTGATGTGTCATTTGGTCACTTATGGAATGTGTGAAGTTTCTAGACCGGATGGGATTTACAAATGGTGTTGGCTTTGCCATGTAGAGAATGATTAGCTTCTTACTTTGCTCTTTGAATTGGTGAGCTCTGTTGTAGCTTTGGACGCAGGAGGATGAAGCTGTTGTTTGCTGCACACATAGTGTTAAACACTGGGTATCCCCCTAAATCTAATTCTGTCCAGAGTCTTTCTTCACCTTACATTTTGGAGGATGCATGAGTTAAAGAATGCAAGCATATCTCTCTGTCAGCTGTGTCTTGATGGCGTTTTGTAGCCTGTTCACACCTTCCATCTTCCCCACTCTGTGTTACTCTCCTTTATCACTGGCTACTAAACCTTTCCTCTTGCTCTTGCCGTCCACCTATCTCCTCATCCCTCTCCTTCCTCTGATTCCCCTCTCCTCTTCATGCCCCCTTCCTTCCCCTTCCCATCCCCTTTCCTTCTCATCATTCCCCCTCTCCTCTTCATAATTCCCTTCCTTTCGATCCCCCCCCCCCCCACACACACACATTCTCCTCTCCTCACCCTCCCATACAGGACCATTTTGGCCCATATACAATCAATTGACAACCCAATGGATGCCCTAGCTGGCCTGAGATACAGGGACCCAGCTCTCAATACACTTTTAGATATCTTTGCACACAACATCATGGAATACATGCAAGCTCCTGTTGCTGCGCAACCGAGACCCTCAATGTCTACTGGCTCAACCCGAGTGCCCACTTTGAGCTCTGCTGGTTCATTGCCGTCTACTCCAGCTGCGGGAATGGAGGTTTCCAGTGCAATGCCTGTTGCTATGGTAACTCCAGGAACAAGGGGCACAGCCGAAGAGAAGCTGCAGTTCAGCGGGCAGCTGGCAACCATGCAGACAAGGCTCCGCCTTAAGATCCCTCCATGCCCTGTGTATGATTTCACAAGGTTAGATTTAAATAATATCATTACGTACATTAGTTTTGTACAATGTATGGTGAAGCCTTCATGGCTCATCTGTGAGCACAGACCACCTGTGGACACAGACCACCTGTGTACACAGATCAACTATGGCTGCAGGCATCTGGCAGTTTCAGTTGATTACATTCCATAGCATTACACAAATCTTGAGGCTTCTCATTGACTCTATCCTCCCTCCCCTCCCCTCCTTCCTTTCCCTACCTTTCCGTCCCTTCCTTCACCTCCCCTCCTTCCTCTCCCTTCCCTCCCCTCCCTTTCTTCACCTCTCCTCCCCTCCCCTCCTTCCTCTCACTCCCATCCCCTCTCCTCCCATCCCCTCCCCTCCTTCCTCTTCCCTCTCCTCCCCTTTAGCATGATTATCCGCAGACACAGGATACTCATTGATGCATATGAGAACATCATGGGGCTACCGCCCAAGGAACTCAAGTTCCACAATGTGCACATTGAATTTGATGGTGAACCTGGGTAAGTACTGTACAACACAACACCCAACTGTACCTGTGTGTGTTGCCATGTCAGCTTTAGTGTCACACTGTCACCATATGTCACCTGCCGTCACAATCTGTCATACTTACATCGTCACTCCACTCTCCTATCTATCCCTTTTGTAACCAGAATTGACTATGGTGGCCCTGGGCGAGAGTTCTTCTTCTGCGTCTCCCATGAGCTGTTCAACCCTTACTATGGCCTGTTTGAGTACTGCAGTGCAGGGTCCTACACCATTAAAATCAGCCCTTTCTCCTCCTCCATCAAAGACAACCTTCAGTGGTGAGCACCCATGATGTAGCCTTTCTACAAGCACCCATTGTGTAGCCTCTGTACAAGCACCCAGGATGTAGCCTCTGTACAAGCACCCAGGGTGTAGCTTTTGTACAAGCACCCAGGATGTAGCCTTTCTACAAGCACCCAGGGTGTAGCTTTTCTACAAGCACCCAGGGTGTAGCCTTTGTACAAGCACCCAGGGTGTAGCTTTTCTACAAGCACCCAGGGTGTAGCCTCAGTACAAACACCCAGGGTGTAGCTTTTCTACAAGCACTCAGGGTGTAGCCTCTGTACAAGCACCCAGGATGTAGCTTTTCTACAAGCACCCAGGGTGTAGCCTCTGTACAAGCACCCAGGATGTAGCCTTTGTACAAGCACCCAGGGTGTAGCCTCTGTACAAGCACCCAGGATGTAGCCTCTGTACAAGCGCACAGGATGTTGTCTCTGTGCAAACACCCAGGATGTAGCTTCTCTACAAGCACCCAGCTGCAAGGTGCACCTTTTATTTTTACTTTGTGGAACAGAGCTATCATGCATTCTTGTGTGCCAATCTTTATGTATTAATTTTATGCTTCATTTTACACATTTCACACTTTCTCTGCAGGTTCTGGTTTGCCGGTCGCTTCATTGGTCTGGCCATCATCAAGAACCACTTGGTTGATGTATTCTTTGCCCGACACATCTACAAAATCCTTCTTGGCAGGTATACATATACTCAGCTCATCTTTGTTACTGTGACAACAGTAACCTTGGCAACATACGTATAAGCACCGCATGACTGAGATTGTACAATTTTGTATAGCTTGGTGTTAGAGACCATCCATTCCATTCTAGTTGTTTGGATACGCAAATGACCACTGTGTGTGTGTTACAGCATGATTCCAAAAGATGATGTACTGTTTTAGTAGGTAGTTGAAGTGTTTTATCATCACTTCTTCTTCTGCATGGGTAGGACCCTTGAATTGTCAGACCTGGAGACCGTGGACCCCGCCTTCTACAACAGCCTCAAGTACATCAGAGACAATGATCCAGAGGATGTGGGAGGACTAACCTTTTCAGTTACAGAAGAGTCCTACGGAGAGGTATACAACCACCTTCTAACATTGTCCTTCCTCTATTCTACTCCCCACCCTTCCCCATCCTCTCCTTTCCCTCTCCCTCCTCTCCCACCCCTCACCTCCTCACCCACCCCTCCCCTTCCTCCTCTCCCTCCCCTCCTCCTCCTCTCCCCCTCCTCCTACCACCTCTTCCCCTCCTCTCCCTCTCCCACCCCTCCCTCTCCTCTCTGACTTCTCCTCCCACCCCTCCACCTCCCCCTCTCCCACCCCTCCCCTTCCTCTCCAATCTCTCCCCCCTCCCCCTCTCCTGTTCCTGATTCATTGTCTGTTACATCCCTTGCTCCAAAGTATCCCAGTGTTTACTGTAACATTTTCACGTGTCTGCTTTTTCTGCTTCACCCATGGAGGTGGTAGTGAAGAACTTGAAGCGTAAAGGTCACCGAATCCCGGTAACCAATAGCAACAAGATGGAGTACATTGATCTCATGGTGAACTGGAGACTGAGGGTGTCAACTGCGGAACAGTCTGATGCACTCGTCAAGGGCTTCAGAGAAGTAGGTAGAGGTGGAGGGAGGAGACAAGAGGGGAGGGGAGGGAGGGGAGAAGGTTGTATTAACATTTCTCTTTGTATTAAATAGTGCATATCTGAAACTCCTTCTTCCTCATAATGTCACAATGTCGTTGCATGTCATCTCTGCTCTTCTCATTACTCAACGCACTCTTCCCTTGACCATTTCTCACTGTTTCCTTCCTCCCTACTTCTAACTCCCTCCCTTCGCTGTATACTTGTATTCAGCAACTAGCCATTTCCCTCTCAGCCTCCTTGTGTATGTATGTGCATGCGAATCTAATCCTTCCCTTCACTCTATCTTTATCATTTAACCCCCTCTCCTCTCCCACCAATCAGATTGTTCCCCTTAGCTGCATTGACCACTTCAAAGCAAGTGAATTGGAGTGGGTTATTGCGGGCACGCCTTTCATAGACGTGAACGACTGGAAGGCCAACACTCTGTACTTCGGAGGTGTGTGTGTGTGTGTGTGTGTGTGTGTGTGTGTGTGTGTGTGTGCGTGTGTGTGTGTGTGTGTGTGTGTGTGTGTGTGTGTGTGTGTGCGCGTGTGTGTATGTGCGTGCGTGTATTTTGAATGTGGAGACATGGTACTCACACAGCGAAAGTGAATGGAAAACTGTGTATGAATTGAAGCGAAATCTGCATTGTTCACTGATAACTGTTATTGTCTCGCTCTACACATGTTGTGTGTTTGAATCCATTGTACAACTTGTGCCCCTTCCTGGATAGGGTACAGTGCAAAGCATAAAGTCATCAAGTGGTTTTGGAAGGCAGTGGAAGAGTACAGCAATGAACAGCGGCTGAAGCTACTGCAGGTAATGAGTGATACACACGCGTGTGCGTGACTGGGGAGATGGGGCTGGTGTCTCTGCTGCCAACAGGGCCACCGGTCTTGTTGCCACCTGCTGGCTTACCGCATTAATGTGGTCCATGTAGCCAAATCTTGGCTTTGGTAATACAAGTATACAAGTGTGTGTAAATGTGTATGTATGTCTGCTGCATGTTCGGGTGTCTGACTGCATGCATACAACTGAGGGAGAGAGAGAGAGAGAGAGAGGGAGAGAGAGAGAGAGAGAGAGAGGGAGAGAGACAGAGAGGGAGAGAAAGAGAGAGTCTTTTTTCTTCAGAACATTTAGTAGTGTTGGGATATAACCTCCACCCGCCTGTCCCCATTATTGCATGAGCTTCTTTAGTTTGTATACTCAGGAGTTTGTTCAATTATGGCGACATGGAAAAAAAGGACTGAGATGCCTCATGTTTGCGCATACTTGTGTGTGCCTATGTAGTATGTGTCCTGAACACCATGTACTATTCTGCTCCAACTGTTTTCTCCCCTTCTCAACACCAGTTTGTCACTGGCACTTCCAGCATACCATTTGAGGGCTTTAAGGCCCTTCAAGGATTTGGAGAGCCTCAGCTGTTCTCAATTTACAACCATGGGAACCCTAAAGGCTGTCCTGTTGCACACACCTGCTTCAACCGCATGGACTTGCCTGAATATAACTCTTGGCCTGACCTGTTTGAAAAGCTCACTTTGGCCATTGAAGGAACAGAAGGCTTTGGAGTTGTTTAATGTGGCTGTACATAGTGATGTGTATACATGCATGCGTGTAAAGCGAGTTTTAACTTTAAGTATGCTTGGTTGTATAAACTCAATTGTGTGGATGTAACTGTAAATTCGACGGACTGTGTTATACTTTGAACTGCATGAACTAACTGTTTTGAACTGTTTGATTAGGATCACGCGTGAATGACGTCATACCACATAAGTCTTTCATTGCCTGATCGTGACGTCACAGGGAGGGGAGTTGGGACTGAAAACACCATTCCCTGTTCTCGTCCCCTGACGCAGCATTCTCGATCTTTCTGCCCACGGCATTCGTTCAGGAGGTGCCCCAAGGATGCCTTTGACAGTTGGAAAGCGTTTCTTTGACCAATATTCTGTGATTTGCGTTTTTGGCTCGGTAGTTGGGTGTGTGGTCGTCCCGCTCATTGCGCAGGTACGTATTTGGCCGGGAGGGGGTTGATCCATTCATTTGGGGGAAAATGTATAGTCAGGACTCGTATGAACTAGTTGTTCCCTTCTAGTGTGTGTGTGTGTAGGTATCTGTGTGGTGCCCATGTGGTCGCGCGCGTGCGTGTGTGACAGCGCCTACATCGCTGGGTATGAATCCGCCTTGCCGTACCAAAGGCCCCGTTGATGGTGTGAAGCACTCTTTGGCTTGTCCCGATACATTGTCCTTTTACGTAACAAAGTATCTGGGTGTACGACATTTCTAGACCAACAGCTGTAAAAACTTAAAATGGTGGCATCCGTCGTGTCTCTGTATCAAGTTAGAACATCTCTGATGTCCACCTCAATGGTGTGGTATGCACAATCACTTTGCTGCCCTCGTGCATATGAGGTCGTTAACCCTTTGTACCCTGTCTCTTTTCAATGTAGTCTGTGGAAACCATCATTCTGTCTGCCATTTTGTTGAGCCTAACTGCCAAAACCCTCTCCCAGCGTTCTACCCAATCTGACAGTGCTGGAAAGGCGAGGGAGGGGAAGGTGAGGAGGAGGGTGGAGACATAGGAGCACTGCCGGGTCATATCCCTTTCAAGGGCTGAACTGAGGGCTGGTACCACATTAGACAGCATCCTCTGTGGGGAGGGCCCTCCTTAGTTCAAATGTGAATGTTAGAATGATGAATGCTCTGTGGATGGTGGAGTTGTTTCACATTGCATTGGCAGTTTTGTTCTGTGCTTCAGTTCATTTTATTCATGCTATTGTGCTTGTAGTGTCAATAGGCTTAGCAGTACGGACAGCTGGGATTAGGTTGATAAGGTGGTACAGTGACTTTCCTCTTCACCCACTTCATGTATCTGCACTGGTTGTGTTAGGTTCCAGTGAGTTCCTTCATTGTACGGCCGTGCAACTGTGACAGAAGAGTGATTTCCTGTGTTATGTTTCTACTGTGTGTGTGTGTGTGTGTGTACGTGTGCACTGTGTGTGTGTATGTGTGTGTGTGTATACTACTGTAGAGCGCAGTGTGCATGAGATAAACAATGTAGTGAAGCCTCATATAAGAACTGTCATTTTCATGTCACTCAGAGCTCGCTATACTGATGGCAGATAATGTGTTTATGTATCTCCAACCATCCATAGCTGAGCTCAGCCTCACATGTCAGCCCCTATTATTGTGCAAGCACACGTAGAATTGCGCAATAATATACTCATAGGGAAGTAGGGACTGGAAAGGAGACTAAGCCGAGTTGTTTCTATTCCTTGTCTCTTCAATCTTGTGAGGAGAGTCATTGTCTGAGGATTGCAAGATGACTATCCTGTTGTGTGTCACTCGCTAACAAGTTAGCCTCAATCCCACTCTCAAAAGCATCTTGTCTTTTGGCACCATTTCTTTCTCTTGTATGTGGGAACCAGTTGAGGTGAAACTTTACTGTGTAGTGTGCTGTTGGAAGTGTATTTGTGGGAAATTTGTGGTGAAGTTGATTTCGCTACTTCTATCTTATTTCAATGCGTGTTGCTTTTTTCGTTTTGAAATCGCTTTTTCAGCTGCAATTTTTATGCATGCATTCTGCTGTATTGTGCGTCGCCTCTGCCATTTTAGGATTGCTAGCTTGTGTTTATAGCAAGAGGTTTAGCAGTACAAAGATGTCTTATAGTTGTTTTCAACCTGTCACTTGTTCACCTGCTTTCCAGCATGTGGATAGTATGAAATGAGTCATTTGGTTGTGGCTCAGCAGTATGTGTGTGTGTGTGTGTGTGTGTGTGTGTGTGTGTGTGTGTGTGTGTGTGTCTGTGTGTGTTGTGTTTGCATATATGTGCATGTGTGTGTGGGATGGGGGACAGAAGGTAAACGGAGGGTTCATCTTGGCAGTGTAGCATGGTATGCTATCTCTTCCTGCAGTAGCTGTAAATGAGTGATGCATGTACATAAGAGTAGCAACCTAATGTAGTAATACTTTAATTTGTATGTGACACAGTTCACATTGTTAAATTAGATGGCTGCATTGGCTTAATTGCCTAGCAGTGTGAAGGGTAATGATTTGTAATGAGGTGTGGTTATCCTCTGTGACTGGTTGTAATTGAGTTAGTTACCATTAGTGAATTGGTATATTGTGGTTTACCTGGAGTGAGGCGTGCGTTGTGGTGCTTGTGTGTGTGGTCGTGTGTGCCAAGCATTATTTGATAATACCTTTATGGATGTGTGCTTCTATAGTTTTGTTGTGAATAGTAGGTGTGGTTTGTGCATACATAGCTGTAGGTGTTATGTATACTCTCGCTGTTCGTCACTGTGTGTGTGTGTGTGTGTGTGTGTGTGTGTGTGTGTGTGTGTGTGTGTGTGTGTGTGTGTGTGTGTGTGTGTGTGTAGGTGTGTGTGTGTGTGTGTGTGTGTGTGTGTGTGTGTAGGTGTGTGCGTGTAGGTGTGTGTGTGTGGGTGGGTGTGGTGTGGGTGTGGGTGTGTGTGTGTGGGTGGGTGGGTGGGTGTGGGTGTGTGTGGGTGTGTGTAGGTGTGTGTGTGTGTGTGGGTGGATGTGTTTGTGTGTGTGTGTGTGTGTGTGTGTGTGTGTGAGTGTGTAGGTGCGTTTGTGTGTGTGCGCGCGCACGTGTGTGTGTACGTGTGTGTACGTGTGTGTGTGTGTGTGTGTGTGTACATGAACACTGGAATGTCTGTTACTCATTTGTAATGTGGGGTGTCTGAACAAATGGTGCAGCTGCACAAATGATACTTGTATTGCTTGCACACTATGTATGTACATTTGTGGTTCAAGCAGGAGCTGTTGGAGCTACCAATTAGCTTTCCATCAGTGTGGTTATCTCTGTGAAAGGTACTGTACACATTAAACACAGACCTATGGTGCACACAGCACGCACACACGCACGCACACATGTACCTACACTTGTAATATCACTTATACTACCACTGCCAAGGTGTGGCTGCGTGGACCCCATTAATGGGATGAGCCAGCAGGTGGCAACAAGACCAGTGGTCCTGTTGACTGTGGAGACACTAGCCTTATCACCCCAGTCACATGGCCCCTTCGGTGCAGTAGGGGTACTCATCTATGGGCTTGTAAGACCCATGAGATGAGAGAGGTGGGGTACGGCCTCAAGTGACTGCATCAGAATATCTATACTGGGCTCCTTGCCGTAGAATTTCCCACCTACGCTTACACGCACACACACACACACACACACACACATGTATTGTACGTACGTACCACTGCCTGTCTGTCAATACAAACTGTATGTACATACAGTTTGTATTTATGTACCGTATTTATGTGTGGGTATGCATGCATTTATGTGCATACACTGTATGTGTGCCAATACTGTATGTACATCATACTGTCTGCCAGTCACACCCTCTCAATGGCATCAGTGGATCCTCAAACTCCTTAGGTATGCATTTTGCCGTCTTCACTGTGCCCGGGAACACCTTAATCACCTGTCACTACTACTACTTCTGCTCCGACCCTAACTTTAAACAAAGTAAGCATCACCATGGCAACAGCCAGGTGTGGTGTACTCAGAAGACAAACAGACCTGTCCAGGCATAGTATTGGCACGAGGGCAGTTTATGTAATATTTTATCTGTGTGTGGGGTGGGAGAGATCTGGCGTGTGTAGATGGTGTCATTGTAACTTACATGATCGTCAACCTTTGGTACTCTGTTGGATGATGTGTGTGTGTGTGTCTGTGTGTGTGTGTCTGTGTGTGTGTGTGTGTGTGTGTATGTGTGTGTGTGTGTGTGTGTGTGTGTGTGTGTGTGCGTGTGTGTGTGTGTGTGCGTGTGTGCGTGCATACAGCAAGGTAAGATACCCTGAGCTTGGCTGTCCCATTGTGCTTTATCACAGCTCCTACTTCATTAGACAGTGAAGCAGTAGTTGTACTGAACAGTACCAAACCCTCTGGAGCACTTTTAAGTGTGCAAGTGTGAACTGGTAAAGCCTCCTAAGTGTAGGTAGTCTGTTTGCTGTGTGGCTTCTAAGGTGTGTACCAGGACTAGTGGAATGTACATGCATGCAGAGGTGAGTAGTAACTCCCCACAGTGTGCCTAATTTGGAGACAGATTGATCCCGGACAGGTTCTGTACTGTAGCAGAATCAGCCATATATGGTTGTGTGGTCTTTTGGCCTCAGGGCCTTCATCGGCTGCAAACAAAGGAGCCGGAATGTTCTGCAATACGTTTTCAGTGATTCTGCTTATGTTCCATTTACCTGTATCGACAATGTAGCTATGAGCCTCTGTGACATTATCCATGACTTGTATATTGTTCTAATGTCAAACTGGTGCTGACCGAGTCTTCTCTTCCTTCGGTGCTAGTGGCCTCACACACTCTGTAAACCACTACCACTGACAATGGCAGCAGGCAGGTGCGAAACTGTTAGGTGAAATAATTCCTTTTGTGACTTTCGTGAGAACTAACAGTGTCTGTGCTGCCCTTTCCTTCTTATTTCGCCCTTGTTCTAGCTACGTGTGGGTGCTGAATTGTAGTGCTGTTTACGCTATCACAATAGTGGTTGAAACAGTGGTCACGATATTTGATAGTTTGATGATATATTACAGTGAAAACTCGATAATCCATCACAATTGGGATTCTCAGTTTTATGGCGGATTAATGAGGTTTAAGGTCTGTGAGGTACGTGCAGAGAACATCTCAGAATGCATCATAATAATATTACCATGATAATAATAACATTGTGTGAATACTATTGAAATAATATACTCACAGCCAAAATACAAACATGTCATTGTACAAATGGTGTATACAGTATACAGAAAGTTCATTTGTGTAGTAAAAAATGATTCTAAAGGAGTCTGCACAGTTTCTTTTGTGGACAGTTCATCTAGTGTCTTTCCTGTGTCTAGCATAAGTTTGCATCCCACACCATGACCCCTGGCTTCAAAGAAGAGCTGGAGCACACTGACTGCTTCTCTAGCTTGGGCTAAACTGGGAACACGTCGAGTCTGTGGCTTATCCTCTTCGTCATCATCAGAGTCTTCTGAAGATGTGACTAATGCAATGATGTCATCATCTGCCAAAGTCTCTCCAGTTTCCAGCTGATCGTCGACGCTGACATAGTTCTGTGCAGACATACTGTAGGCTGTGCCCTGCTGATTGAGGGTGCTGCCAACAGAGCTGCCATGTGATCAGTGGGGTCTGCTCTCCTCTGCTCAGCCACACCTGAAGCTACGTACAATGCCAGTGTGCTTCCAGCAATTGGCAACAGTCTCTGGAGTGACTGCATTCCAGGCCTGTGTGAGGAAGCGAATGGCATGAGGTTAATGTCTGGTGGCATGTCATTCTCCAACTTGTGGATGAGATGCTCCACTTGGAACCTCCGATACCACGAGTTGAATGTCTTGATGATGCCAGCATCTAAAGGCTGCAAATGACTTGTGGTGTTGGGAGGCAAGTAGTGCAGGCGAACGCTGTGCAACTCTACATCTGGGAAATGGCTAGACACATTGTCTAACAGGAGCAATACCTTCTGACCTCTATTAGTCATGCGATTATCAAAAGCATTCAACCATTCTCCGAACAAATAACTGGTCATCCAGGCTCTTTTGTTGTTGGCATACCTCACATAGTTGCTTGGTGAGAAGTTGCTGAAGCATCGAGGGTTGGCACTCTTGCCAATGACAAAAGGCAACAATTTGTCTGTCCCGTCCGCATTGCTGCAAAGCGCAATCATCACACGATCATTGTACTGCTTTGTACCGTGCTGTGTGCCTGTGGTGAGGGATCTGCTTGGTGGCATCCTGTAGAACAGACCTGTCTCGTTGAAGTTGTACACATCATGCAGACTATACTCTGCCAGCAGCTTCTTGAGGTCGTCTCTGCCAGCATGAACAGCCAAGAGTCAACTGATGATGCCTCTCCGTGCAACTTCCTGGATGTGATTCCTCGTCGTTGTTTGAAGCGGCTTAGCCATCCGTTGGAGCCCTTGAAATCATCTTCAGGGTAGTCCAATCAACTTGCGAACTCCTTCGCTTTAGCGACTAGGATGGCATCGGTGACAATGGCCTTCTTCGCTTCCATGGATGCAAACCACAATCCCAAAGCCTGTTCTAATTCCTCAAATTTGGGTTTCTTCGCCCGCTTCGTCTTCAGTTGATGTGTATCGGTGTTCAAAACATCTCCCACAGTTCTTCGTGCGATCGGTGTTTTCCATGTTCAGTATCTCCTTGTGTGGCACCTGGGTTGTCTTCTCCGTACTGGCAGATCTCTCGTTTTGTGCAAGACTGATTTCTGTTCTTCCTTGACTGGCCATTTTGAAAATGCTAACACCTCCGGATCTGTATATAGGTCCACCACATGACAGATTTCTGGGGGAAATACAATAATAAATAGTCTATTTCGCCATCAAAAATTTTGGCGGGTGGCGGATTACATGTATAGTAAATGTGTACAAATTAATTTGTTCATTGAAAACTAAGGTGGATTGGTGGGTTTGGCGGATTCGGGGGGGGGGGGGGGGGGGGATTAGAGAGGTTTCACTGTATTCAATTCCTTTTTAATTGTGACTTATGTAAACTGTAGCTTAGAATTGGTGTTGGATTAGGGATGACTCTGTCGTTTCCAATGCTGCCACTGCCCACTATCACACGGGCACTTTCACTAACACTGCATAATTATTTGTCTATTGCTCAATGCTAGTACCGTGGAACTTGTCTTAGATGGTCACTGTATAAAGCCGCCACCTCTCTGAAACTTCCATGGCCCGTAATAGCACTAACATAGCAATAAATCATTGCAGACTACCTCTGTAATGCAGCCACCTCTCTATAAAGGCCAATTCTAACTGCCCCACAGGTGGCTGTCTTAGACAGATTTCCCTGTATTTGCAAAATTGATACTGTCACTCAGTCCTAGTATTAACTATTTCATCTAAGTCTCATCTGTAATTCAGTATCTTGTCTCTCTGCACACGTGTGTATGGTGCATAGGATGATCGTCGCAAAAACAAGGAGGTTGCTAATCCTACCCACAAAGTAAGGAAGAAAAAGGCTATTACTCACCAGGTGAGTTCCTTGGGTGGACGTGTTGCATGTGCTTTGTACAGAAATTAGGGGCATTTTTTGGGGGGAAGGCTATCCTTTTCAATCTGAATATGACTTCGTGTGTACAGGAGTATTACATAGTTGCTGTAGTATTTGTAAGTGTGTGTGTGTGTGTGTGTGTGTGTGTGTGTGTGTGTGTGTGTGTGTGTGTGTGTGTGTGTGTGTGTGTGTGTGTGTGTGTGTGTGTGTGCGTGTGTGTGTGCGTGCGTGTGAGTGCGTGTGTGCGTGTATGCATGCTGATCTGCTCTTCACCGGGCAACTAAGGCGGCTTTACACTAGAACGGTTTTGGACAAAAATGGTGCAAATCAACACCATTTTGACTAACTGTTTACACAAAAACGATTAAAACACTAGAGGAAAATGATCACTTCCAAATCTGCAGTTGAAGGTGGATACTTGCAAAAATGGTGGTACAGTTTCTTTGTATAAACAGCAAAAATGATCGTGTGGCTGAAAATGACAGCACTCTTGCCAATGTACACGTGGTTTCACGTGGTCTACAGTCACACGATCGTCATGTGCTCATATCACATCGTTTCTGAGGTTACCCATCTTCAGCATACGAAAGCGATGTGTGTAGACACACGTAAACGATGCAGTACAAGAACGATTCGAAAACGGACGTTACTAAAAACGTTCTAGTGTAAACGCCGCCTAAAGTACCTGACAGTTGTTTACTGTTTGTAGTAGCGCTAGTACAACAGGGTTGTTGTTCCAAGCAGCTACACCTGTGTCTGTTTGCAGCCGGTTCATGTCAGCTCGGAGGAGAGGGAGAGACAGCGCCTAGAGGACCTGCAGAAACAGGACGAAGTGCGCCAGGCTGAGCGGGAGAGGAAGGTGGAGGAAAAGAAGGAGAAGAAAGCACGCAAACGGGAGGAGAGGATCAAACGGAAGCAGCAAGAGGAACCGAAAGTGCATGTGAGTGCATGCATGATTACTACTGCATGTGCGATTGTTGCTCATGATAATATCTCCTAATGAGCTGTCTCCCTGTTTCATGTGTCCACTTCAGAAGGATGGAAAGGGGCTTGCTCTATGGGAAGGGAGTTCAATGCTCTCTGCATCATCGATCACAAATGAAGTGAGTAATGTTCGTACAGTGGAACCTAAGACAGCCACACATGGGCCAGTTATAATTGGCCCTTATAGAGAGGTGGTAGACTACAGTGTTTTAGTGCTGTGTTAGCGCCATTTGGGCCAGGGAGGCTGGCCATTTTGATAGCTGGTTGGCTTAATACAGTAACCATGTTAAACAGGTTCCACAGTACTAGATTGTGTGCACCATACAGATGTTGTGGTATATATAATGAGCTGTGGTCTACACAATGTGTTGTTTACCCACTATTAAATGACAAGCAACATCATTCACGTCTTTGAGAGTGTATGGCTGTGGCTTACTTGTATATTCCCAATCACGTAAACAATTTGCTTTGTGCCCTCTCCTCCCTTTCGCTGCTTAGATCTCAGCTCACTGCCAGCCGATGGTTGCGCCAAGGCATCAAGCAGCGCATGCAAGGATGTATGGAGGTCCAAGCTATGCACGTCACAACATGGAACCGCATAATCCTTCCCGCAACGTTAGCCGGCGATACAATACTTACCGTGGTAGGATGGGTGCACGAGCCTCCTCCTATGGATACACTTGGACTCCAGTGGAGTCCTCCTGCTTACCAGTGACACAGGCATTAGCGTTCAACCCACAACCACCTGTTCCTACTTCAACCCCAAAAACCAAAGCGTGGCAGAAACCCAGCCTTCCTCCAAGACTACAGAATCAGGAACCCTGTTGGAGACCACCTCATCATGGGAGAAAGGAGAAGAATCGTCATAATAACAGACCTATGTCAGCATCATCAGAGCAGCCAGCTTATTCCGCTCCGAATTCAGCCAACTTGTATGAAAACACCGAGAGCATGGCAAAATCTCTTTCACTGGAGGATATTACTTCATCTTCTAGCGAGCAAGAGCCTCAGTGGGCGGAAGTAGGCACTGAAGATGTTTCTCCCACAGGATCAAGCTACTCGGATCACTATTACTCTCTCTTTGGCACAGAGGACAATCAGTCACCTTTTGGCCTGGACCTGCTCTCTGGGAGGGCCACTAATGCTGAATAGACTATACTCTTGGACCAATATTGTGTGTATTGTTCACTTAGCAAGACTTATATTGAAGGAGTTTCTGAAATGGTGCTTTGAATGTCTCTCATATATGCAGTACAGTGGAACCTGTCTAAGATGGTCACTGTGTTAGGCAGCCATCTCTTTAAAACAGCCAGCCTCCCTGGCCCCAACTAGCACTAAAGCATTGCAATCTATGTACCTCTGTAGAGCAGCCACCTCTCTATAGGACTGGTCAGTTATACCACATGGTGGTTGTCTTAGAACATATTGGTTAGGCTTGCATGCAGCTGCTGGTCTCTTTCTGTGTTTGTATGCACATGTGAGCCCACAAATGAAGAGTAAATACTTAAGCTTTCCCCAATATGTAGAGCATGCAAAATTAATGTACATAATTTTAAGTATAATTATGGTACATGATTTGATAGAGGCTCATAGCTGCGATGTTCAATCAATCATGTAAATGATGAGCAGCACTGCAGCTTTAATAGAACGATAGGGGAACAGGAAATTTCGACCTGGGAGTCTTCGTCAACTGCTTACTGTAAGCAGTTAGCAAAGACCCCTGGGTCAAAATGTCCTGCTCCGGCCCCCATCATTCTATTAAAGCTGCAGTACTACTCACCATTTACATGATCGATTATGGTACATGTAACTGATCCTGCATGTAAATGCATCTTTGTTGGCCATGGCCAATCATGTTATATATAGCATTTTGGTTAGTGACATCTGCATATATATGTGTGTGTGTGTGTGTGTGTGTGTGTGTGTGTGTGTGTGTGTGTGTGTGTGTGTGTGTGTGTGTGTGTGTGTGTGTGTGTGTGTGTGTGTGTGTGTGTGTGTGTGTGTGTGTGTGTGTGTGTGTGTGTGTGTGTGTGTGTGTAATCAGCAAGACCGATTATGTAAGCTGTAACACAGGACAGGGCGTTGTGTAACTGCATATAATGGCATTTATGTTGCTTGTCCGAACAACAATCTGCCCCGCGCATCATTAACCAAACATATGAACTATTCACTGATTGCTACGACAAACAATGCACGATTGCGGGTCGTTTCCTGCGTCATCTACGTATACAATGCTTACACATGCAGTGACACGCACAACACAGCTACCTCATGTATATTCATAGGATGGGTGTTGCCCAGCACAAGCGTGTAAACATATAGGCCTCAAGCTCGGGGGCGATAGCGAGGGCAATAGAGGGAGAGAGAAGACATGGCAGAAGGGTTTCACCAGAGCGCAAGTACCCCTGGCCTCGATTCCATCACTGCAGCTCTCCATAACCTGTATCCAGACCAGAGCAACCCACAGCAGATGTCTACTGTAGTCAAGTATTGGTAAGTCCGTAGTAGTACGGCGAAGATACACAAACCCTTCAACAAGGAAGGGGGCTCAGTACTGTCTTCGCTTACATTCAGTGGCTCTGTTACGTAAATATACCTAATGTTGTTCGCAGTAAGTCAGTCAGCCGAGAGAACGGTAACGAAGATAGGCGTAAGCGGCGAGTGCTTTCAGAAGGAAGCCCTACCCCGTGCTAAGCAGATAAGCTCTACTCTGGAGCGAATGGTTCCCTCACTTGCTCAAGGCGTTCCATTCTCTCGCCCTCTCGCCGATCAGGTAACGGTGGGGAGGGGGGGAGGGTGCTACGCCCCCAACCTACGTACGTGGACAGAACGCATGAACCGGTGGCAGATCTAGAGGGGGATCCAAGGGTGCAAAGGAACCCCCTTTTGCTAGTCTTTTGTAGGATTTTGGGCAGTTTTTCGACCAGAAATAGGCGTAGTGGCCATATATCAGGGGCACTGTGTGTGCACCTATCTAGCTACTTTAGAACCCCTCTTTGGGTAATCCTAGATCCGCCACTGTGAACCAGCTGCGAACAAGGACCTATTCACTCGTCAACACCAGGGGACCTTAGCTTGCACATTCAGTCGCACGTATCTAGTACCCAGACTGAGACAAGCGTGGCCTCCTGCTGATATACTCGATAAGATAGGCTTGTAGCCAGGTCGGCCATTTTGTACAGGCAACGTACACGTATCGCGCGCCACATAAAGAACAGCATGTCGTACTCCGCTAGTACATATCACTAGCTAGTTACGTACCTATGCTATAGATACATCATACTTTCCACATTGTGTGACTCACTTACAGGTTAGGCGGTCCTGACCCCGTGGATTACATCAGCATGTACAGTCACTCAGGTGACCCGGCCACCGATACACCTCCTCACTGGCACTACATAACTTTTGGACTCTCAGATCTGCACGGTGACAACAGAGTGCACGAGTGAGTGGGACTAGCTGGGCCCGAATCAGTGCACCAGCAGCCTTCAAAGTTTGGCAATATGTAGTGTTTTGCTGTGCAGTAATGTATTGTACCAGTACCATACATACCACGCACACTGCACATTTCATAATGCACTACCCCCCCCCCCCCACACACACACATACACCCTGCACGTTCTACTCAGGGCGGCTGGCCCTGGAGGCCCGAGCGGCTTTGGATTTGAGCTGACCTTTCGACTCAAGAAACAAGCCTGTGATGATGGACCACCAGCCTGGCCAGCCCATCTCTTGCAAAAGCTTTCAAAATATGTGTTTCATTCAGGTATGCATGCATGCTGTGGTAACATGATGTATGTAACAATATGAATCACAACTGTTTGCAAGACATTTCAACCTCATTGGCCTATGTCAGCTGCACACACACACACACACACACACACACACACACACACACACACACACACACACACACACACACACACACACACACACACACACACACACACACACAACACACACACACTCCACACACACACACACACACACACACACACACAACACACACACACTCCACACACACACACACACACACACACACACACAATGCACACATGCACCATGGGAGATGCAAAGATGAGTCTGATATAAAGAAAAACTAGTCATGACAATGTTAATAAAGAGTGTGGCAGATTGTATTTTAGAACACTAGCTGAATGCCCGCCCTTCGGGCAGGATCCCAGCTTATCGCAAGCCAGTGAGTCGGTACCTTGCCAGTTTTGAACTATCTGCACAGGTAGCAACGGAGGCTAGCTGCTATAACGACGGTAGAGTTTAATTCGAACGTTTACAACGAATAAGAGCTTCCGTAACCGGAAGACCTAGAGACCGATAATTAAAAATGGCGTTTCGGCCCGCGGAAAAAAAGGAAGCGCGCTTTTCGGCTGCAGGGCAGCTAGGTGAATAGCACCCCTCTAAGCTCATGTCCCCCCCCCCCCCCCCTCCACTTCCTTAACTGGCATGGCTCGTATCAAGTACGCCAATGACCGGTAGTGGAAGGGCCGGTCGATAATGTTGAAAATGGCATGTCGGCCCGCGGAGAATTGACGAAGGACATCTCGCTCATCGGCTGCAAAACAGCTAGGTGAACGGCAACCCTCTAATAACATGGTCCCCAGTCCCTCAACTGGCACGGAGCGTATCGAGTCGATTCCCGAGAAGGGCGCCGATTTTATGGCTGAACAAACATACATAAAAATCCTAGGTCCCGTGAATTATAGTAAGACTACTCACCTATCATGTCTGTCATATACATGTAGGTAACAAACTCCATGCTGGAGACCACATTTTGTGGCAAGTCCCCTTGGATGGCTTGCAAGGGTGCATTCAGAACATGTTGCTCACTGAGGACGCTAAACTCCCTCTCCTGGAAACCCCTCTGGGCACTGTACACTTTGTACAGGTGAATGTTGCATGAAGGGAATGACCCTTAGAAGTTAGAACATCTCTAGTCTTTTGAACTAGACCCTCTCTTTTGCATTTTCGCATAACCATTATTTCCAGTTACCCATAAATGTGAAAGAGTCTATGTAGTTCAATTGACCTTGGATGCATAGAACAGACACACACGCACACACACCTTCCCTCCCTCCTCCTCCGAACCTTTCACTACGTACATAGGTGGTAGGAATCACAGCTGAAGAACTCCAAACCACCCAGGAATGGAACACTGCAGGAGTTATAGAATTGCTTAAACAGCACCCAGAGTGAGATGCCCTCTGTATACTTGTGACTATGGTCTTGGCTGCAGTGTACCTACTCCTTTCACCTTGTATATTATGTGTACAGTGGTTTCACGATTATTGGGCCTATAGTGGTTTCACGATTTCTAGTCCCAATTGACATTTGCGCATTGCACTCAATCATGTGAGCAAAGTATTGGAGCGATAGGCTCACATGTGCTTCAATCTACATGGGCACAGATTGTAGCACGTGTGAGCCTATCGTTCCAATTCTTTGCTCACGTGATCGAGTGCAATGCACAAATGTCCATAGGGACTAGAAATCGTGAAACCTCTGTGCCATGCATCACATGCATACATGCATGCATGTACAATCAGCGTCTTTGCATGAGGGTCAAGTGTTTAATGTTTGCATACATGACTCCACTTATGAACTCACTGCCACCTTTCTAATCAGGAGAATGTTTGCTATCCCGGCTATTAAATACGATTCATGGACATCTCTGTAATCAGATGACACACACCTTAAAATATTATGGCTGCAAATTTTAGCAGCAACTAAATTTAGCCTTTTGAAAGTCCAGGATTTGGCGGGTACTAATTTTAGCAAATTTCACGTTTTTGTGTGCAAAAGTTTTTTGCCTGTGCAGAAGCAAGTCTTATTTGTTAAATTCACTGAAATTAGTACCAGTTAAACTTACTGGCCTTAGATCTGGCCCTAATGCTTAGGGAGGTTTCGCTGGCTTTCTCTTTGCTTTAAATGAATGGACAGGTACAGGGAGGCTTGCAGCCATTTCACACGAATCTGTATGTGTGTACGTATGTTGAGAGATCTAACCCCTATCTCAATGAACTATGTACATTGTAAATGTGTCATACATATTTTTAATGTAATTTTGTAACCAACTCTGAGGATTTCATGCATAATTTAAGTACAGCTGTAGAACAGCCAAGTAACTTAAATTGTACGTATTAAGTTTGAAGAAGTGCGTTCTGTCTATTATTTTGCCTTTTGCCAAAGTAATAGCATATCTCAAGCCTTCAATTATTGATCGTAACTTGCAAGTCCTTATCACTCTATCATCCTTCCCCTGCAGAACGGGTGGGCCTTTCCTCATAACAGACATGCGGAGAGAAGATTCAATTTTTGAAATCAACCCAGCTGCCAGGGAAAGGGTTAAGAAGGGAATCGACAAGGATGGGTCAAATCTCACTGTCGTTTCATGTGTGTGTTCCTGGAAAGAGCCAGACATGCCAATGTCTGAGGGTTGGGATCAGATTCCACAACCGTTGACCAAGGTGGAGGACCACACCATAGACAAGGAGTTGGCACCTATCCAGCTCATTTCAGGAGGTGACGTGAAGATGAACCAAGAAGCTGGGAACCTTCTTGGCCTGGCCCTTAGGTACCTTTCACTGTGCTACAGTCACTTCGGTTTGGGTTTGAGATTCGTATACAGTATTCTTAGACAATTTTTCACATCTTCAAGAAGCAAGCATTTCATGGGCTGCCTTGGTGATTTTGTACTATTCCAGTTACTACTTTTGCAATATATTTGTGCACACTAATGAACTTACAACATGATAACCTGATTTTCTTGCTGCTCAGTGAAATATTTTGATTCTTCTTGTGTTACAACATAGGGGGCGCATTTTGCACGGAAGACATTTTACTTTCAAGGATGCCAATGGTGACGCTGCCATCACCATGGTTACGGAGGGCATCGATGGTTCTTATGCAGATGAAGAGCATCCTTTTGCAGCCAAGGGTCCTTGGCTGCACATCTTCCTTAAGCAGGCATTTGTCACAAAGATGATTGAAGACATTGACAAGGCGGACAAGGTTAGTATGAATTTAACTGTCTCTTTTTATTTAAAGATATTACGTAAGAATTATGTCAACTCAGTGCATGTGGTAGATGCTTACTGGACTGCACTTATAACCATGGGACAATAGAGTGTTGCCACTATGTGCACTCCTCCATATGTGGGACAGAGTTTTCCCTGCCTTCTTGTCTTGTGGTTTCTGCATTTCTTTACACTAAGTTTGAATAGGGCTAAGCAGGTACACAGTATCCGACACCTTATCTGATTCTCAGATTTCCACGTGTACTTTCACACTGCTGTAAGAATGTCACTCAAAAGACCAACCTGCATTCCTAGTAGTGCTTTTTACTGCTTCTTCTACTCCAGCTGTGCGTACCACGCAGCCTATCCATAGTAACAGACTATTTATAGCAGAGTGTACAGTATGAATACATTGGTCAGCTTCGCGCACAACCATGCTGGCATGTGAATATACTGTACATAGAATGTACCAACATCCTTGACTGTTCTGCATCTGAAAGTTCCATTAGCAATACTGCATAGTGTCGCTAAGGGTGTAGCAACTACCACTGAAATGTGTGCTTCTACAATACAGTATGGTGCCAAAGTTTCAAAGAGCACAACTTTGTCATTTTGTGGACAAGTCTGCGGTCATAACATTGTGTTGCACCAAACTTTTGTTGGCCGTTTGTGGATGATAAATTTGTTTAGTGGCTCTCTTCAGCTATCTTGGCAAGAGAAGCTCCCAACGGTGCACTCCCAAGGGTGCCACTGTCTATGATGAACCTCTGTCAGGGTGACAATAACTGCTACTCTGAAGAAGAATCGTACACTTGCTGCGCATTCAGAAATCTTCTTCTGAGCTAGGGCAACCAACTCCTGTCCATGCTACTACTGTGATGAGGGAGCAATCCTGAAGGTTTCCTGTCTCTGTTTTCAATGGCGCTTCCTTGATGTCCCTATAGATTGCAATTATAATCTAGTTTCACATTGCCAGTCCTCAGAAAGATGGTCTGGGGCCACTATCAACTCTACTTTTGCTGGTCAGCCTATACACCTTTGAGACTATTGACTTGACGCTGGACCTTCCATGTGTCTTTCGCTTGTTCTTCTCAAAGAATCTTCAACCAACGCAGTATAATTATGGCATTATTCAAAACTGCTACATGTCTCAATTGCGAAAATTATTTATTTTGGAAAGGCAAAACAGCAAAAGGTACTCCTTGCAACTTTGGCACTGTCCACTAGTAATTGTTATGTAACTTACATTTAACCATATGCATTTGCCTGTGAAGTATTATGTGATGCCCCTTCAGTGCATGGCATGATACCGTGTGACTTATGGCTTCAGTGGGAACGTTTGAATGAGTTGAACAAATCAGTTTACACACTCCCTCCTAAGGTGGAGAGTGTAGATGTCTGGCAGACTAGGGGTGGCTTCACTAAACTAGGAAAAGAGATGGTTTTGTATATAGCTTATCTGATTCTTGGATTTCCACATGTTCTTCTAATCACATTTGCTGACAATGTTGCTTCTCTTTTCCTACTACACATACCATGCACAATACCTGTGACAATATAGACTATCTATAGCGGTGCCTATGCTAATACATTGGTCGGCTTCACGCACAACCAGGCTATCATGTGAACGTAGAATGTACCAACATCCTTGATTGCTCTGCTTCTGAAAGTTCCATGTGTAATATTGCATAGTGTCACTAACCACAAAAGGAAATAGCAAGCATGCCATGATCTTGTTGCTCTAAACTGAAATGTTCTGGATTGAGATGAGTGAGCAAATCTGTGTGCTAATTGTTTTGAAGGTAGTGGATTCAGACATTGACCAAACTACAGGAGGGAACGACCAAGCACAATAGCGTTGCTACATGACACAGTGTGGGTCCCAGTGAATCAGATGATCCCAATTTCATGGAACGTAGCACTGAATGTGTATTATCTCATATGTGTATAGCTACTATCATTTCTCAGTGAAGTGGAGTGTGTAACAGCCTCATGCCTCTGCAGCTAGCTGTCAGACTCAACACACATCTTGTAGCCATATGAAGGGACAGTTTTAAACTGGTCTGAGTGGTGATAAAGAGAAGTGCACTGAACGGCTGCCATCACAGTGACTACCTAACATTGGTTCACGCTAAGAGCCCAGTGCTTCTATTATAAGATCATTCATTACAGAAGTGCCCCAGTAAATTCAAATGTGCGTCAATAAACATTTTATTGACACATTTGATCATTCAACAGTGACATACAAATTCATATGATATGGCATTACACTGGTTACCCTATAAGATAGCCAACTGTATATTGCAGCCCACCTTCAATGCATAGCATAGCATTATACAGTACACATGTATTGTACACTTACAGTACAGCAATGTATACATACAGCACATATTTGTAGCAAAGTGTACATACAGCACGCATAGCATTGCATACACCTCTCCAAAACAGCCAGCCTCCCTGGCCCAAAACAGCACTAAACACATGACGCCACTAAAGCATAGCAATCTACCTCTAGAGCCACCACCTCTCTATAAAGGTCAGTTAGAACTGGCCCACAGGTGGCTGTCTTAGACTGGTTTACCGTGTTTCCAATAATGGCAGCCATGTACCTGCCTATAACAACCAATTGCTCTGGTATGTCCCATGGGTGGCCATGACTTGTGGCCAAGTTCCACTACATGGAGTTACATTTTATACGTAACTCTATCATGTAGTATGTCTTTCATGGCTAGTAGTCTGTGCTTCCAGCATCCACAAATGAAGCATAGAACACAGGAAAGGCAGTTAGCCAAGTGTGACTAAGCATATTGTTACGTCATTTGAGATATCTTGTAGAGGCTCATTGCTATGACATAGGTAGGAGTGGGCAAATTCTTGAGCAATCACATAGCAGAAACAGATTGAATGTCAAACGTTTTGACCGGTCTAAATGCTTTACATTCCATCTGTTTCTGCTACATGATTGCTCAAGAATTTACGGGCCCCGGTCCTATCATTTGAGAAAGCACATTAAAGCCCTATATTTAGCAACCGTCTAAATTTGACACATTTGCAGCTGTTTCTTTCTCTGTGTACCTTTGAACAGCTGCTGCAAAGGGCTGAAAGTTTGGACAATTAATAAATAAGACATTGTAACTAGACCAATCATAACCTTTGGTGGTGTACATGTTTTATGTACTTTGCACTCTACTTTCTCCTCCTACAGGTGCAGATGCCCATTGTCTATGACTGGCCTGAACATCAATTGAAGATCAGTATTTTGCCTGGTTAATGGTTCCCTTGCTGTACAGTGTTAATTTTGGTAGACATTAATCTCTATGTATGTACCACTTCTGATCATAACATTCAGCCACACATGTATCCCTAATGCTGTGCAGCATCTCCGAGACCACTGAAGCACACACATTTTATACATCCATCAATACTGTCTGTAATTACCTTGAAATACATACAAAACGGCATCAGATACTTCATGCATACATACAATATTGCATGCGTGGGCCGCGGGCCTGCATGCACTGCATGCACTCCCATGCAGGCAGGCTGGCCCATTTGACATATATATAAATAAGCCAATGCAGGTATGTATGGACAACTTGCATTATGCATGATCGTGCATGCATGAGGCCTAGGTGCATGGGCACAGCAGATATAATTCAATTGCATTAGCTAGCTATAGGACATTACATATTTCGACCTCGCAATCGCATACAAGCCTTTGATCGCGATCATGCATGCATAACTGCATAATTATACATATACACTGCATGACAAACACTGAATTTGTACTACACATAGTACAAATAGTTATAAGATTGAGGCTGAATTTGAAATGCCCTACACGTGCATTCAGTTTCTATATAACCACAATTAATACAATATAGCACTGAGACTTTATATACGACAATATATACTTAATGCAAACTGACTTATATAGTTCTGGCTGTGTAGCTGCATGCACCCGAATTGGGGAGCCT
Source organism: Ianthella basta (assembly GCA_964019415.1). Taxonomy (NCBI): domain Eukaryota; kingdom Metazoa; phylum Porifera; class Demospongiae; order Verongiida; family Ianthellidae; genus Ianthella; species Ianthella basta. The sequence continues at coordinate 1,506,545 of OZ025880.1, forward strand.
TGGGCAGGGCCGGGGACAGAGTGTACGCATAACTCCCTCCGTCAAGATATTTCTCCATGCCCTCAGTGATATAATATAAAAATAGGTGTATGTATATGCATGCAACATGCATGGATAGAGCTTGAAGCCATGTATTAAATATAGACATGATTCTGTCTCCTATATAGAACAAACAACCATGTAGCGTGCATGCATGCATGTATATACACTGTCTGCATGAAAAAGCTCGGAATTGGAAACAATTGCCTATTATATCGATAATTAAATCAATGGTTTAGACGTAACACTTCTCCAGAATATAATGTGAACGATGTATAGCAGCTAGCTATATAGTTAACTATAGCTAAGGCTCTAAGTAATACATATGCATACAGTACTGCATGGCCATGTGGATCATGCGATAGAGAAAGAACTTCGAATTCTGAGCATGCAATACATGTACAGCCATAATATTTTATGCAGTACAGTAGACAATTAATCAGAAAAAAATGTTTACGTCTAGAAGCACTTCTGCTGTTTCAACCTTCTTCATTGTCCTGCATAATGCATGTTTCTGATTTATTGAATGTCTTCTTATAGACTATGGCTTGCATATTTCTTGTACGTTCAGAACTTCTCTCTCTTCCACAGTGCATGGACAATAATGCAGTATAAAATGAATATAGAGAAGAATGCATGTACAATCATTGACATGGACGCGTCATCGAGCACACTGATACGGTTGTGACTATCACACAAACACTGTAGATTTGTATGCACAATGACATGCAGGCTATGCAATTTGCACTCCACACAGGTTTCATGGGATGATCACAGTGCCATCATCACAATTACTTCTCATGCACGATCACCTCCTTCTGAGTGCCATACAACCATACATGCATACATTGATCATAAGCTAATGTCCGCTTCACACAATCCTCACCTCCATGCCATGCAGTCTACACCGTTTGAAGTCCGTGTACTTACTTTGTGGGTTCGGTTAGCATTCCAAGCATTCCATGTTTATACTATTCTCACTTCGTCTTGCCCTTCGCTACTTAAAGGTGACCATGACGTCTGATTCAGCTCAGATAGTGCTTCCTCCTCCTGAGAGTGACGAAGGCATGCCTTGGACGAGCGTGAAGGTGCTGGTGGGGAAGAGGAAAGTGGTTTCTCCCGGAGCGCAAGGAGTGGTGAAACGCGACAACTTGGAGGGCGCAGATCCCGAGCTTTGTATCCAGTACTTTCATCGCGGCCTAAACTACAGGGGACTGAAGAACAGACTGAAGACAGCCGATCAAGAATGGATTGAAGAGTTCCTGGAACAAGATGGCTTGACTGCCATCTTTGATGCTCTTACTGGGCTCGGGAAGAGGGGAATCTCCTCTGTCACGGACGCTTTGGACCAGCTCCACTGCGTGGCTGCAGTCAAGGAGGTGATGAATCGCCCAGCCGGACTGGAGTACGTGATCGAAGAGGGGTCGGGACGAAACCTCATCAACACGCTCTGTCTCGGTGAGTTGTAGCATGTACGTAGCTAGGTTGTGACGCAGGCATCGACACATTGTTTGGCGGGAAAAGGCACCGATTTGGCGCGGACCGATTGTTTCCTTGAATCTGTGAAGATGATTGTCACGAGATCGGTGGAGTTTGTTCCTGCTATTCTGATGAAGTATCTGATTGCAAACAATTTCTTTCAGAAAAAGTGGAATGCTGCAATCGATGAAGACGGTATGCTCCTAGCGTGTAGGCCATCAGTGTAGAGCTCTAAAACGGGAGGGTACTAAGGACGTGTCACTATCACTGTTTGATAGCCACAGCCAATGTTACAGCTCATTACTCTGCGTTTGTACCTTAACACACAACGTTAGTATCATATTTCATATCTTCCTCCGGAACAGTTGTGCCATTACAAGTGTCTCTGTAAGCATACCACTGTCGCCACATGGTGCAGGAATGTCTTGCTGTAGACACAGACTAAACTAGTATGTATGTGCTATTCACATGTACACTTCATATGCTTCACATATGCTTCAAAGAAACCACTCAAAAGAGGAACAAAGACTTATTATTACTGCATGTCTGACCTTGGTCGCTCTCTAAATGTTAGTGGGTTTGTGTGTTGTCATAGGTCCAATGGAACCTTCATGCAAGTGGAACTAATGTGTGTGTTGTGTGTGTAGTGGGAACTTTGTGATAATGTTCATAGTGTTTTAATGGCTGTTTGATGTGGCATCACTCAGGTCAGGTTGGCTCGCACCCTCTCCTAAACACGCCCACACATATATTAGTGTACACAAGCAATGTATACACAGACACACAGACCAGAGCTAACACTCCCTTGGAATGCAGGTGCTAACAGGGGTCATCTCTCTGGTGTATGGGACAACTGGGACAGGCCCAATTGTTTCAAATAGACGACTAGACGGGTGTCCCTTTATCAGAGGTTCATGTACATCTCTATGTACACACATGCATAGCTGAGAAGTTGCAACCTCATTAGAGAGGTGTCCTGACTTCAGATTGACCTTTGTAAGGAGGTCATGCTGGGGGGGTCTGTCTGTCTTGGTTGTGTAAATTGGAACTAATGGGGGGTGTGGGACAATATACATTGTGTTGCCACAAAATAACATGATGTTTATGACTATGTAATAGTGGGAGGTATGGTATTTTGGAGTAAGACTGAAGTTGAATGTATCAGCAAGGGGTTTGGTACAAGCCACCTGAGTGAGCGAGGTGTGTACTTGTCATTCAGTTTACTGTGTCTCTGTGTGCGGCATTTAATGATGGTATAATGAGACAATGGGTCATGCACTAAGTTTTCTGATTGACTGTGACAGTGATCATTGTCAGGCGAACAAGAGCGGTTCGGCTGTGTTGGTGTTGGTCCTTTCACATCATCTACTGCTCTGCATCAGAGAGCTACACTCTCTCGCTCTCGGGCGAGTCTTCAGGGATGCCTTAAAGTATCTAGCTTTCCAGTGATGGCTAGCATCCATATAGTATAGTGTCAATGCTTTAACAGTTGTCAAGTGAAGTTGCAATGAGGAATGACTTGATGATGTGGTGTCCCTGTCACAAGTTACTCTCACATCTGGAGGGACTGGGGTGGGAGGCTGTTTGCTTTGACTGCCAACTGCCACTGTCACCAGGTGCTACTAACCAACCACATGTTGTAGGTGGACCCAAAGTTATGATTTGTGGTCCATTTGAACTGTTATATACTTAGTAAACAGTAGTCTTGTGTTCAGCTCTGTACCTTGACACAGAACATGTGTACTTGTTACTTGCATAGGTCTACAGGGTTTAGTGTAATACACACACACACACACACACACACACACACACACACACACACACACACACACACACACACACACACACACACACTACTGCTGAGCCACAATGCTATGTGGACCATGTACTGGATGTTCTGGTGTGTGTGTGTGTGTGTGCGGAGGGGAGAGGAGGGGAGTGAGGGAAGCGAATGGGAGGGGAGGGAGGGGGAGCGGAGGGGTAAAGGGAAGAGAAGGGAGGGGGAGAGGAGGGAGAAGGAAAAAGGAAGGGAGGGGGAGAGGAGGGAGAAGGGAAAAGGAAGGGAGGGGGAGAGGAGGGAGAAGGGGAGAGGACGGAGAAGGGGAGGGAGAGGAACTTCATGTAGAGGAGAGCAGCAACACAATCAGTTGGCTTCAGTTTGGTTCAGTTCAGTGTGCGTGTGCGTGCATGCGTACGTGCGTGCGTGTGTGTGTTTGTGTTAGTAGCATATTATGGGTGATGTTTAGTCTCACAATGTGTGACTGTAGGATCAGGAGAAAATGGAGTGAAACCAAGTTAAGGAATATGCTACCTTTGGTTGTTTTGCCACAACAATGTCTTCCTCATTATTGGCACCATTGAAGCTCTTCACACAGGGGTGGTGTGGAAGAGCTCCGTGCATGCACTACAGTTCTTTTGAGTAGGCTGTCCCCACAACGGTACTGGTATACGGAATCACTTGCACAATTTTATGCAGATTCATACACATAACATACAGTATATTTTAATATCCAGTGACAGAAGGCAACCAACCCCATAGACATAGATCACAATCTAGAGATTTATATAAACATACAGTATATGTTTATGTATAATATTACACTTTCAGCTAAGGTACCTGGTGATTAGTGTAGACAACCAACCCAAATAAGACAGTAACTGCACCTTGGAGGACTTGCAATGTAGATTGAAGCTGATGAATGCAGTATTGTTACATATGACACCTTCTTCTCTGGATATCTTAGAACTGGACAGCAGGAATGTTCTGCTCAAGATTCAGATCTGGGAGTTGTTGAGTGCGATGTGTGTCTTCAACGAGGAGGGTCACACCACTGTTCTGGAGGCTCTGGAGTTCTACAAAGTGAGTCTCTTGTACGCTTAAGGCAATTGAGATTAACTGGAAAATGGTCAAGTACAGAGTGATATCTTACACATACATACGTACCAAGATCCCAGCACATGTGATTTAGCACGTGGTTTAGCACAGTAGCAGATGCATACGTGTAGTGGTTTTAGGGTTCTATTCCTGATGACTTTGCTCGATCACATGAATAAAGTACTTGAAAGACCGGATCACACATGCTTCAAGAGTAGACCAAAGTACATTCAAATCTACCATTCCAATACGTTATTCGCATGAACGAGCAAATGTGCACAAGTTAATTGGGAGTAGAAGCCCTAAGACTGCTGTACATACAAGAGGATGTATGTACATGGTGACAGGCTGTGACTGATATGGACCCAGTTGCTGTTCTTGTAGTTGGAAGTGGTGCATTGTGCGTGCCTGCTGGAGTGGGTAGCGCTACTGGTCCCTTTACAGCACCATTCTCTTCCTTGTTCCGTAGAAAGAGATTGGGTGCCAGTACCGATTCAGCGTGGTGGTGCAGGAGCTGCGCAAAGCGGACACTTCAGAATACCAGACAAGCATCATTGCACTCATTAACTGTGTAGTGTGCAGTCCAGAGAGTGTCAAGGAGAGAACAACACTCAGGAATGAGTTTATTGGTAGGTGGTTGCTGTAGCAACGTTTGAGGCATACTTTGTGACATTTACATAGTCCTGGTGCTATGCTGCTGTAAGGCTTCAGCACTGCCTGTTAGCTGTTATGTTCAGTGTGTGTCAGGGACACTGTAAAGGCTCATCCTGTGTAGAAGAGTGTTGGTAGTAAAGAGTTATTGAGCATACTCAAAGCTGCTGGGTTCACAATCATTCTACATCCGGGGGATATTTTGAGGTGAGCATTATCTCAACTGGTACAATGAAGTTTAAGCAACAGCTGTGATTATGCTCAATAAATCTTTATTACCAGTGTGTGTGTGTGTGTGTGCGCATGCGTGCGTGCGTGCGTGTGTGCGTGCGTGTGTGTGTGTGTGTGTGTGTGTGTGTGTGTGTGTGTGTGTGTGTGTGTGTGTGTGTGTACAGAATGCCTATGTTTGTCACACGCACTCCTTCCGGGTCCTCTGCTGCAGGTCTGGGTTTGTTGGACATCATCAAGGAGCTGCTCGATGTGGACCACGAAGCCCTACAGACGCAGCTGGCCGTGTGGGAGGAGTCCAAAGCGGGAGATGAGGAGGAGCTTGAGGCCCAGGGAGGCATTGACCTTCATAACCATGAGGACGCATTCAAAGTCCTCATGTCCAAGGTGTGTATGTACATATACTGTAGGTAGTGGACTCATACATGTTGTATACCGACACTTCTCTAATGAGGACAGTGAGTACATGCTGTCCAAGCTACATTGAGATGTGAATGGCAGCTACCTCTAAATGAGGACACCTCTCTAGCTAGCACACTTGAATCTGGCCCAGACTGCCCCAAAGGTGTCCAGAATAGAGAGCTGTCACTGCACCAAACTTTGTGTGTTTTTCTGTATTTGTTATGCTATTTGTGTGTGTCCATGTGTGTGTCCATGTGTGTATTTGTGCACGTGTTAAGTGAGTATTGTATGGGAGGTACATAGTGTACGGATGCTACTTACAGACAGTGGCCACAACAGCACATACTATGCAAGCAGCAATGGCTAGAGAGGGCAGTACATTGCAATATTCACAGTCCTTGTGTTCCTCATTGATTGATCATGTGTGTGTTGTAATGGAGATGTAAGGTCCTCCTTGTATGTTATACTGTGTTGTGTCTCCCTCCTACTTCACTGTACTAACAGCTGCGGGTGTGTAGCAGTGTCTAGACACTGGTGTGGGGCTTCTGAACTGACACTGAACTTTGTGATTCCAGTGTTGGGAGTTGGTGGAGTGCTAGGCACTTGGACAATATGAGCCTCCATGGCTATAATTCCTTGTATGAATTTACTAATGGGGGGGAGGGGAGTATGGATCTTCATGGGTTGAAAGAATTTACTGGTGTGACTCGCAATTGTTGTGTGCTGGTGATAGTACTGGGCACATGTTACCATGGTAACCAAACATGTCTCTTTGACATATGCATCCATTCAATTCACTGAAGCTGTTAATTGGCAGTCTAGAAACCATTGAGTACTCCATACTGCCTCATTCAACACTCACTCGTGCTAAGTGAGCTGGATAGGTGTCGACGAGTTAATAGCATTCCTATGCCATATGAACCACATTCCAATGGTCTAGGTGGAGATTGTCCTCATTCCAATATGTTGTTCTGGTAATCACTCAAATGTCTGAAGTTCCAGAAGAGCCAGAATTCCTTGGCCATGAGGTGCCCCTCTGCTCAATTTACTATATGTAGTACCTTTCTCCACAATTAAGATGGAACCTTAGTAACAGCTCTTGTTAGATCTACAGACATTTGTGTACTTTGCATGTCCATACACTTGTTGCCTTACAAACTGTTAACACTGTTCAGTGAAGTGTTTACACTCCTCTACAACCAAAGTGTACCTAACCATGTAGTCAGCTAGCAGCTCTCTACATAGGGTCCTGCATAGTCCAGTCATCTTCTTGGGTGTTCACTTTCCAGTTTAAACTGCCTCCAAACCAAATTTGAGCTGGACTGGGTCAGTGTATAAGTGTGAATGGTTTAGAGGCGGGTGTTCCCACCTTGTGGGCTTGGTCACATTTGTTGTTGGCACAACCTGACCTGAAAATGTGATGTGAAAATGTGATATTACTTGCCACTTACACACTAATCATCTAGTGCGTGTGTGTGTTGTGTGTGCGTGTGTGTGTGTGTGTGTGTGTGTGTGTGTGCGTGTGTGTGTGTGCGCGTGTGTGTTGTGTGTGTATGTGTGTGTATGTGTGCGTGTGTGTTGTGTGTGTGTGTGCGCGCGCGCGCGTGTGGTGTGTGTGTGTGTTGAGTGTATGCGTGTGTGTGTGTGGTGTGTGTGTAAGACTCAAGGTTCAAGGTATTAGTCTAGTATGTATGCACACTCACACTGTTCTTTCTCTCTCCCCACTCTCTGCCGTCTCTGTTTGTGCTCAGGTTGCATCCTCCCCTCGTGCAACCATTCTTCTGACCATCCTTCAGAAGCTGATTCTCCTCGAAGAACGAGAAGGTGCAAAAGATGCCATTTGGCAGGCACTGGAGAAACTCATCTCCTCAGCAGTCAACCTCAAAACTGAGGAAGATGTTAACACCTTTGCAGTTGTGAGTGAAGAAAGACTGAAGAAGATGGAGCTGCAGTCGGACACTGCTGAAGCACAGCCAAATGGAGCCCCACCTCCTCCACCTCCTCCACCACCGCCTCTACCAGGGGATGCTGGCATTCCTCCGCCCCCACCCCCACCCCCACCCCCTGGGGGACCTGGTATTCCACCTCCACCCCCACCCCCTGGGGGACCTGGTATTCCACCTCCACCGCCACCACCACCACCTCCTGGAGGACCTGGTATTCCACCGCCACCACCACCCCCTGGGGGACCTGGTATTCCGCCACCACCCCCACCCCCTGGGGGACCTGGTATTCCGCCACCACCCCCACCCCCTGGGGGACCTGGTATTCCACCCCCACCCCCACCCCCTGGAGGGCCCGGCTTCCCTCCACCCCCACCTGGGGTCCCTGGTGCTCCCCCTCCTCCATCCATTGCATTAAACGGTGGTCCCGTTCTCTGTGAGTCTCGCTGCAAATTCCACCTTTCACGCACTTTCAGGCCTAGCAAGCAGATGAAGAAGCTGAACTGGAAGAAGCTACCAGAGCGAGCTGTTCTAACAAATGCCAAGAATCTGTGGCAGAAGGCAGCAGATTCAGTTGTGAAGGTGGAAATTAGCCCTGAGATGATTGTTGAACTGTTTGCTCGGGAAGACCCTAGGAAGAAGGAGGAGGGAGAAAAGAAGACCGAGAGCACAAAACCAAAGGTCATTTCTCTCCTTGACCAAAAGGCAAGCCTCAATGTCAACATCTTCTTGAAGCAGTTTAAGACAACCAACGAAGCTGTTGTTGCGATCATACAGAATGGGGATACATCTAGCATCACAGCAGAGCAAGTGAAGAGCCTGGAGAAGCTCCTGCCCGAAGCAAGCATCCTGGAAATGCTGAGGGAGTTTACAGGTGAGCGTTCCCTTCTTGGAAGTGCAGAAGACTTTTACTTGCGCTTGGGTGAAGTTGAGCAGTTCCCCCTCCGAGTCTCAGCTCTCCAGCTGCGTTTGGAGTTCAGCGAAAAGTTTGGCGACATTGAACCTGCTTTAATGCTACTTGCATCGGCAGTGCAAGAGATCCTTCGGAGTGATGTCCTTGACCGACTACTCTACGTAGTTCTGATGACAGGCAACCACATCAACGGAGGGACACACGGTGGTGGTGCGTTTGGTTTCACTCTGGATTCGCTTGGCAAGCTCAAGGATACGAAAGCGAACAAGCCACGAATGACTGCTCTGCATTTCATCGTATCTGTGTGCGAGGAACAGGAAGTGGGCCTTCTTGACATCCAGCAGGATTTGCAGCATCTTGAAGCAGCGGCACGGCTCTCCCTCGACTACCTCTCACAACAGGTGAACGAACTGGAGGCACAAGTGAACATGCTGGAGAAGAAGATGGGCAGCGCACCTGAAGATCTCCAGAAGCAGGTGATGGATTTCCTCGTTCACGCAAAATCTCAAGTCGAGCATCTGAAATCAATGCTAGCGGATATCACGCGGAAGAGCGAGGAGGTTGCCGACTATTACTTGCTGGACAAGAGCAAGTTCAAAGTGGAGGAACTCCTAAAGGAAGTGCTGGGCTTCGTAAAAGACCTTCAGGAGGCAAGGAAGGTTAGCCGTCTATGCATATGTAAGTATATAGCTAGTCCTTATGTGGTACCTTTGGTTACTCCTATATATACAATTATACATACATGCATACATAAGTATGCATTTAATATATATACTTACACGCATGTATGTACATTATACATACTTGCATACATATAGGGCAGGGATGTACTCTATGCTTAAAGTGACTATTGCAAGTTGTATTATAGTGGCCTTTAATGCAGCACCGCACATCTACGTATATTCACATGGTGCATACGTAGGGTCCTTTTAGTCCTACAGAAGAACTGATGGAAAGTTCATATCCTACTGTTAGTGCACACTGGTGTTGAGTACATATGTATGTAGTTTGAAGTCTTATCTCAGCACAGTATCGTTAATGGAACATGTCTCTGCCATTCATGTGGCATTATAAGACATAAAATGCACTTTTTTGTTTCTTGCAGGAGAACCAACGCCAGAAAGTTTTGGAGGAGAAGAGAGAGAAGGCAAGGAAGGAGAAGGAGAGGAAAGCAGCTGAGAAGGCGGCAAAGGCTGATGGAAAGGGTGACGCTCGCAAGACTTCGAAAGAAGCTCTTGAGGAGGAGGAAGACAACAATATTGTTGATCGCTTGCTGAGTGAGATCAGAATGGGCACAAAACTGAAACGGACCAGTAGACGGTCAACATATCGACGTGGCAGTCGCAGAGGACTGGGCCTGTCTGACGAAGACGCCGTCCGTCTACAGGAGATTGCTAAGATGGCCACGGTGGCTGTCGTAACAGAAGAGGATGAGGAAGTCCACCAAAATGGCTCAGTTGAAGTCCACCAAAATGGCTCGGTTGACCATAGCAGTGACGCTGAGAAACCACCAAAGGTCACAGAAGCATGGACCGCATAACATGTTAACAAACCCACTGTGTACACCCACGCACCCCCATTGACATCGATGATCGATGTCATGTATACGCAATTCTGACCATGCAATCAATACACACATTTTTACGTTATTTGTAATCTACAAACGCTGAATACGTATCAGGCCCCAATTAATTAAAGATCAATTGTAATTATTAATGCAATTGCCAATTACATGATATTTAACAACTTTGTTAATTCTATGAAGTCCTTTCCTCAGGCTTGCGATATGGCATATCAATTATCTCAAAAATATCCTCTTCGCTTGAAACAGGAATGGGCTCACCAGGTTCCCCTAAAGTGGGAATGGAAACAATAACATTTTGCTGTCAGCTTTGAGGAAATGACAATTCAATCTCTGCACATGCATGCAGTATGGGATGTGCGGTACATGTTCCTACAATGTACGTTAACACTTCATTTATACACATTTCCACATACATGTTTGTAAGACATTGACAAATGTTCAAATGCCATACAAATTTTGTATCACCTGAATGTACGTGCACATGCAATAGACACTTACACATGTACACAAGCACACAAACACACGCTCATGCCTTCACACATAACCCTGTGCACACACGAGCACACACACACATGCCCCCCCCACACACACATGCACACACACACACACCTGTAGCTCCAACAGGCCTTATGCTATACTCATTTAGGGTAAACCCCTTCTCCAAGGCAACCTGTCGCATGTGCTTGTTGAAGATGTCACTCCCAGTGAAGTAGAGAGTGCCAAAGTAGTACTGGTCATGAGGAATGAGGCGGACATCGATTCTACGGTGAAGAGGGTCTGGGTTGTCTGCAGACTTGGGTAGCTGGCATACACCCTGGTAAAGAAGAATCAAAGGCTTCTTTCTGGAGGCACTGCACAGCACGTGTGTGTGTGTGTGTGTGTGTGTGTGTGTGTGTGTGTGTGTGTGTGTGTGTGTGTGTGTGTGTGTGTGTGTGTGTGTGTGTGTGTGTGTGTGTGTGTGCATGGTGTGTGTGTGCATGGTGTGTGTGTGTGTGTGCATGTGTGCGTGGTGTGTGTGTGCGTGTGTGTGTGTGTGTGTGTGTGTGTGTGTGTGTGTGTGTGTGTGTGTGTGTGTGTGTGTGTGTGTGTGTTGTGTACATAACTCAAGTGTGGGCCTATAGTGGTTTCACTATTTCTAGTCCCGATTGACATTTGCACATTGCACTTGATCATGTGAGTAAAGTATTGGAACGATAGGCTTGCACATGCTATGATCTACATGGGCACAGATCATAGCACATGTGAGCCTATCACTCCAATACTTTACTCACATGATCAAGTGCAATGCGCAATGTCAATAGGGACTAGAAATCGTGAAACCACTATAGGACCAATAATGATGAAAAGCACCTTAGAAGACCTGAACAACACTCAATGCTACCCTCTCAAACACGCCGCATGCAAATCACCATAAACTTTGAGTCCCCTCTTGACAAAGTATCAGTGACAAATTGTTCTCTTTCCAGTTCTTCCACAACTTTCTTCACGTAGTCTGGTTTACTACTGGACTCAGAGGTGTAGTCAGGGTGACCCAGGAGGATGTCAATGTCACCACTGGAGGCGGAGCCTGAGGGAGGGAGGGGCAATATGTTTTGCTACATTAGGTAGTCAACTCCCATCTCTCTCTTCCGGACTCTTTTGGGACAGTTTGGGACAGGCCAAATGTCCTCATTAGAGAGGTGCCCTCATTTCAGAGGTTGCTTTGTACACATTTCTATGTAGCTGAGACAGTAGGCAATGTCCTCATTAGAGGGGTGACCTTATTTCAGAGGTAGTTTCGTACACATCTCTATGTAGCTGGGAGAGTAGGCACTGTCCTCATTAGAGAGGTGTCCTATATAAGGGGCCTCATAGCACATGGACACTGTACAACCTGGTACACACTCCACACACAGTCACACCCAACATGCACACTCGGCACATAAACACTAACTACGTATGCACCCTACTCTGCAATGCAATCACATCCATTTACAGGCGTCATCTCTCACCTCTTCTGAAGGAGCCACAGACAGTGACTATAAACCTCTCATCCAAGGCCTTCACTCTCTCCTCCACCATCCCCTTCAGCTGCACCATCTCAGCTCGAGGGATACGTTGCTCAAACTCATGGAAATACCTACAAAAGAACGTAAGAGTGTCACTCAACACATGTGATGTTTCCATGGCATGTGTGATAGCACATGACACCAAGCTTGGGCATGGAGTGTGTACACGTGTGTTAATTAAAGGACACCAAAAAATAATGCAATAGAGATTGACTTGTTGCTACATATACGTATGTTGGGCATTCCAGGATCACTGCAGTGGTAGACTCTCTCCCTAACACTCGAGCTTAGTGCACCTAAAACATTACATATTGCCAATTGCAGTAAAACGATAAAAATGTGATTTTTAACTATCAGATTGCATTAGAATGACTCTTAGAAGGCCTAAAATCCAACATTTCCTAGGGAACATGACCCCGCCCCCTTCCCCTCCCCCAGGAGACATGCCGCACAACTTCCTCCCCAAATCTAAACCATACGTAGGTAGAGCAAAGAGTGTGTACATCCTTACTGTGTCCCACCTGACTCCAATCCGCTGGTGGTGGTTCAGCTTCTCAGGTGACTTCTGCAGGTCCTCCAAAGTAGTGAAGCCTTCATCTGCCAACTTCCTGGCTGCTGCCGGCCTTCATGGCAGACATACGTAACAAGGACAGAATCCACTAACACTTGAGACAGCAAGGGAGTTGTCAATGATGTGCACAGTCTGACTATGCAAGGATGTACTATGGAAGGATGTACTTTACATATGCCATGCAAACACCATACACTGTGAGTGCTCGCTCACCCCACTCCTGTTACTCTAGTGAGGAAGCTGATGGCTTGGCTTTTATCATTGCTGCGAATCTGATCCAACAGGAAGAATGGTTGGAAGATTACATGCCATTGAAATAATTACAGTGTGCTCACAGTAAGCCAAAAGATACACACACGCACACACACACACGCACACACACACACACACACACACACACACACACACACACACACACACACACACACACACACACACACACACACACACACACACACACACACACAGGCATGTACACCTACATACATACTGTACATTGGCAAACTACAACCACACGCAGATTACACTTATCACGACTAGAGATGCGACAGTGATTACTGTGGCATATATCATTGTCTGCGACTAAATACATCACAAAAGACGAACAAACTTCACCAAGATGTACTTTAAATACAATTTCAATACCTTTTCCAACTTTTCCAACTTTCCCGTGGCAATGAACTCATCAATCTTAAGCCCAATCTTCTTGCCAACTCCAGGAAGGGCCTTGGCCTCGTCTCCACTCTTGATCTTTGTTGGGTGTTTGGCAAGAGCTGCAGCCGCTTTCCTTAGGAGGAAGAGAAGAAATATGCAGTGAGTGAGTAGTGACTGAGCCAAGGGACATTCAAGCACATGTTCAGACAATGAGATTGCAAGTGACTTGCTCACGGTTAAAGGACAATCGTTACGGTACTTGATTCACAGCTTAAAGCTGCAGTGTAGCAATTAATGATATTCATTTGGGTGTGTATAATGAATGGATGCATACAGGCAGAGAGGGGAGTAAACAAGACTCAGAGCACACCAGTTGAAACAACCTGGTTCCAGTTCCACCTGCATATGGCAAAACTACTGCATAGAGACCGATGATCAATGCCACAAAGTAATACAATACAGTGACCACAAGTTAAGATGTTGACTTCACAAATGAGGCTTTTAGGACATATTTGAGTACAAAATGTAGCCACTATGGGATAATCTTTCACAATAGCCTTAAAAGTACCCGTTAACTAGAGATAATGGGCAGCTAAGTGGGCTAATTGAATGGAGACAGATAAAACTAACAGTCTGCTTACGCAAATGAAAGTGTTACATAACCAGTTATAGGAGCCAGTCCATGGGTCATGCGAGACATGGGAGCGGAACATGGATCGGTTCAGCCTCTGTTTACACTAGCAGCAATACAATACAATACAATACAATACAATACAATACAATACAATACAATACAATACAATACAATACAATACAATACAATACAATACAATACAATACAATACAATACAATACAATACAATGCAATGCAATACAATACAATACAATACAATACAATACTTTAAAGCAAAGCTTCCAGCTGAAGGAACCTTGGAGCGAATTCAAACAGACTAAATATACAACAGGTGAGAACAAAGTGCCTAGCTACAGGTTAGCGAAATTCCACTCGAAGCCTATTTGTATTGTGATTATCGCGGTTTCTGTGATTGAATTGTCGACGCAATATAATTGTTGTTGCAACTCAGATGCGGTTGCAGTATCACCCTTACTAACATCATAAGCGATGGAATCAACTCATCACCCAACATGCCACGTACCAAGGAATGTTTGTGCATGGATACTTCAATGCCACTAACAGTCACCTGTATGCGTTGTATTTGTGGATCTGTCTGTTCACATTCCTTTCATAATCTGCCAGCTCTAAGGAGAAGGGTAAGCAGAAAGATGCCAAAACACCCACACATGCACCACACTTTAAAACATTGATGCGTACATGTGCACCAGATTAGCACTTGGTCTTGTTCACTTGCTGATACCTTCAACCTACCGGTGAGGAAGTCGCTGAACTCTGCATTAGGGTTGCCATCACTGGATGGAGCCTTTCTCTTGCTCATTGTGGGTTTATCTTAGTCTCGAACCCAGACCCATTCCGCCATTTCATAATTGGGAGGGGCGGAAAAGGGTCTGGCAACACACCGCATCATTTTCTGTGCCACTGCCCGGTGAATCGGGGGCCAATCAGATTGCAGAACGCTATATAAACGCGTTAGTCACGCAGAGGAATCTTGCTCGTTACCGTTCTCTCTTTAGCAGCTGTCTCAAGCGCTCAAATCCAGCAACGGTAGAACTTCCACAGGCCCAGCTGTTCTCCATCGCGGACGATGACATGATATTACACCTACGATTGCGACGAAGAGCTGTTAATCCGTCGCATTGCGGATACGCGTTTCTTGTTGTCGCATACGCGGTTCTTGTCGATTACTCCGCCCCCTTGACACAGAAAACAGTGCGATGTGTTGCCAGACCCTTTTCCGCCCCTCCCAATTATGAAATGGCGGAATGGGTCTGGGTTCGAGACTAGGTTTATCTATGACCACAGACACATTCCTGCGTTACAGTCAATGCACTTTTCCGCGTTTGCGTCTGTTTGCACGCGTGCCCAATCTTCTTGCGTGCTCGCTGACTGGCGGCGAACCAACCGACATACCATTAGCTGCGGCTGCTATACCAGGCAAAGGTTCACTGCTCAGACCTTGAAAACTGTACATTGTTCTTTATTTTACTTGGTATTGAACGTTGGTCCTGTCTATTTAGCAAGTCTACAGGGTGACATCGCTGATATGTACCCTGCTGGGGAATGGACCGCGAAATGTTTGCTGTTTCGCGCGCGCGCATTCGGGTAATTAGCAGCAGCTGCTGGATTCAAAACAGTGAGCGAAGCAACAGTTTTTGTTCGCGTTCTTTCTTGCCTTTGTGAAGGATGAACTTGTGCCTGCGGCTCGCCTTTGCCGTTCTCTTGGCTGCTGCTCTTGTACACTGCGAGCACCACTACCGGCACCACCCAGGGGGACACAAGCGACCCCACCTCAACCCGCTCAGTCATCTGGTCAAGACGGAGAAAGGACATGTGCACGAACACGAAGATACGGAGGCAGGACATGTGCACGAACACGAAGATACGGAGGCAGGACATGTGCACAAGCACAAAGATACGGAGACAGGACATGTGCACGAACACGAAGATACGGAGACAGGACATGTGCACGAACACGAAGATACGGAGGCAGGACATGTGCACAAGCACAAAGATACGGAGACAGGACATGTGCACGAACACGAAGATACGGAGACAGGACATGTGCACGAACACGAAGATACGGAGGCAGGACATGTGCACAAGCACAAAGATACGGAGGCAGGACATGTGCACGAGCACAAAGATACGGAGGCAGGACATGTGCACGAGCACAAAGATACGGAGGCAGGAGATACGGAGACTGGCGATGTATCGGTAGAAGGGGAGGACGTGTTTTCTGGACGAAAGCCTCACAGACTGCACAGTATCATAACAGATAGTTGTTTCAACGAGCTGACAGGCAATGTGGTCAAAGAGCAGGACTTTGAGTTCCATGCTCCAACCTGCACCCTCTGCAGGTGTTCTGAGGGTAAACTGCAATGTGTACCGGCATGCGAGCAGGACGAGGATGAGGTTGCTGAAGAGGACTATGGTTACACCAGGGATGAATTTGAAGACGACATGGAATGAGCCAATTAAGGCCCATGCTAGCAGCTAGACTGAGGGAAATATAACACATTACATAACGACTCAAATATAAATGCAGCCGTTGACTGGCCATTGCTTGTCTCTCTAATACTCTCACTCCATGTGCGCATACATACAGTTATTGTATATTGTACCAAGTATATTGCCTTTGATCATGCAATTAATTGCAGTATTATCGGATGCATGGTCAATTAGCATAACTGTACGTATTAATTGTATATAAACTGATTTAATCATGAGGAAGTAAATAATTATATAATTGCCCAAATTAATGATGTAGTCATGCACATGCATGCACCTTAGTCTTGCGTGCCAGCCCCTATTATTGTGCAATCGCACTTAGAATAGGGGCTGGCGCGCGAGACTACATGCACCTGGCCAGATCATGCAAGGATCACATGCAATTGCTGCATGATTAATATTGATCACACGAAGTATATGTATATGACATGTACATGCAAACGTACGGAGCATGCAAATAACTTTTAATTATTAATTAAAATTAAATTATTGTAACTGCCACAAACTGCATAGTCCCCTGGCCCTAGGGCACTAACAGGGGACATACTTTGTATGGTTGATGAAAATAATCTATATAAGATCCAACAGTCAATTTAACATAATTATGCAGAACCATGCAGTTCTCTTTGAGTTTAAAGGCTGTAAAAGGATGCAAGTCAATACAGTTATTGCAACTGGGGAATATGAACTATATTGAGTGAAAGTCACGAGGATGGTGGATGTACATGGCTGCTACAGCCAAGGGTTCCACACCGGGTCCATCCTACTCAAGTTCTCAATGTTCTCAGCTGCAGAGACAAGGACTAACACTTTGGACTTGGCTCCTTCAAAAGCAGCAATATCTGAGCAAGGGCACCAAACACACAACACTTCGTACATGCGCATATTGTAATACACACAATACATACACAATAACGCATGTACACACATACATACATATTACGGCAAGGTGTATGCATAAACTGTTGCAATATGCTGACTTAAGTGTTTGCAAATTGCTATAATTATATGTGACACTATCAAGTGCAATGTCACATGACCCGTGACCAATCTGATTGGTACTTCATTTGTGAGTCCAGACCCACTGTATCCCGTGTCCTGTTCAATCTCAAACAGCATGCCAGTGCAACAGCTACACACTCACTGTGCAGTCGTGTCAGAATGGCCACGACAGCCTTGTCAACTAGGGCAACAACTTCTTCGCTGGCTACTTCCTCCATCCCCATCACACTGCCCCCATCTGCCTCAGCCTTACGCTGCATGGGGAGATAGGGATGCAAGCCAGCTGTAAAAACAAGACTATACCCTCCAACCACGCTAGACAGCTCACTTTACACCATGAAATGAACTCATCCCTCAAGATGGTCTTCAGCAGGCCGGGAAAGTCAAATTTTGGGTCAACGAGGCACCTGGCAGTGGCTATCATGTTAAGTGTGAGGGGGCCTTGTTTGCTGAGGGTGCCCAGTAAGGTCTGAAGACCAGACGTCAGGCGGAATGGGACTGCACGATTCGCATCCAACTGGCCTGCATTCAAGTTGGGAGGTGCATGTTTAGATGTGTTGCATACATACACTTGTGTGTGTTGTGTATGTGTGTGTGTGTGTGTGTGTGTGTGTGTGTGTGTGTGTGTGTGTGTGTGTGTGTGTGTGTGTGTGTGTGTGTGTGTGTGTGTGTGTGTGTGTGTGTGTGTGTGTGTGTGTGTGTGTGTGTGTGTGTGTGTGAACACACTCCATCCTACAGTACCTGAGTCGTTCACATCAAATGTGAAGTAGCTCTGTGTAATGCTTCCTGAGTTCCTTGCAAGAAAGAGCATGTCAGGGTCCAAGCGAGTGAAGTGAAAAACAAACTCAGCCAGTCCTGCCAGAGACAACTGGTTAGTGACCTAAATAGGTGAAGTGTGAAAAACAGACTCCAGTGTAAGCAGTCATGTGATAACCACATGACTAGCACACCCTGGTCATGTGACTATCATGTGACTACTGACCTGCTTCCTGAATGTCCAGAAATCTGTTGCATTCGTATAAGTTTGCAGAGCCCAGTCTCTGACAGTGCTCAGTGGGAGACAAGTGTTCTGAATCTGTAGGCAAATGTTTTATATAGAAAATCAAGCATGACACACCAAGCAGACGCTCGAACGAGGAACTGCTACTACGATGCAGCTGCTTACCTCAGAGAAGACCTGCTGCAAAACAACTGGAGTCAGCTGACCATCGTGAGATTGGATCTGAGCAAGTTTCTCGTAGTAGATGGCAATGTGGGAGTCTGGATCTATCCCCGTCTCTGCTGCAAACTGTGAAGGGACACAGACAACTTATTAGCAGGTCATCTTGTCACAGTAGGATTCTAGCAAGCCCAAACAAAGTAAGTTATTAGAGCAAAATAATCGTGGGGTGCCATTATATTTTGCAATACAGTAGGGGTAGAAATCACATTCTTAAAGCAAGTCACTCTCTCCAATAATAGAATCACAAGACTTTTCACGTGAAACTGTGTTCGGCAAACTCAGTGATGTAGCAGTCGGCTTAGAGTGACCAGTCTCTGTGGCATCTACTCATCCTGGCTATACAGAACGCAGAAACCCAAAGTCTCCAACAGATACAAAAGTCTACTAACTGATGAAGACCTACTTACGTACATGGTCAAAATGAGCTGCTTGGTTTGTATGTATGTATTTATCGTTAAAAAATCTTACAGTCGGCAATTTCTGACAACTGCATTGTTCTGCTACGCATTTCACTCATTGTTTATCCATATCTACGCGATAGCAATGATGTAGTCACTCATTCTTCCCTACACACCCAATTACGTATGTTCAAAATCACAATTTTGACAGCCATTCTTTTCAGCTTACAAGTACAGACAACCTCTCAGGTAGAGAAGATCAAACCTCACACACACATGACCAGTACTACACAGAGCATGCAGTACAAGTATTTAGCGAGGGAAGGCTGCTCCCAGCTCACCTTCTGACAGATTTCAGCCAGAGAGATGGTGGAGGGGTTGTCCTGCGGATTGAAAAGGGACACCACACTCAAATAGCGGGTGAAGTTGCGAACATCAAGCTAACCTGCTTGGCCGAGTCTCCGCACAGAGGACATGGACTACAGTTAGCAAGTTACCGCATGCCAACATACAGTACATGTACACACAGACATACACACACATGCGCCAACACAACTTCCAATGGATGCCCCACAAAGTACTACAGGAAATGCATCTATGTACTGTAGAAACAGAAGCGCATTAACAAGACCTTCTACATACGTACAAGGGGACTATTGACAGTGGTAACTACACTGACTGAAACTTGCCTCAACCAGTCTCATCTGCGGTGCCACTGCCACTACGTTGGGCACAGTGAAGAGGAGGTGCCTCCGTGCTGTCTCCTTTCTCTTCTCAAGGAACATGTTCATCATGCGCTGCAGCTGGAGCACTCTCTCTTCCCGCCGACACTCTCCAGAGGGGTTGCTATTGGCAACCAGGTAGGGGTAGATCTACAGTATGTACACATAGGGAAAGAACACCAGCAAACAGCGAGTGAGTTGAGTATACATGACATAGTTCAGTAACTGCCTAGCATAAACAGAACACCTCCAGACACGTATTGTATTAAACAGTGACACATCTATTTATTCTGGACACCTTTGGGCTATTTGGAACAGGCTCAAGTGTCCTCATTAGAGAGGTTTGAGCTGTAGTTTTGTAGTACACATCTTTATGTAGCTGGGACAGTAGGCACTGTCCTCATCAGACTGAACTTTCAGAGACATGCAATTAGAAACATTACAGAGGTATCCTTCTTCCAGGTGTAATTCTGGACACATCTTTATGTAGCTGGGATAGAAAGCACTGTCCTCATTAGAGAGGTGTCCTATTACAATGTACACAGTTTGCACACATCTCTAGGTATGTTTGTATGTACGTAGACACTGTTCTCACTAAAGAGGTGTGCTGAATCCTGAAACCTCTTCACAGGACAGTGGGGGTAGCCAAATTACACCTGCTCTATGCTCTACTCACAATACTGCACTTCACAAATAAGAGCATTAACAGAGACGAGGCAGCTACACGTAGCAGGTGTTGGTAGAGACAGGGAAGAGGATGTGGGGTGCCTGACCTTGCCGTTGTCCCCTCTGATGTACAGCCTCCTGAAGGCTACATTGTGTCTCCTCACAATCTCAACATGAGGCATGAACCTGGCTATGTGGACCATGTACTGGAGGTTCTGGTGTGTGTGTGTGTGCGGAGGGGGAGGGGAGGGGAGGGGAGTGAGGGAAGCGAATGGGAGGGGAAGGGAGGGGGAGAGGAGGGGTAAGGGGAAGGGAAGGGAGGGGGAGAGGAGGGAGAAGGGGAGGGGAGGGGAAAGGGGAGGGAGAGGAACTTCATGTAGAGGATAGCAGCAACACAATCAGTTGGCTTCAGTTTGGTTCAGTTCAGTGTGTGTGTGTGTGTGTGTGTGTGTGTGTTTCTGACCTTGGGCATGAGGTAATCTCCGGGAATGTCCACATCAGCAGTGGCAATGCTAAAATTGCTAAGAAATCGACACCTCTCTTCCAGCAAAAAGTTCCTAAGGAAGGAGAACACAGGAGTAACAGATAACTTGAGCTTTGCAGCAATATTTCAAAAAAGAGCGCCTCTAATGTTACTTATCTTCCTAGAAATGCGGCTGGTGCAGGGTGCGAGAAACACAGTACCTTGGGAGAGACTTAATCTTCAACTCCATGATTTTGATCCACTTCTTCAATTTGGAGATCAGGGGGTGCAGTTTAGTAGCCCCCGGGGCACTAAATGGGACAGAGAGGGCTCTTCATAAAGAACAAAGTCAGGTTGCTAGGCAGAACTAACTCTTAACCAACTGTACTCACAAGTACAAATTCAAAAATCTAATGTGACATTACAATCTGCACACGCAGTAGGCACTACAGTGAAACCTGTCTAAGACAGCCACTGTGTTAGGCAGCCGCCTCTCTAAAACAGCCAGCCTGGCCCAAAATAGCACTAAAGCATTGCAATCTACCTCTGTAGAGCAGCCACCTCTCTATAAGGGTCAGTTAGAACTGGCCCACAAGTGGTTGTCTAAGACAGGTTCCACTGTGCTTGATGGAACCATGAGTACAGTAAATGCTATAGGTAATAGAGTCCATAGGTGCAAACCTGCTCATTACCAGGTGCAAAGGCGACTACAGCGAAACCGCCTATGGGCGGCCAGTTACGTATATTTGGCCTTTATAGAGAGGCGGCTGCATTATGGAGGTAGGTTGTAATGTTTTATTGCTATGTTAGTGCTATGTATTTGAGGCCAGGGAGGCTGGCTGGTTTAGGGAGGTGGCTGTCATTTACAGTGACCATTTTAGACAGGTTTCACTGTATCACCACTCATAAGGATCACGGTTGTACAAGACAAAGTCATGTAATTACATGAAGAGCCTGTGTGTATCACCTTAAGTCAAAATCAGAGTAAAATTGTGCCTTCAGCCTTTGTAGGGTGGGGTCCTGTGCAGGGGAACCTCCCCTCCGCCCCATCCCCTCCCCGGAGGTGACCGTCTGGTCCAGGGCCGGAACAAACAAGGACACGAGCTTTGTGACAGCAGCTTCGATAGAATCAGTGATCTTGGTGCCCGACACTGCAAGAAGAAGTGTGCAAGCCAAAATTAGAATGACAGCGTCTACAGGAGCACTGCAAAGAGTCAATGCATGTACAGTGTGTTTAAAGACCCGAACAGTGTATTTCAGGGTGCATGTAAAAATTGAGACTTTCATGAAATAATCACAAAAATTATCATGATTCGATTGACTTGCATTCACTCACAACTCAGCAATGGCTTGCTACAAGGGAATTGTATGCCTTCAAGTATGCACATATTCTGACACTGGGGTATGTACACATTCTGACACTGGGGTACACATTCTGACACTGGGGTACACATTCTGACACTGGGGTATGTACACATTCGGACTTTTGAGGTACACATTTGATACTGGGGAACATTTTTACAATGTGGTATACATTTTGACACTGGTGTATGAATTCTAACACTGGGGTACACATTCTGACACTGGGGTACTATGTGTCTGACACTGGGGCACATGTCATAAGCCTACCATCAGATCTCTTCTGAAAGGCAACAGCATAGCACTCCTTCAACGTTTCCATCAGAAAGTGGAGCACTTCCTCGGACCAGTTCTCCCTGAAACACACCACCTGCAGAGGGAAGGAAAGGAAACACCATTTACAGGAACATAAAGATTCGAGCGACAATTCTGTTGCTGTGTGTGTGTGTGTGTGTGTGTGTGTGTGTGTGTGTGTGTGTGCATGCGTGTGTGTGTTGACCTGGTCGACGATACCCTCCAGAGCAGAGAGGAGTGTGGGGTGAACATCTCTCAAGAACTGCATGATCCTGCTACAACGCACCATAGCTGGAGGAGCCACAGCCGAGCGTACCTGGGACTGGTCTGCAAGTGAAGGGGCGTGGTGATGACATCACACCAGTGTGAGCTAAATTTAGCAGCACACTGTAAACCCCCATTAACAGAAATGCAGCTGTTGAGCTCTACGGATTTCTCTACATTCTCATGAGTGAGCTTGAGTTCAGTGCCAGTGTGTCCAGTGTGCTAAGGACAATACACACACAGTAAGATGGCCACAAACCTGATGAGGGCATGCCGGTGGTGGGAGTGCCGGGAGGACCAGGGGAGGAGGGGACTTGGGATGGGGTGCCGGCTTGCCCACTGGAGGTCTCCACTCTCACTGTCAAGGGGACACAACACGGTGAAACAGGGAAGAAACAAAGTGTCAGGTATAGCAAGTAAATGCACTGACCACAGAAACAGCTAGGTGAAGAGGGCAGAGAAGAACTGATTACATCTAGTTCTGTGCTAGTACAGTAAATGTTCTAGAAGGAAAGTAATAAACCCTTTATCAATTTATTAATGCATGCTGTTATTGGTTATAATGTATTCAATCTTCTGTGATTAGTGTCTAGACTTTTGCGGCATCTCTGGAGATCAAAGGAATGCATGTGTGTGTGTGTGTGTGTGTGTGTGTGTGTGTGTGTGTGTGTGTGTGTGTGTGTGTGTGTGTGTGTGTGTGTGTG
The DNA here is from genome assembly GCA_964019415.1 of Ianthella basta. Classification (NCBI taxonomy): domain Eukaryota; kingdom Metazoa; phylum Porifera; class Demospongiae; order Verongiida; family Ianthellidae; genus Ianthella; species Ianthella basta. The sequence continues at coordinate 1,530,172 of OZ025880.1, forward strand.
TGTGTGTGTGTGTCTGTGTGTGTGTGTGCATGTGTGTAAATGTGCTTATATTCATGTATGTCTTGTGTGTATACATGTGTGTCAATGTGCATGTGTCATACTCTTCTCCTTCTGCTCTCTCTTGAGTGTGAGGTAGAGTGTCCTGATGGGGAAGTAGACAGCCTGGGGATGGGCCTTGCTGATGTAGAGCAAAAGGTGTAAGACTCGCTCACTTCTCACAAGACTAGTCAACAGCTGAGGCACCCTGCAACCACAGGAGAACAGGGAGGAGGCGGCAAGAGAAGTACAGGCATGAGAAGAAGGAGGAGAGAGAGAGAAGGAGGTGAGGCGCATGAGATTTTCAACCTGCTACACCATTCTGTTCTCTATTGTATGCACAAGTTTGTCTCAAAAGGACATTCACACAAGGCCGGCAAGGCCCTGCACACTCTTTACACAGTACTGTGGATTCATCAGAAGGTCTAATACATACTTACATTGACTGGAGGGGAACTTGTGGCCTGACAAACATGTGCCACTAGCATGTCATTTGAATTCAAACTACATGCACACACTCTTACCATGGCAACCAATGCGAAGGTGGAATTGCTTGAAAGTTCTTCTCCACGGATTCAGCCAGCGTGCTCTATAGGACAAAATACCAAATAGATTGATCTGCAATACACTGGACCCTACCACTGCAGGTCCAGGGGCATCAACTGCGTCTAGCGACTACAATCAATTTCTATCCAGTGCCCACCTTCTCGTCGTCGAACATCAGTAGCCACAGAATCCTTGCAATGTGTTTCCGGCACTTGCTCTCCCCTTGGTTACGGCAGGCATGCAGACAACACATCAGCAGTGGAGTTGCTATGGACATACGCCTGTAAAAACATTAGTACACATGTAGTGAGCATGTATTGCATGTACAGCACTCCACACTCCTATACTGAAACATAAACAGTGGAATCCCGTAGAGAGATAGAGAGAGAGAGAGGACGCCTTTGTAATGGAGACAGTGCCTACTGTCCCAGCTACATAGATGAGTACAAACCACCTCTGAAATAAGGACAGCTCTCTAATAATGAGGACAATGCCTACTGTCCCAGTTACATAGAGATGTGTACAAACCACCTCTGAAATAAGGACACCTCTCTAATGAGGACAGTGCCTACTGTCCCAGCTACATAGAGATGTGTACAAACCACCTCTGAAATGAGGGCAGCTCTCTAATGGGGACAGAGCCTACTGTCCCAGCTACATAGAGATGTATACAAAGCCACCTCTGAAATAAGGACACCTCTCTAGTGAGGACAATGCCTACTGTCCCAGCTACATAGAGATGTGTACAAAGCCACCTCTGAAATGAGGGCAGCTCTCTAAGCAGGACACCTAGGCATATGGTATTATTCCTGTGTACAAGAAGATGGTGTTTCCTCCTCCTGTCTCACCTTTCTTGCAGGAAGAGGAGGTCGAGGTAGTTGGCCCAGCCACCCCACACCTTGGAGGAGTTGTCACAAAGCTGCACTGCAGAGCTGAAGCACTTGTTGGCCTCTTCAGACCTACAGACACACCACACACCAGGGAAACATTGGGGCACTGTGTGTGTGCGTGCGTGCGTGCATGTGTGTGTGTGTGTGTGTGTGTGTGCGTGTGCATCCGTGTGCGTGCATCCGTGTGCATGTGTGTGTGTGTGTGCCAGCTACGAACCTCCCAAAGTGTGTGTTCAGCAATCCCTTGAGAGAGAAGAACTCTGCCATTTGCTCTTTACTTAAGTACTTGAGGTTGTAGTTCTCCACAATGTCCAAGGTCTATAACAAAGAAGGAAACATGCAGTGACCAACAAATCAAATCACAGCATAGGCAATGCCAATCTGTTCGACTAATTAACTTCAAAAGTTCTCCCCTAATTGTTAGTTATTAGAGCATACGTCATCACTCAATGTGTGTCGCACAGTGCCAGAGAGGGGGCTTGCTCATAGGGGAAGGGCAGTCTCACTGACCGTAGCTTGCGTGGCAGGTGTCATTGAAGCGGACATGTTCAGAAACACTTTGATTGACTGCTTGGCTTTGGAGAAGGTGTCAAGTGGGTGGAGTGCTTGCACAGAGGGGATCCTGAAGGATGGGTATGGCAGGAGAAATAAGAGAGAGGGAGAAGGGGAGTGGAGAGAGGGGAGACAAACATACTTACATAGGTGACTCACTCACCCAGTGGAGATGATGTTCAGAGCCAGGTCCATTAAGCTGTGCTTTCTTGCCACAGAAGAGAACTTCAGTGTGCCATTGATACTGTGGTGGATAGCCTGAGGTGTGGTGTGAGGGGAGGAGTGAGGGTGTGAGAGGAGGGGTGAGGGTGTGAGGGGAGGAGTGAGATGAGTGGTGTTGGTGTGAGGGGAGGGGTGAGGGTGAGGGGAGGGGTGAGGGTGTGAGGCGAGAGGGAGGGTGTGAGGGGAGGGGTGAGGGGGTGAGGGGATGAATGAGAGTGTGAGGGGAGGAGTGAGGGGAGGAGTGAGGGTGTGAGGGAAGGGGTGAGGGGAGGAGTGAGGGTGTGAGGGGAGGGGTGATGGGGCGAGAGGAGGGGTGAGGGGAGGGGTGAGGTGAGAGATTGGGTGAGGGTTGTGACCAGGCAGCAATAATGTAGGTTGCATCTCTGTGCACTGGCCCATGTATCCAGTACATAAGCTACTGCTACAGCCGATGTACATGCACAGTCAGGCTTGTTACAAGAAGTGTGCTTACCTGGTCGTTGAGGGGGTTGCCGTCAAATGCTCTTGAAATGGCTTTGAAGTGGATCTGTCTCCACCAGATGATGTCACTCCAGTGACACAAGTCATCAGATATGATAGGTAGGCGATTCCTAAGTGCAGGGAGAGTGAGAGGGAGGATGTGGGGGAGGATGTGAGGGGAATGTGAGGGGAGGGGTGAGGGGAGGGGGTGAGGGTAGGTGTGTGGGGAGGATGTGAGGGAAGGATGTGAGGGGAGGGTGTGCAGAAAGGATGGAGGGGAGGGTGTGAGTGAAGGGTATCAGGAAATAGCATTTGGGGAAGGTGTGAGGGAAAGGTGTAAAGGGGAGGGGAAAGCAGCCATCCTCACTTCCACGTCTTGAAGATGGTTCTCAATTCTGGAATGGTAGACGAGCGCTGCATCTGTGAAGGCTGGAGAATGTTCTGTACTTGCCCTCCTTCTTGCAACTCAATGATCTGCTGTGACAACTACAACAAAAGTGAAGAGGCAGGAGTGAGAGTGAGCAGAGAGGGAGGAGGGGAGAAGAAAGTAAGACATTGAGACAAGAGGAAGTGAAGTGGTAAGGAATGAGAGCAGAGAGAGGGGTGAAGGAGTGAAGAGGATGAGGAGAACAAGACAGTGGGAGAGAGAGGAGTGGAAGTAAGACAAGAGGTTGGGGAGAAAGGTAGAGTGATGGAGATCCACAGGCAACCACACCAGTGCAAGAGAAGAGGCTAACTAGACACCGACGTACACGGTACACCCATGCCCCCTACCAGGATGACGCACAAACCCTGCGTATCATAACTCATTATGGGCCGATCAACACAACACGATCGGTCCTACCTGAAGCAGGGGAATGTGAGTGTTGGAGACCAACATGGGCAGCATCTTCCACTGACGGATTGCTGTGATGTTGGCAGCCTCTACAAACTTCTCAGCCTAAAAGTAGCCAGGAAAGAGTCACTACTAAGCACATATGTATATATTGTACAAAATACATGTATTGAGTATACGTACATGTATGGCACGCCATCTGTGGCAAAATTATTTTATGATATTACGCGTAATATGTTACATAACACACGTAGTTTGGTTGCCATGCGTTAACAAGAGACCTGGTGGGGCGGCTTGCTGCGGGGGTAGTAGCCCACAGGTGGGAGGTACAGAGCGATATGAGCCAGCGATTACCCAGCATCGCTGAGGTAACAGCAGAAGAGCAAGCAATCATCCAGCATTGCTAGGTAACAGCAGAAGAGCAAGCAATCACTGTAACAGCAGAAGAGCAAGCAATCACCTAGCATCGCTTAGGTAACAGCAGAAGAGCAAGAAATCACCCAGCATCGCTGAGGTGACAGCAGAAGAGCAAGCAATCACCCAGCATCGCTGAGGTGACAGCAGAAGAGCAAGCAATCACCCAGCATCGCTGAGGTGACAGCAGAACTGCGCATGCTCAGAGCCCATTGTTCCGGCATGCTCTGGTAGCTATGGAGTCTCCGTGTGAGCCTGTCATCGCTGTCAAGGCATTACACCGAGCTTCCTCCATAAGGAATGTAACCACAACTGCCATCCCACTGTACCCTATTGTAGTACATTTGGCCACTCTATACAAGGAAATTGCTTCTGCTTGAATGAGAGATCCTTAATGTGGCACTCTAGCCATAAGCCATAATATGCGCATAATATGTAAGCCATATTACAAGTAATTTGAGATATATTACATACGTGCGTAATACATACAGTATGTAACATATTAAGCATAATATCATAAAAATTTTTTGCCACAGATGGCATGATATATACATGCATACCAGTATACTCAATATGTATGTAAATATGCAAATGCACACAAACATACGAAGTACAGCACACACACACACACACACACACACACACACACACACACACACACGCACACACACACGTGCGCTGCGCACCATGTTGAGGTGCTGGTCCTCGAGTGGACAGATAGCGAGGTATCCCTTTAGCAGTTGTAGTTTGGGCATGAGCGCCTCCGGACAGATCAGCTCTGCCTGTGCCAGGCCATCCCTCATTGACGGCCAGTCTGAGTAGCGCCAGGCATTGTCGATGACTGTGCATGAAAGGACAGAGAGGCGCAGGAGGAGGGGCAGGAGGAGGGGCAGGAGGAGGGGCACAGAGGAGGGGCAGGAGGAGGGGCACAGAGGAGGGGCAGGAGGAGGGGCACGGAGGAGGGGCACGGAGGAGGGGCAGGAGGAGAGGCAGGAGGAGGGGCACAGAGGAGGGGCAGGAGGAGGGGCACAGAGGAGGGGCAGGAGGAGGGGCACAGAGGAGGGGCAGGAGGAGGGGCATGGAGGAGGGGCAGGAGGAGGGGCACGGAGGAGGGACACGGAGGAGTGGCACGGAGGAGGGGCAGGAGGAGAGGCAGGAGGAGGGGCAGGAGGAGGGGCAGGAGGAGGGGCAGGAAGGACGGGCAAGAGGAGGTGCAAGAGGAGGGGCAGGAGGAGGGGCACAGAGGAGGGGCAGGAGGAGGGGCACGGAGGAGGGGCACGGAGGAGGGGCAGGAGGAGGGGCACAGAGGAGGGGCAGGAGGAGGGGCACAGAGGAGGGGCAGGAGGAGGGGCACAGAGGAGGGGCAGGAGGAGGGGCACGGAGGAGGGACACGGAGGAGGGGCACGGAGGAGGGGCAGGAGGAGAGGCAGGAGGAGGGGCACAGAGGAGGGGCAGGAGGAGGGGCACAGAGGAGGGGCAGGAGGAGGGGCACGGAGGAGGGACACGGAGGAGGGGCACGGAGGAGGGGCAGGAGGAGAGGCAGGAGGAGGGGCAGGAGGAGGGGCAGGAGGAGGGGCAGGAAGGACGGGCAAGAGGAGGGGCAGGAGGAGGGGCAGGAGGAGGGGCAGGGGAGGGCAGTAGGGAAGGGCAAGAGGAAGGGCAGGGGGAGGGGCAGGAGGAAGGGCAGGAGGAGGGGCAGGAAGGAGGGGCAGGAGGAGAGGCAGGAGGGGGGGCAGGAAGAGGGGCAGGACGGAGAGGCAGGAGGAGGGGCAGGAAGAGGAAGAGGCAGGGAAAGGGAGAAGCAGGCAGGGTGAAAGACTAGGAAGAGGCCTATTAGATACTGCAAACAACAACAACAGATTAAGTTCAGACAGTGGCATAGACAGTTAATCAGACCAAAGAAGACTGTCTAGACGGCTAATTAGAACCCAGACAGCTGTCTAGACATCCAACCACAACCAGCCTGGTGCATACGGCCAGACAGCTGGTGAGACAGCCAGCCAGATGACAGAAACTCTGCACAATCGTGGCACATGTACTCACTGTTGAAAGGGTTGTTCCCGGCAGCCTTCCCAAACTCCACAACAGCGTCCCACTGTCCCAGCTCCTGTGCACAACGGATCCAGTGGCTCTCCCACAACTTGTACTCCGGCAGGACGGCCAGTGGAGCGGTGCCTTGATTGTGGAGTTCACGGCCCTGGGCCATAGCCTACAACAGATGGGACAGCACAGTAACACATACGTATACACAGTACGCAGGGGAATAACACATGTTCATAATTATGTATATACTGAGACAGGATAACTACGTAGATAAACAGAATAAGTTAAAATAGTCCCAGTTCCTAAAGATGAACAGTCTATTTGATCTCGTCAGGTAACCGACTGACACACAATACAGCTATCTTGCTGTGACAGAGGGTCTGATCTTGTAAAACGCTGGAGAGCTCTTTCACTGCCACAGGTTTGAATACATATACTGAATGACATGAACTACTTAGTCACATAGAGTCCCCCCTCCCCCCCCCCCCCACCCACTGGCTCGTGTATGGATTGTTTCAGGCTTGCCCCAAAGCACATACAGAATCTGTATGTGCTTTTATGGCTGCACTTAAAGCCCCCCCACCCCCCCCCCCCCCCCCACTCACTGCCTCATAGTTGGTCTTAGCCTCCTGAAACAACCCTTGAGATTCGTACAGCACAGCGTTCTCTCCATTTGGGAACCTGAAACAGAGACAAGATCATGCAGTCTACACAATTATTGTGATAAACTCGCTGCACTGCTCAGTTAATGGAGACCCTTCAACACCCTAATCACTCAGGAGGGACCAAGCAACTACATACATCTGGAATGCACTAACTAGCCAGCTGTTTTGTCTCTGTTCAAAGTGGAGAAAATGAAGAAGACAGCTGGCCAGGGAAGATTACTAATTACCCAAGGAGACCTGGTAAGGCTGGCCACAATACACAGCACTATAGCTACAACAAGGAAGGGTCTTTAAAGGGCAGGAACATAACAAGCTGAATCTTCAAAGGGCGGTACAGACATAACAGGTGGACCTTCAAAGGTCAGCACAGACATAACAATGTACTGTAGAGTGTACACTGTACATCTTCAATACGTACAGACATACATAACAACACAATCTTCAAAACACTAATATGTATGCAGCAAAGGCATAACCAACAACATCCCCTAGCACGCAGTAAGTCATGAATACACAAGTTACACAGAACACCTGCACCCAGCAACATTCAAGAGAAGCTCCCTACCTGCTCCGGAGGACCCACAATCCGGTCCACATGTCCTCCTCACTCAGACTGGCGTACAAGTCACTCAGGGCGTCCAGATTCTCCTGCCTGGGAGGATCAAAGGTCTGGGCTACCAGGTCCCCTTCATATTTTGGAGGGACTTTTGGCTGGGGATCAAAATCCCCATTTGCTAAGCCCCTTTCCTCCAGCAGAAGGACCGCACGATGCCATGCATTGTGTGTCTTACCCAGGTACTGTGTACAAGGAAGTGAGGAAGGTTAAAAGGGGGTATCAGTGCATGTGATGACTTTGGGTCCTGTGGTGTGTGTGTGTGTGTGTGTGTGTGTGTGTGTGTGTGTGTGTGTGTGTGTGTGTGTGTGTGTGTGTGTCACAGTGTGTGTGTGTGTGTGTGTGTGTGTGTGTGTGTGTGTGTGTGTTGTGTCAGTGTGCGTGTGTGTGTGTGTGTGTGTGTGTGTGTGTGTGTGTGTGTGTGTGTGTGTGTGTGTGTGTGTGTGTGTGTGTGTGTGTGTGTGTGCATGCACATGTGTGTCTGTGTGACTGTACATGTGATTGTGTGTGTGTCAGTATGTGTACACGTGTGTGTGTGGTATGTACGTACGTATGTGCCCATTAAGCATATACGTATTATGTATGTATGCGAGCACCTTGACAACATTAGCCCTCAGAGTGACAGGAGGGTTGCACAGTGATACACCCTCCAGGAATGCCTCCACTGCACTGGGGTGACAGTCTTTCTGGATCACATGTGCTCCACTGCACATAAAGGGGCCCAGCTCATTCGACAGGCTCTGTGCAGGGGAAGGGGGCGGGGAAGGAGGCGGGGTAGGGGGAGTGAGAGAAATGGCAGTGACACAGAACACAGTAAAGAGTATACTAGGATGAGACAGAAACTAGTTGCAGTGAAACCTGTCTAAGACAGCCACCTTTGGGTCAGTCCTAACTGACCTTCACAGAGAGGTGGCTGCTCTACAGAGGTAGATTGCAATGCTTTAGTGCTATTTGGGTCCAGGGAGGCTGGCTGTTTTAGAGAGGTGGCTGCCTAACACAGTGACCATCTTAGACAGGTTCCACTGTATTAGCTAATGACACATACGTACTAGAAGACAGGCTGAAGTAATGTATGCCTATGCAATCACCTGTCTCTGCCTATCTGTGAGGATGGCCCACACACGAGGAAAGAGCTGAATCCAAACTTCTCTTGCTAGCTTGGAGGAGTTATGACAGAGTTGGGCACAAGATTTCACAAGTAACTCACTCTGCATGGATAGTAGTGGAGAGATGGAGAGAGGAGAGAGAGGAGGCGAGAGAGGGAGGATGAGCGTCCCATGAGCTACAGGACATGACCACTGACACATTTGACACTAACATGACAATATGACATGCACCAACACATGACATGTGATACACTTGTTACAGGACACTCACATGCTCATCACTTGACACTCACATGTTTAACACAAGAAGAAAACATCACTTGACACATCAACATCGCTCACCTTGGCACTTCTGATGCTCTCAAGGAAGTGAGCATGCTTTCTAAGCAGCTCCTCCTTGGAGATTGGAGTCCCATCCAGTTGGTTATCTCCTATGTCCATGCCTTCAATGATATCCTGTGTAATGGTTCACAAGAAGAAGAGACAAGATGCAAACAACAGTGATGCAGAGGCTCACTGCTACATACACACTAAGGGTTAAAGAATGAGACAGTGCTTTTGAACAAGGAAAGTACGTAGACAGAAAATCAGGAATGATGTTAAGGCCGTCAAGGTCTTCGCCAGCTGCTAAACATTAAAGAAAGATTACAGCAAAGATGGAAACAAAATGAAGAAGAAGGCAAAAGAAGAAGGAATAGAATAATGGAGTAGCAGAATTGGCCGCTACCATGTGTTTACTGTAAGTACGAAGCAAGAATGCAGTGAATAATGTCTGCAAGGAGCTTACTTCTGGAGGAAGACTGGAGATTGTGGGTGGTTGTGCCACATTTGCACTTGCTTGCAAGGTAGAAATGGAGCTAATTGCTGGCAAACGCGGCATTGTGGTCAGGACAGTGGGCGGGACGTCAAGAACTGCCACACCCAAAACAAGCTGCAGAAGTGGACACAGCAATACACATCACAAGTACACAACCCACACCTAACAATCACATACTGTACTGTATAAATCTACACAATACTATAAAAAGCAGTAATAATATGACTGATCACATCAAAAGCTAGAAGTTGCACGACAGTGTATGTAACTACGTATGTACATACTTTGTGTAATAAGATAGGCCTATGCGTGTAACTTAATAGCCCTGTAGGAGTAGGTAGGTAGGTAGGTGCTAGTTATGCGTTACTTATTAACAATTATAGGGCCCTGCACCGCCACCCTACTTTTGTTCTTTGTTTTGTACTAGTATATATACAGTACGCTAGACTAGTGTATTGTATTGGCACTTATAATAATGATGTTGAGGCTCTTGCCAGCGTGGGTGTTTGGAGAAGCATTGCTTGCTCGGACCAAACGTTATACATGCGTGTGCTGTGCATACCTCCACACACTGCTTGATCCAAAAGTGAGTTCCAAAATTCTCCCAGTTCTGAGAACACATGATGTAGACCAAACGCTCAAACAGCTTCTGGTGGATGTTGGACTCGAAGACCTGATGGGGCAGGAATGAGGACATTACCTTGACTGAAAGCTGCACAAACACACATGTGTACATGCGCAAATGGTACTGCAAATAAGATCAGGCCCACGTGCACCATCACGCATTCCACTCCACCACATTTACAGCGATACAGAAGCACAGAAGGTCTGTTAATGCTATGTACGTATACACACAGCACATGCACATACGTACGTATACTCTTGTTCCCTTACTCCTTATATGCACGTACGTACACAGTACTGTACATACACCAGGGCATACACTGCAGAACTGACCTCAAAGAACTTCATTCTCATCTGATGTTGAGGGAAGCGCAGACCGTAGAGGAAGGCTTGTTCCAATTTGCTACTCAACTCTGAATTGCTCAATCCAGGGTCCCTACAGTAGGCCAAAAGACAACCATATTCCTCTTAAATGCCATTTTGCATAGCCTCATCAAATGCAATGTGAGTACCCAACATCACATTTGTAAGCAAAGAAACCGTTGTGCATGCTCACACATACAGCATGCACACAGCATGCACACAGCACGCACACAGAGACACACACATGGACACACACACACACACAACTAATACAAACACACTCTTCACACAAACAACATGTACGTACATAAGCAAAGCACAAACACGCAAACACGTGCGATCCACACACACACACACACACACACACACACACACACACACACACACAGCACACACACACAACACACACACACAACACACAACACACACACACACACACACACTCACACACACACACACACACACACACACACACACACACACACACACACACACACACACACACACACACACACACACACACACACACAACACACACACACCTCCACCATGACGACACTCACTTGTACACAAAGAGCACTGTTTCCAAGAACTGCACGCTCAGTTCCGTGTCCTCAGGGAAGCGTTTCTCCACATACATCATCAGCTTGGTCAGTAAGACCGTCTTCTCCCTCAAGCTGGGAGCAGTGGACTGTCCAGGAGTGTCATTCTACAATCAAGGAGATCAAACAGTTTATAATAGTAGAGGCTCATTGCTACTTGAGAAAGATGGGTTCTTGCTTTGTTTTACTTAATTTGGCAGCATAAAGTGGACGGGTAGTCTTGCATAGCCAGACTGCCAAATTTGCTACATCTCCGCCTCCAAATTGCTTGTGTGGTTACATAATACTAGTGGACCCACCTCCCCGGTGGTGCCAGCCCTGTGCCCCCCTCCCCCCTTACCCTGTTCCTCATCCACTCGTCGACAACTCTTGCAATGGCTCTGAGAAGCTTGGCATCCTGCACAATGTTCAGCACACTTTCATTCACTCCACAATAATTACATCAAGCTGGCTTAACAGGGAAATTAAACACCTATAGCACCTTTCGGCATATTACATTGAATTGAGGACTAGGCAACATTATTACCCAATTCCTAGATATTCTATGCCTTGAAAATCCCAGACCACCATACACTGGTGATTTAAACAAACCCAGTGCTATAGCTGCCTTGTTCCCTCTCTGAGAAATACCAGGAGTGCATAATGAATAAAAAAGGAAGGGGTTCCTTTTTCATTCATTATGCACTCCTGTACATACATAAAACCCCATTTTACAAAGTCTCTCCATCCCCTGACCCAGATCCCCACCCACCGGTGATTTCTCAATGAGAGCAGTGACAATCGTGAGGAAGGTCTTGCGATAGTCTTGCTGCATCATTCCCACACGAGTCTTCACCATGTCAATACACAACTGTAGCATGTCAGACACCACTGCAACAGGCAAAGTGGAACAAGATGAGTCAGTGACAATTCACAGCAGAATTGTCACACCAGTGTGCTCGTCACTGTCATGTATTCAACATTACAGTCACTGTGTGACGGCTCAGGACTCAGTGCCCCTACACATTGTGGTATGTATGACATTGGAGTACATCCATTTTGTATCGTATGCATGTAATGCATGTGCTGGTATCCTAGTTACGGGAAATCCCCTTACTAGCTGCATCTTGTGGTCCTCCTGGATTGGAGATATGTTCCTTGTGTAACTTCTGAATGACCTTCATGAACACATTCATGAACCTAGAAGATGGGGGAGGGGATGGGAGGGGAGGGGAGGGGAGGGGAGGAGAGGGGAGGGGGAGAGAGGGGAGGGGAGGAGAGGGGAGTGGAGGGAAGGGGAGGGGAGCAGAGGGAAGGGGAGGGGAGGGGAGGGAAGGGGAGGGAAGGGGAGGGAAGGCAATAGGAACAGTGGAATGAGGAAGTTACATAAGCATATGGAGCACATAACGCAAATGCAGCAAGAGACGAAAATACGTAAAATAGATAAAAGGAAGGTGCAGTGCAGCTAGAGCAAGAGACACAACACAGACTAAGCCAAAAAGGACACCACGACATCCCATGCAGCATACCTGTCAACACAGGCAGCCTCGTGAGTGCACACAGCCTTGAGGATGATGAGGGTACTCTGTAGCTGGGCAGGGGCAATGGTAGACGCCCTGAGGAACAAAAGGACAATGAATACAGTTATTGGCATTTAGGAAGACAGTGCCTTCAACACACACAAGTTGACAGACAAGCACGCAATTTAACCCAACTACAAGAGTTGCTGTGACTGTCAATGTTTCAAGTCTTGTGGTACATAGTATTAGGATGATGTGCTGAAGTCAGCTGTGTGGGGCTCACTTCTCATAGGAGGAGAGACCATCGTGTACAAACTTTGCAATGTTGCTGTAGAGTACATCCAACTCTTCGTGTTTGCAGTAGTAACCAGATGCTGCAGACAGAGGGAAGAGGAGTGGGAGAGAGACAGAGGGGAGGAGGGGGAGAAGGAGGGAAGGGGGGAGGAGAGGAGAGGAGGGGGGAGGGGGAGAAGGGGGAGAAGGAGGGAGGGGAAGGAGGGGAGAGGAGGGGGGAGGGGGAGGAAGGGAAGGTAGGAGGAGAGGAAAAAAGAAAAGACAGAAGCAAAGGAGAAAAATTGTGATGATGAAAGAAGATCAAGATGTGTGTCAAGGGGAAGCTCCATGATGAATAAACCAACGACTAATGTCTAATGAATGTGCAGATGAGTACACTCTTGTGAAGGGAAGTGGAGAGAGGCACTGACCGGATTCCATTGGGAAGATCTGCATCAGCCTTGTCAGCAGACCATGGACGTAGCGAACCACCTTCATGTTGGAAGACGTGATACAGGCCAGTATTCCTTTGTGGAGGTGTCTAAAGCCTGCCAACAACACACTGTGAGGCTATGGTGGGGGAGGGGGAGGGGAGAGGAGATGATGGCGGAAGGGGAGTTTGGAGAAGAGAGGAGAACGGATGACAAGGTGGGGGAGAGGAGACGACAGTAGAAGAGGAGAATATGGACAAGAGGATGAAGTGATGAAAGAGACAATAACAATTTAAGCATGAATTAGGAGAGCATACAGTAGAAGAGGAAGACAAATGAGAGAGACTTTCTGAAGAGGTGGCAATCAATCATGGTTAGAGTCCTCAAAAAACGTGTTTACTAATCCCTCCAAAGAGGCATACTGCACTTGTCTCAAAGTCATCTTCAAGACAAGGACAAGGATAAGCAAAATGCACTACAGCGAAAGGCACAACTTAGCCTAGTGCATTTGAAATCTGTGCACAAATCTGATTGGTGGATTACACTAGTCCTACCGTACTCCAGGTTGGCGTACCAGAACTGTCAGGAGGAAGGTGAGGAGGTCCAGCCCGGTGCAGATGTTGATCGTGCTGCTGTAGTTGGTGGGGGGCTGCTGGTCCACTGTGCTGAGCAGCTTGTCAAACCAGGCCAGCTTGATGTCAATGTCTACACATACGTACATATAGGGGATTAGTGTGTGTGTGTGTGTGTGTGTATGTGTGCATGCACGCGCGTGTGTGTGTGTGTGCGTGTTTGTGTGTGTGTGTGTGTGCGTGTTTGTGTGTGTGTGTGTGTGTGTGTGTATGTGTGCATGCACGCGCGTGTGTGTGTGTGTGCGTGTTTGTGTGTGTGTGTGTGTGCGTGTTGTGTGTGTGTGTGTGTGTGTGTGTGTGTGTGTGTGTGTGCGTGTGTGTGTGTGTAGAAAGGAGAGAGGTGTGTGTGTATGCAACATACACAACTGGTTCCAGTTGCACGTGCATTCCTCTTGTGTGCTTACTTGGCCAAATCTCTGGTTTGAGCGCAGTCTTCACAAGTACCATACATCTCTTCGACAATGTCTCCCCAGCGGTGGGGCCAGGGGAGGGGGGTGTCATCAAATCATTGACCTGGGGGGGAGGGGAGGGGGTGGGGGGCAAAAAGGTTACCATCATCTAGTAAATTTAAGATGTAGAAATGTATCACCCTGGCATAGTAGATATCACCCCCATTTATTCAATATCATCGTTCAAGCAAGCAAGACTTAGTACAGAATTCTCTTAAACATTAACTGAAACAGTGGGTGAATCTGTCTTTTTATGCAATCCTTCATCACGGCACCCAGTCCTCCTAAAGCACCCATTCAAGTACAGCTCACAACCCCCTCAGAGGACACACCCACCTGGCAAGCAAGTCGGAGCAGAAAGTTGATCACAGCATCAATGTGCTGTTTCTCCATCATCCACGTGCTGCTCTCACCGCCTTGTTTCTTGTCACCACTACTGCTACTGGTGCCCTGTCGATCAGAGCCGCTACTGTCAGTGTCCATCGCCTCCTCCTTCACATTGTCAGGGAAGCAGACAGAGAAGGAGAGAGAGACATGACGTGAAGGGACTATCCATACGTATGTACATGCGTTCCATATGTTCAATGGAGCTGTGTACATATGCATGTGTGTACAGTGTACATGTAGCAAGGAATATTGTACTATGCACATTATGTATTACAAATCTCACAGATATCTTAAACTGTTTAAGCTTGCATTTATGTATGTACGTACTTACACATGTGCACTTGAATGGAGGCCCTACCCCACCCTGTACTCCAGTGGAGGCCCTACCCCACCCTGTACTCCAACGGAGGCACTACCCCACCCTGTACTCCAATGGAGGCCCTACCCCACCCTGTACTCCAATGGCAGCCCTACCCCACCCTGTACTCCAATGGAGGCCCTACCCCACCCTGTACTCCAATGGAGGCCCTACCCCACCCTGTACTCCAATGGAGGCCCTACCCCACCCTGTACTCCAATGGAGGCCCTACCCCACCCTGTACTGTACCCCACTCACATCCTGTCCCTGCCGTTCCCTCACTCGCTGGAACTCCCACTTGATAATGACCTCCGCCAGGTCCACAGCTAGCTTCCTGTGCTCAATAGTTGCCTGCACAACACAAACACATTGGACCAAACAAGATGGTACTTGCTACACTGTTTACTGTTGTTGTCGTCGTTGTTGTTGTTGCCATCTTACGCACATTGGTGATGAATCCCAGTCTCTGTATGGAAGAGACCATGTGCTGCACTAGGTGTTGACGGACTGGAAAGTACACCTTGTAGTGACGCACAATCAGCTGACTGTAAACATGAAGGAAACAAACAACAACATGTAAACAAAAGTGGTAAATAAGAGTGCTGTTTACTACTACAAGTAGCTGCATTTGCTGTACGTATGCTACAGCATAGGACAAAATAAATTACGTAGGTCCCATTTTCACAAACTGTACCTTTTACAAAACACTGTGGAAAATCAGATTCATCTGACGGCAGTGTGCCGCCTGTACCATAGATACTTGACCATATCATACATAGCAACTAGTTTGGCATGCAAGCAGCAACTCACAGGATGTGCACCAACTGGTTGATGGAGTGGCCTTCTTCCACAATCACCTTCTTGGTCCAGTGAACCAGAGTGGCCTGACAAGGAGGAGGAACACGAGTACAGTGAAACTGGTCTAAGACAAACATGGCTGTGATCTGTGGGTTTAGGAATCTTAACAGGTATCTAGACACCAAGAAAATCATGCAATTCTGTGAGGGTACAGAAAAAACTAATTTGGTGTGTGAGAGGAGTCCATTACTCAAGCTAACTTTTCATCTCGCTATGTAAATAGTTCACGCAAACACATCACAAGTAATAAATGTGCATATATGCACTGCATAGACATCACATTAGGCGTGAACGGCTACACAGTGTTGGAACACATCTCTTACATTGGAGTCTTCCATTCTGACAGGGACAACAGGTGTTAGGATGTCCAGGGCCTGTCGGACAATGGCCCTTGCCTCAGGAGCATATCCTTTTAGTAAGGTGTGGAACACCTGGTGTGTGTGTGTGTGAGTGCGTGTGTGTGCGTG
>OZ025880.1:1551312-1698812 GCA_964019415.1 Ianthella basta
TACCTCCCTCCCTACCTCTCCTCTCCGTGTCTGCTTGGCATTGCTTGCCAGCACATCCACCCAGCGATGCAGGTGAGCCAGGAGTTGGTCACACATCTTCTCATTGAAGGAGTTGGGGAAGAGGCTAATCATGATTGTCAGTCTCTGCAGAAGTGCAAACAAATGAATGAAAGTCAGGCAGCAGTGGGGCACTGCTTCAACTAAGCCACTTACGTACAACATTTTATTACATGCACATAAGTACATACATGTACACATGACACATACGTATGATACTGTACAATATGATAGGAAATTGAGAGGGACTAGAAATCAGCAACAAAAACATGGTTCTTTTGTGCTTTTCACACATTTACGCTTGTACTGTAACTAGGCCAATGTAAAGGGGTTATGGATCACCTGCAGGAGGCTGGTGTTGAGGTGTCTGTAGTCGGCCAGCATGAGGAGAAGGGGCCGGAGAGCTGTGTGCACCAGCTCAATGTCCATGTGTTCCGCCATGAACTTCTGCATGGCCTCCTTCCCCGCATCCTGCAGCTCCTTTGAGTTTGACGTGATCGCCTGCACAAGGAAGGGGGCAACTCTATCGTGGCTGCTCTACAGAGGTAGACTGCAATGCTTTAGTGTCACTTGAGGCCAGGGAGGCTGGCTGTTTTAGAGAAGTGACTGCCAAACACAGTGGCCATCTTAGACAGGCTCCACTGTACAAACATACGTACAATACATACAAGTATATAAGGGACTAATGGTGGTGTGACTCAGTGACAGTGTCCATGTGCAGATGGTGTATGTACTGTGTGTGCTATACCTTGTGCAGCACAGAGAAGATCTTCTCCCTCACGTTACTGGTGGGGATGTAGTGACAGGCGGCCAGAGCAGCTATGGCAAGGGAAGAGTAAGCAAGAAGAATGAGGAGCATCCACGGATGGCTCCAACTGCATTGTAAAGGAAACAACTCCTACTTTACTTCCACCTTCATTGCTGCCATCTTCTCTATACTTCAACAATGAGTATTAATACAAATACATAGGCTATAAAACTAATATAATAGTCAAGCTCCCATCTGCAAAACTAACACAAAATTTCAGAATAATATATACTTACACACACACAGACCAACAGACGCACATGGTGACGAATACACACACAACACACTCACACACATGCTGTACTCACTCACCGATGGCATGCATTCTCAGTGGCACCAAGGTGGTCACTGACTTGTAGCATGGCGTCCTAGAAAGGGTAGCATCATCTGTGTCACACAGATTGTACAGCTGGATGGAAGCACGAAATAGGGGGAAATTGTAAAACCACGGAAATGTCACTGCTCACCGTTGAAAGCTTCAGTAGGGAAACAGTATTAATGAGCAACTCTGGAAGTTTCATTTTTTGGGGTCTAGACACGACGCTGCAGCATAATACTGTGTCACCCCCCATCCCCACCCAACCTCACCCCCTACCCCGCCCCCTACCCTACCTTACCCTATACCCCCACCCAGTCCGTACCCCGCCCCACCCCCACCCCACCCTTACCCCACCCCCTACTCCACCCCCACCCTGCCCCCTACCCCACCACTTACCCAACCGCCCTACCCCACCGTGACCCTTCCCCCTACCCCACCCCCTACTCCACCCCCACCCTGCCCCCTACCCCACCACTTACCCAACCGCCCTACCCCACCGTGACCCTTCCCCCTACCCCACCCCCTACTCCACCCCCACCCTGCCCCCTACCCCACCCCCTACCCCACTCCTCACCCTGCCCCCTACCCCACCCCCTACCCCTACCCCACTCCTCACCCCACCTCCCACCCTGCCCCCTGCCATGCCCCTACCTCATTAAAGAACACCTTATGCTCCTGGATGGTGAGGTCAATACTGAAGAGACGTGGGTTGAGTGAAGTGCAGAATGTGTTGCCATCCTGCACACACAAGGAGAGGAAGGAGACTGGGATGAATGGGAGTACAGTATAAGTTAAATTTAACATTAACATTAAACACACAGAG
This sequence comes from Ianthella basta, assembly GCA_964019415.1. NCBI lineage: Eukaryota > Metazoa > Porifera > Demospongiae > Verongiida > Ianthellidae > Ianthella > Ianthella basta. Next base: position 1,553,320 of record OZ025880.1, read on the forward strand.
TAATACGTACATTATCAACCAACTTTCATAAGTACGTACGCAACTCAAACACATGGCAAACACACAAAATGAATGTGATTAAGATTTGGAGACATTCGGATGACGTTTCTGGCAACCACACACATACGTACATACAGTAGCTAGGGGAAATAGGTTTTAGTTTTAGGGGATATTTGGGCAGGACAACCAATACAATACAATACTGAGCTGAATAGAAAGAATTGGCCAAAACTAAGATTAGGAATGAGAAATCCCTCCCCCCCTCCCTAAGTAACAACTGTCACCCACCCACCCACCCACACACACCCACCCACCCACACACACCCACACACACCCACACACACACACACACACACACATACGTACATACCATGAGGGCAATCTGTGTGATGACTGGTTGGTGTTTCAGTAAGTGCTTCTTTGGAGGAATCATGTCAGCAAGGATCTGTTGAAACACAGCAAGGAGAAAACAAGTGTTCAATGGTATGTGATAAAGAGCATAAATGGAACAAAGTGATTATTGATTTAAAATATGTATGCATGTGTGGTGTGTGGTGTGTGTGTGGTGTGTGTGTGTGTGTGTGTGTGTGTGTGTGTGTGTGTGGTGTATGTGGTGTGTGTGTGTGTGGTGTGTGTGTGTGTGTGTGTGGTGTGTGTGTGGTGCATGTGAGCGCACACTTGGCATGTGTCCAAATTACCTCCTTGTGTGGTTCCATAATCTCAGTGATGGTCTTGCCTGTCACTTCTGCTAGCAGTTCCAGTGACTTGTGTGACTGTTGACATGACAGTGACATGACACGGGTGACACTCACAGCTACATACGTACATACCAACACACAGTACGTACAACTACAAAACCACACAAAACCATATATTTAAATTAAATACAACAATTTTAATGTACAACATAATTTGTATTACAGCACTGTGTATGTATGTATATTGTTTTGTACTGTTTCAACTTTACAGTAGCTGCAATGTATTGCACATATACCTGTTTCCTGACATTCTCATTGGAGGAGATCACTTCCTTCACCAGGTGCCTGGAGACATTGTGAAATGACCTCTGCTGCACTACCTTCATTGTGTCACCGCCCTGCTCCAAAGGGGTGTTGCACAGCTCCAAGATGCGCTTCATCAAACTGCGAGCACGATCCAACGCTCCTGAGGAGACCTAGGAAGGATAAGGAGAGCGCAGACTTGCTAGCCAAAACTCTACAATGAATAGAAAGTCATCGCCACATCCAGATAACAGTTGGGGTTTGTGCTGTATCATTGCAATTGAAGAAGGCCCTTATGGGAGGAAACGCTTTGCTTCATTGAACAAGTTTACTGCATGCCTTCTGCCTAAATTCCTTACTCGAACAAAGCAAAATTCTACATTATAGAAGGGGTATTTTTGTTTTCAATTTTCCACATCTGGAAAAGCTTGCAAATTAATATCCAAACCATAAAAACAATTCTTTGTCAGTTTTTTCAGTTAAGAAGAACTTAGGAGTTAGCTGTGGTGAATATACACTGATTGGTTGTGACTTCTAGCAGCTGCACCACGCTCAATATACCTGCTTACTATGTACCTAAATCCATATCTCACACACACACTGCATGTATACAAAATGAGTCAGTTGAACATGAAAATCCAACAAGAAAATTCACAAAATTTGTGAAGTGGCACCCAAAAAATATGCTCAGTTAAAATTGCTAGCAAGGTATCAATGAAGGCAGGACAGGGTTGTGAGTGAAGGAGGTGCTGAGGACTGTGCTTACATCATTAGTGAGGTCCTGCAGCACAAACATGAGGGCCAGGACAAACACCAGCTGGTGGTTCATTACCCACTTCAGCGGCATCCTGTCCACTAGAAAGGAAATGGCAGAGCAGCTGCATACAAACAGAGGAGGGGGGGGGGGGGGGGAGGAGAGGGTAAACGGACTGGTCCCACATCAGGTAGGTAGGTAGGTAATCCCTCACCAACAACAACACCAGATAGGTTACCACAGCTGGACACAGCTACATACGTATGCATGCATGTATGTATGTATGTATGTATGTATGTATGTATGTTTGTTTGTACAGTGGAACCTGTCTAAGATGGTCACTGTGTTAGGCAGCCACCTCTTTAAAACAGCCAGCCTCCCTGGCCCCAAATAGCACTAAACCATTGCAATCTACCTCTGTAGAGCAGCCACCTCTCTATAAAGTTCAGTTAGAACTGGCCCACAGGTGGCTGTCTTAGACAGGCTCCACTGCAATTGGACTGAGGTTATACATATTTCATGTCCCTGACTGAAGACACTTGAATGCCCTGTCACTCACCCGCCACTCTTGGCAAACCAAGCTCCTTCATAGCAGCATCCGCACACCTTGTCACATATCACAGAGAACAAGGGAAGGTCTACTGCCTGCAGTGGGGTAGGGTATGCAGGGATGGACCCATAAAGGAGTGACAGAGAGAAGTGAAACACACACACACACACACATTTAGGCACACCCATCCACCCACCCACACCACACACACACACACACACACACACACACACACACACACACACACACACACACACACACACACACACACACACACTGTTGCAAGCACCATGTACACATACTGTACGTACCTTCTCCTTATCCCCAACCAGCACTGACGCAGTGTCAAGGATGAGTCCCAGTGCCATCTCCCCCACCTTACAGCACTCACGGTCCTCCAGACACATACACTTGGCAATGGCATCCACAAGAACAAACACATCCATGGACTCCGGAGCAGTACTTCAGAGAGAGAGTGTGCACAGGGGGGGAGGGAGGGAGGTAGCAGATCTGACACGCTGTGGAGAAGCTACTCCAATCACACAACCAGCGCTAGCCACTACTTTTTCTCCCAAAGAATAGCAAATTCTGTTCCAGTGAGACATGTGAAAGCGAGGGTAGCTACACACTAGCACCTCACCTAGTCTTGCCGATGGAGCTCTGTCCACATTGCTGCAGCACGGCTATCATTGTGATGTGGCGGATGAGGCCGGCCATGAAAGCAGAAGCCTCCTTCTGCAGGTCTTGCGAGGCAGCGGCAACTGGGGAGAAGGGAAGGGGCAAATACACATACAGTCAAACTGGAAGGTTAAGAGCACAGAGGAGAGGAAGGTGGAGGAAGGACCATCAGAGCTGATTAGTCCACAGTTGGTGCTGTTCGCTGCACTAACCCATGACTCCCAGGAGTGCTTCTTGAAAGCTGTCTCTGACAGCCTTCCTCTGACAGACAGGGAGGGTCATGTGACGTAGTCGGAGTAGGGGCAGCTCGACTGGCTCAAAACTGCAGGGAATGGGGCAGACACACACACATGTGTGTGTGTGTGTGCATGTGCATGTGCATATCCAAGTATGGATACATACAGAAAGCATACACAATTATTACATACGGACAGTATGTACACTGTACATGACGTCAATTGCAATAGTGCCTACTCTCTCTCCCCTCCTCACTCCCTCTCCCCTCCCCTCCCCCACTCCCTCTCCCCTCCCTTCCCCACTCCTTCTCCCCTTCCCTCCCCACTCTCTCCCCTCCCCCCCCCACTCCCTCTCCCCTCCCCCTACCACGGCCCACTGTCACCATACGCAGACAGTACCTGACATTGGTGAAGTGTGCTCTGATGTCCTCTCCAAGAAGGCTGGTGATCATTGAGGTGATGTGGCCTTGCAGGAGGAGCCAGGCCTGTTGACGGTAGAACTGCTCTGATAGAGCTGACTGGAGGATGCGAACTGCCTCTGAGATAACCTGGGGGAGGAAGGGATGGCAAGGAAGGATGTGAGGAAGAGGAGAAGGGAGGAAGGGATGGGAGGGGGAGGGAGGGGGAGGGAGAAAGGGAGTGATGGGAGAGGGAGGGAGGGGGAGGGAGGAGGTGAAAGGGTGTACTGTAGCTACAGTGAACACAGTACACTGTATTGTTCATAGTATGTATGTTAAGTATGTATGTACGTGTATATTTCACTGTGAATATAAAAATGCTGTGTGTATGTGTGCATATGTGTGTGTGTGTGTGTGTGTGTGTGTGTGTGTGTGTGTGTGTGTGTGTGTGTGTGTGTGTGTGTGTGTGTGTGTGTGTGTGTGTGTGTGTGTGTGTGTGTGTGTGTGTGTGTGTGTGTGTGTGTGTGTGTGTGTGTGTGTGTGTGTGTGTGTGTGTGTGTGTGTGTGTGTGTGTGTGTGTGTGTGTGTGTGTGTGTGTGTGTGTGTGTGTGTGTGTGTGTGTGTGTGTGTGTGTGTGTGTGTGTGTGTGTGTGTGTGTGTGTGTGGTTGCAGACTACACTGTACCTTGTCCAGTGGAAGGTCAATGCAAGTGGGGTCATGTGCTGAGAAACACAGACAAACAGAGGGTCCAGGGAGGAGATGCTCCTGGTAGGTGAGCTGCAGGAGATTAAAAGGAAGACAAAGTACGTAGGAGAAGGATAGCACAGAGAGATCACTGCAAGGTTTGCAAGCTATGTAATATTAAACTATAACTGCACATTACACTAACCCAGCCATCCAATGTCAGCAAAGATGTACAACACACACACACACACTCACATGTTCCTAAACACACAGCACCACACCCTAATCTTACTCACCTTCTGTGGCGCTTGTAACATCTTCCTGTTACTTCCACCAAACTTCCCCAGCACTCGAAAAGCTACTTGGGCAATGTTATCATCCGGGTTGTGAAGTGTCCTCCACAACGACTACAGAGGGAGAAGGAAGGGGAGAGGAAGGCAAGGAGTGAGCAATACAATGGCAATACAGCAAATAAAACTGCTCTGTACGTACGTAGGGGTGGTCAAAATTGTAGAGACAAAAGTGTATATGCTTTAACTTTCGCAGTTCACGAATTTTCGTTGTTCGCATTTTTACTTCTGCGGTTGCAGAGTCTCAATCAGGAGAAATAAAGCCTCATGTAAGCTTTCGTGAGGTGAAACTTTCGCAGATGGTTGCTGATCTGCAAAAACTGCAAAAATTTAACCCCGAGAAAGTTAAAGCGTATAATGGTATGTACGTATACACCATCTGGAGTGTAGTCACAACTCACAAGTACACTACATGTGTGTAGATCACCAAATGAGTACCATGTGAGCAGTACCTGCATTAGCTCTGCCCTGACTGGTTGGATGTGTTCGTAGAGGAAGTCGGGTTGGAGGTTGTCCACACACAGCTCCAGTGTGCGCAGACCCTGGAATGAAGGCAGAGGACAGACAAAGGGTCTAAGGGATGAGTATACAGTGGATACAATTAACTATGTATTGGTGTGTATATGCACCAACACCCCCCACACCTCCACACCCACATCCATGCACACACACACACACACACACACACACACACACACACACACACACACACACACACACACACACACACACACACACACACACACACACACACACACACACACACACACACAATTAATCCTTACTCCACACAGCTAAAGGTTGTACACACACGCACAGTACTAAGCTGCATGAGCCAAGGTTGCCCTCCCACTGTACCTACAGCACGTACCTGGCTGACTAACGTCTGAGACCCATTGAGAGCCGACACAAGCGGGTCCATGAGCATGTGCAGGTAGGGGAGGAGAGAGCTGAGACGCACAGGCACAGTGAGACAGAGTTCAACAAACAAGTCTTTCATGTACTGCTTGTGAATCCCACTCTGCAGTCGGTTTAGGCCTTGTAGGAGGCTGGACAGCAGAGGGAGGAACTCCTGGTAGAGCAGCTCGTGGCTCCCTGTGATGGGGGGGAGGGGCAGAGAGGGGGGAGGGGAGAGGCAGAAAGGGGGAGGAGAGGGGCAGAGAGGGGGAGGGGAGGGGCAAAGAGGGAGGAGGGGAGGGACAGAGAGGGGGAAGGGAGGGGCAGAGAGGGGAAGGGGGGCAGAGAGGGGAGGGAAGGGGCAGAGGGGGAGGGGAGGGGCAGAGAGGGGAAGGGGAGGGGCAGAGAGGGGAGGGAAGGGGCAGAGAGGGGGAGGGGAGGGGCAGAGAGGGGGAGGGGAGGGGCAGAGAGGGGGAGGGGAGGGGCAGAGAGGGGAGGGGTGGGAAATGGAGGCAATCAAATGGTTGTCATGTGCATACTATATGTAATAGTTAAGACAATGTACCGGGCTGTGTATACCTAGTGTGTGTGCAGTGTGTGTGTGTGTGTGTGTGTGTGTGTATGTGTGTGCGTGCATCTGTGTGTGTGTGCATGAATGGTGCATGTGGTGTGTGTGTGCATGTATGTGCGCATGTGTGTGTGTGTGTGTGTGCATAAGTGGTGTAAGTGTCAACATGTGTGTGAATGTGTATGGGCAAGTGTCCTGTACAATGTCCTGTACTTCATGCCATGGTCATTTGGTGTGCTCCTTGATCAACTCACCTCCTCCAATGGACCTGAAGAGGGCTCTTAGCAGAAGGAAGTAGTTGTAGGGGTCCTGTGCTGTATTGGCCAACTGTGTGGACTGGTTCACTATTGTGTGGAGGTGGGGCTAAAGGAAGGGGGAGGGGCACACATGTAGTAAGTTCTACCCATGAAACATGTGCAGTTGTGGCCAGTCCAATTCAGCAAATTATCGCTAATACATACATACATACATGTATGTACAGTACGTACTTCATGCATTGCATACATACTGTACGTACACACATACATACATACATATGTACATACATACAGTACATACACACATACATACGTACGTATGTACATACATACGTATAAATGCACATAGTGATGTAGTCTAGCCTGATACAACTAACTCTACCGTACCTTAAGCATGACTTCATTCTCTTGTGGGAAGAGAGAAACTGAGCTAAAGACCAACTTGAAGAGCTTCAGATAGAGACTAGCATTGTCACTGTCACCTGGCCAGAGGAGAAGACAGGGTGAGGAAGGGTGAAGAAGAAAACAGGGATAGGGCAAGAATGGGGGAGAAGGAAGAAAGGAAAGGAGGAGAAATGAAAAATTATGCAAGACACATACTGTATGTACAATTAATACACATGTAGGTATGTATATGTGCAAGTGAAGGAGCACCCCTAACAAACCACTGCACAGTAAGGTGTACATGTATGCAGTGAGTAGTGCCAACATACATCCCATTTCCTTCATTCTCTTGAGGAGAAAGTTGAGGAGGATGGTTGCAAATGTGGCAGAAGTACCAGGATTGGCCAAGAAAGTGTTCAAAATGACTTGAAGTGCATAGTTGCCTTGGATACGCTCCACCAGGTACTGAGTGGTAAGAAGAACAAACCCAACGTCAAGTAGCACACTGTGGACTCTATCCAGTACATCTCATACAGTGCATTACGTACAGTGCCAGTGTAGCACTGTATGTGACACTCACTTCTATCTGCTCTGTGAAGATGTCCTTGAAAGTGTTGATGTTGATCATGGTGAACTATGTACATAGCACAAGACAGAGAGGCATGTGGATGGGAGGACAAGGGGAAGGTTCAGTATGTAGGGGAAGGAGAGGGCACCAACCACACATACATGCAAGCATGCATGCACACACACACACACACACACACACACACACACACACACACACACACACACACACACGCACCCACACACACACACGCACACGCACACACACACACACACACGCACCCACACACACACACGCACACACACACGCACCCACACACACACACACGCACACACACACACACACACACGCACGCACCCACACACCACACACACACACACACACACACGCCCACACACCACACACACACCCACACCCACACACCCACACACACGCACACACATGCACACACACACACGCACCCACACACACACACACACACACACACACACACACACGCACCCACACGCACACACACACGCACACACACACACGCACACACACACACACGCACACACCCCCCCACACGCACACACACACACCGTGGTAGCAAAGTTCTCCAACACTTCCTTCTCTTCCTTTGTCTTAACTGTCTGAACACTTTAGCAGGAAAGACAACACTTTGGTCACACAAAACAAGTACTTACAGAATTACACACACCTTAAACGCTCAAGGCCAAGAAGCAAGGATTCAGGGGAGCAGACGATATATGTATGTACGTGGAACATACATACATACACACATACGTACCAACACGTTAAAGTAGGTAGTCTAGCCACATTTACTTGTTACACATCCATACATACATTCGTACATGTACATCAGGGATGAGGGACATGAACAGTGTACGTACATACGTGTATATACAGGTTAAGTGACAGGTGTCACTTAAAAGTGTTTAGAGAGCCCACACATTGTGATATGACACAGGTGAGCATGACACTGTTTGGTGCACCAGTGCAACACAGAGTCTCACTTTGCATTCCGGACAACAAACTGATTGTTGGGAGCGCTGACCACTCTGTAAATGTCCAGAGCCACCAGAGCTGAGGCCACAGAAAGAAGAGTTACATTCAAACACAAAGCACTCATGTACATGTTACCAAAGCGTTCAAGTTTAAAAAAACACATTTGAAAACTTGCCATATCTGAGCACATCAATGAACTTTGCAGTTTCACGAGGAAGAAATACTTTGTGAGGATGCTGCGGAGGAGCAGCTACAGAGGAAGCACAGCTAAGCATCATGCACATACACATTGGTATGCATACACACAAGTCAATATGCAGACAAAGGATACAGAGACACAAGATGGTTAGCATGATCCACCACTCAGTCCAAGCAAGCTTCTGAATTGACAGCCTGCCTCACACATTCACACACAGTGGTCAAAATAATTGTTGGTAATATCATGCAGTCAATTCCTGTACATTTCCTTCCATGCATACACTGTACTTCCAGGTGGGCAATAGGTATGTTTGTACAAATGAGTAATCAATAGCAATGCTGCTACAATCATTAAACCGAACATCAGCTTTTGCACGTGTTGTGTTGTGTACGTACACTGCATTACTCACAGTTGCCGGGAAGCTTGCAGGACCCCGCCCCCCACACAATCGTTTTCATCCCCGAGACCAGGGTCTTCACCATCCCCCTGCAGTCTGTGATGACACTGGTGAGGGCAGTCAAGTTAGGTGTCCGGTCTACAAGGACGTGAGTGGGGAGAACAGAAGGGAAGGTTGAATAGGATTATAACATTACATGTACCTACAGTAGCAGGTGGTGGTGTTACAGTACTATAGGTCACACAGAAACGTCCACAATGGAGACTACAGCTGTTGTTGCTGTACGTGGTGTGGTGTTTCACCTTGTTGTGTGCCTGCAGGTGTGGTTGCTTTGTGTGAAGAGTCACTGGTCACACTGGGAGCAGGGAGGGACAAGTGCTTGCCATTCCCGTCCATTGCCATGCTACAGAGTGGAAGGTCGCGGCAGTGACAGAAATACTTTGGCACACCATTCCTTTAGAGCCCATGCACTTTACATCATCCAAACAGCGACTCACCACTTGCAGAAGATGTCAGGAAGATGGAACTCTGCTATAGTGTTGAACTTCTCAATGAAACAGTCCATCATGTGAATCATTACATCACGAGCTTTGGGTTCTTGCTCTGACTTCTGTCGGATGTTGTCCACAAGGTTCAGAAGGAGCTGCAACCAAGTCAGCCAAGGAGGAGGAGGTACACACACACATTCACATACATGCAATCTGCATTGCATGTACAAGGGTTGATGCAACAAAATGGATGACAGCAGTATCTCCACTGAGGCACATGTACACTGTGCAGGGAACCAACGGCAGTGATGCCACGTCCTCACCTTGCAGCTCATAATTTGTATGCTGGTTGGCAGGCAGTCGTCGTGGATGTTCCGTGAGAAGAGCTCCACGGCTAGAGAGAGGTGGGTCAGTGTGAGCTGTGCCCTCACGTGATGCACCAGGTCGGCAAGGATGCTGTAGGCCAGGGACCTGGAAGAGTTGAAGGAGATGTAAAAGAGCAGAAAGATGTATTGCAGAGAGGGACTTTGGGGGGAGGCCAGGGGGTGACTTGAAATCTCTTGAAATCTCTGTATCTCTTTCGCTAAGAAGCTGCATTGTTCTATGGTACACCTACGTACGTACCTACACCTCCTTACAAGATCTACACACACACACACACACACACACCTGATGGTCTCCCGAGCTGTCCAGCCTGAGCCAATCAACACGTCTTCATCAAACAGTTGCTCAATCACACCAACGAAAACTGAGCACACCAAACAAAGCACACAATAACACAAGGTACAGATAAACAACACCACGACAGGAACAGCTAAGCGGCTGGAACTGATGGAGCACGGCACAAGTGTTGCTCAAACTTACATTTCCTCAACTCAGTAGCCAGTATGTGTCGTGTTGCCATGAGCAACTCTCTCCGCAGGTGAGGCACCTCCTGGAGTGGGAAAGGAGGGGAGGGGGGGAGGGGAGGGGAGGGGGGGAGGGGAGGGGAGGGAGGGGGAGGGGAGGGGATGGGATGGGAGGGGAGGGGAGGGGAGAGCAGATGAGAGCAGAGGGAGGGGAGAGGAGGAATTCAGATGTGAGTGCAGAATAGGAGCTTATGTCAGACAATTCTACTCTTGTATTACTCCGTTCTTTGACATAAACCTCTCTAAACACTGAATCCTAGTAACAATGATGCCACTGACCTCTGGACAGTTCCTCAGCAGAGCCAGCATTCCCTGCACCATCTGTGACGCATGAGTGCTCACTTGCTCCTACAAACAGGACAGCATACAATAGGCACACACTGTGCGTACACACCTGTATGTATGCACAGGATGTAACTACATCTTCTTGGGAATAACAGGGCAATACAGCATCACAATGCAATAAAGGCAATACTGCATCAATGTACTGTAGATGACCATATGTAATACTGTATGGAGTGTATGCTAAACGTCTAGTGTATGCATGCTAAAGGTGTGCAGTGGTAGTGTTGAGTTTGATGAGAACACTGCACAGAGCTGTACTGTACCTGGTAACTGCGGACAATGTAGGCAAGGAAGGAGAGGAACTTGATCTGGACAGCCACAAAGTCCACGTAAGTCTCCTTGTTAAAGTGAGGACTGGCTCTGCAAGAAAGGAAAAGGTACGTACATATCCACAACTAGTGCTTGGTCTATCACACTGTTGGGTAAACCAATGTCAGTACCACATCTCCCACAGAGATATGTCTGAGAGGTGTGATGTCCAGCTCCCTAAGTACTGTGTGCACATGGGGAAGGGGGGAGGGGATCTCCATGTACATTCTGGCTTGGATGTCCTATCTGTATCATGTGCATATTTTTGTCTTTCCTCTCCTCCACTAGATTGATACGTAAGGTACATGCGTCTAACACTCTTTCCCTTATACATACTTCTCATTACCTACTGAATACGCTTAAACTTTTGCGGTTCGCGAATTTTCGCATTTTTACTTTTGTGGTTGCAGAGTCTCAAGCAGGAGAAGTAAAGCCTTGTATAAGTTTTCACAGAGTGAAACTTTTGCGGATGGTTGCTGATCTGCGAAACCCCCAAAAGTTTAACCTGGCAAAAGTTAAAGTGTATACGATATAACACCTCATAATACTCCCGTTCATATGGACATGCAAACGGGTTGACTAACCCAGGTTATACCCAACTGGCAACCAGGCTCAAACTCGGTTTGCTAACACGGGTTCGAATCAAGTACGTAATCTCACTTCTGTACTCGTATGTGAACGTGTTAACCAGGTTCGACTCACGATCGGGTAAAAAGGGTCCATGAAAAATGGTGTAAGTCTGTCACATGCAGCATTCCATAACCAATGTATACTGCAGTGCACTGTACACTTGTAAATATCACACTATTCTCCACACCACCCGCAACACACTGCCCCGCCCCTTGACCCGCCCCTCACCTTGCTATGGGGGAGGGCTGCAGCACCAGTGTACGCATCGTGAGTGGTATCAACTCCAGCAGCATAGCGTGTACTGTTTGTTTGTACAACTGCAACACAACAAACAAACAACAAAAAACAGAACAATAGAACAGCAACACACAGGCAAGCACATACAAAACATGTTTTAGCAGCAATTGTGTACGTAGGCATGTGTGTGCGTACATGTGTGCATTGGCACAGTTACTGCTTGAGTCACTAGGGTGGGAGCAGGGATGAGCTAACACTCATAGTGACAAAGTAAGCATGTAAAACCTGTTGCAAGAGAATGTTGAAGGCTCAATTCAATGTGTGCTCTGCTTGGAAGATGGCCTAGATTAATGTGTAGTTCAGGATGTGCTATGAGAATAACCTAGCGATGAGCGCCCATCCAACACACAGTGATGATGGCCACAATTTAACATGTATCCCACACAATCACACCAACGGTACACCATTGCAGGGAGCAGATGTGTGAAGTTGAGGGCAGTAACACAAGGTAGCTGTGAGGGGTGTCTGCATGGCTGCTTACCTGGTACATCAGGACCACCACGATGGGCAGCTCAGCCAAGACCTTCAGTGAGTCCACAGCCTTCGGGATAACAGTCTGAACATGGAGGGAGAGGGGGGGGGGGCAAGGCAGGGAAGAACAAACTGGTAAATGCGCAAACTAAAGAGAACACAAAAAGCAAACAGCTACATACGAACAAATGTGCTCACACATTATTGGAAATTTAAGTATAAGCAAAGAGCAGAAGATGACTGATGAAGGGAGATGATAAAGCTGAAAGAATTGTGTTTGCAAGGATGAGAAGAAAATTCAGATTGGGTAGTGGTGAGTGACTGCATATCATAACCAGTGTGGCCAGAACACTTCCATGAGAGAGCAGGGTAGGATTGGGAAGAAGCAGAGGAGAGCGCTGGAGCAGGGAGGAGGATGGAAGGTACTCACCGGTCCTTTCTGGTCAGTTCCACTTGCGTCTGCTTTGGTCTCTGCTGGGCCTACTCCAGGTGTCTCAAACAATGTGACCTACACAGCATGGAAGGAGGCAAGGATGGAGTACAGATAAAGATACAAGACAAGGACCACTGCAGCAATGGAGATAAAGTGATCCTCACTTAAGAGCATCAGTTCAACTCACCTCTTACGACAGTAATTAAAACATAGTGAATTATTTAATTATACAGAATGTTCTAGAAAGTTCCTTGGACTGCAGGGTACCCATTGGATGGTCTGGGTACGACACTAGAGGAGTTGCTACAGCTAAAGGAACTCTTGTATGACTTACTACTGCTTTTGGGAGCTCACAGTACACGTTCTTCACCAGTTGTAGGAACTGGTTCACCTGTGTGCATGAGGAATGGTAGGGACATGTATTATAAACACTGTACCTACACACACACACACGCACGCACACACGCACTCACACACACACACACACACACACACACACACACACACACACACACACACACACACACACACACTCACCTCTGGAGAGACTGGTGGTCTGAACTGCTTGTGCAGTTCAATGATGATCCTCAAACAGACCAGTCCATTCTCTTCATTCTCAGTCTCCAGCAATGAGAACATCACAGACAGAGTGGGCTACAGGAGGTTACCAAGACATCACACATCATTGGGCATGTGCAGAAAATGTACACTGAAAAGAAATTCTCCAACTTCAAAATGTAAAAGTTTGCTACACTGCACATACAAATACAATGCCATCGACAGATCTATCAAGCTCTTACTCTTCACAAATGTGCACACCATTATTTAGAATAAAAATCCAACCTGCCTATTAAAATGTGTCGTGAAGTGTCACTAGAGGTGTTACCTTCACATATTGCCTGAGATGGTCTGTCGAAGGCAATCTGTGGATCAGTTCCAGAACAAGCTTCCTCAGCAGCTAGACAAGATGAGATCAGGTGTAACAGTTATAGTAGATAGAACATTAATCTAGTGGTATTAAACTGTGGACTTTAATTAAGCTGTAATCAATTGAGACTAATTCCTTCATAATCTTCCCTTGCTTTAAACCCCTGCCCCTTTGAAAACCTTCACGTATGTTAATGCATTCAGCGTCCTCAATTCTCCCCCCCTCCCCCCCGGACTAGTCTCGTGTGGCCAAACTGCCATTTGCTCTGACTTCACCTCTACGTTGGAGGTGGAGTAAAGGACAGTCTGGCTACACAAGACTAGCCCTGAACTGCTCAGCACACACACATTACTAGTAGCTTAGCTCCTTCTTAAGTTAGGCCAGCACTGCAGGTGATGGATGTAAAGCACACAACAGTACTCACCTGTGTAGGACTGTCAGACTGAAACACAGGCTGGCCTGAATGTGTGTGCGTGTTGTGTGTGTGTGTGTGTGTGTGTGTGTGTGTGTGTGTGTGTGTGTGTGTGTGTGTGTGTGTGTGTGCATGCAGGGAGATCAACAGCTACGTAGTTAGAAACACATCAATGGATCACAAACAGCAAACATAACATCCAAAGGCAAACCGTACCCTCTTTAAGAAACTGCAGGAACTTTGGAAAGGCTGTCTCCAGAAAGGGGACATAGTGCGCGGAGCTGAGGATGGTCTGCAAAACGAGACAGAGAGGGAAGGTAGCTTCAAAGCCTCACTAGAAACGAGCAGCACTCTGAATATCCTCCAAGGGCATATCTCCACTCACGTCAAAGCTGTCGCTGACTTCCTGTAGTGCTTTAAGCTTAGCTTCGTCATCTACATCGAAACGTGGAGGTTAAAAGCTTTCAAGGTGTTGGTAACCATACAACGTCAGGCATCATGAGAAGGTCTGTCATATAAGTCCTTACTAAACGAAATACAGAACTCACTGACAGCTGGATCCACTAGGGAGGTCAGTCGGCTTCGCAAACCAGACATCTCGTCCAAGCTGCCTGGGAATCTGACAGCGCGGACTAGCCGCAGGCGTCAAACGTCCAGTAACGCGCTCAAACGCATAATAACCGACGTATACCGTATAAATGCACACAGACATGCATGCAATTGCAAGCAAAACTTTTATGCATGCAGTCACACTTACATGCACCCCTTCATGTGCATGTCCATTGGGGAGGAGAGGGAAGCATATCTGCATATGCATGTGTCATGCATGCAACCTATATAATTATGATCAAACATGCATCTCTGTGGTAGCCGTGCATGCATGGTACTGGACTGCATCCACTGGTGCACATTGGACTGAATATGTATTTATCCTGCTGTGTATATACGTACATAGCTACAGAAGTACGGCCATGGAGAGAATACAAAATCACCATGAGAGTGTTCAATGCTGTATAGGGTGTGTAAAAATTAATGTTTCGTCCAAAAACAAAGGCAGATGTAGGGATGGTGCAGTGTGTCTCTGAAGGGTGTGGGAAACCACCTCACTGCTGTCTTTGCATCTGGTAGGACAACTGACAGCACTAGCTCAAGATTGAACACTATTATGGTGTGTGTGAACTAGTGGCTGATTGACATTGGATTATCCTTAAAATTTTAATTGTATGTATCAAAGTTAAAATGCATGTTGATTCACCCAAAGATGAAACGCCCTTCAGCCTTGAACATCAATTTCAACAGTTCTATTATTGGACAAGTGGAGACTTTTAAACTTCTGGGGGTCACCATATGCATTGATCACCATCTGCACTGGCGACCTCATATAGACAGTAAAGTTAATTAAAATCTGTCTTACATATATAATAATATTCATCTAATGATGAGGAGACCGTCCTGGTTCCTACCTGAAAGTGCTCTGAAAGCTTTCTATTCTGCCTACATTGCAACTAGTTTTGACTACTGCAGCCTTGTCTGGGACCCCTCTTGCTTGATTGACTCCACCCACCTTCAACGGCTTCAAAATTACGCATGCAGGTTGCATCATCCTGAAGGTCCCAACATCTTCATCAGCAACAGAGGCTCTAACTACCCTTCAATGAACATCCCTCAATAGACGACGCAGAAACTATATTCTTTTTGCCAGGAACAATTACGACCTAAGTTAGGAGTGTCTCCTCTATCGTACCTAAGGAATCTCTTAACAAGTGTATCAGATGTACACCATTATCATAGAAGAGGGGCTGCAAGAGGCCATCTGCATGTCAATCAAGCTTATAAGAAATATGCATGGGAAGAAGACAATAAGCTATATATAGATTAACCCAATTAAGAAATTCTTATTAATCCACTATTATTATATACCATGACTATATTCCAATTTCACTTTACTCCAAATATTCAGTTCTATAATTATATTATTATTCCAATGTCACCATAAAACTTCATTCTCCTTAATTATATATAATTGTCCTGTGTCTTTATTAACTCATCCTTACTCCTGTTACAATATACATTGTAATATTTGCCACTTCTCTGTAGCTGGGCTCCCCGGAGAGTAGCCATTTAGCTAAGTGGAATTACCATGCAGCATGCATACTAATGATTTGATATTGATACTGCATGATAAAGCCATTACAATGAGGATGATGATGTATCATGCACGCAGGCATTCAATCAGCTCATATAATAGCCATGATCATGCCAATACGACACTGTACAAATGTAATTATAAATCATGTCGAACAACAGTAATACACTAGCACTGTTTGGTCAACTTTAAAATATCTGTACACACTTGCCCAAGTTATGTGCAACAAGTAAGTCTCCTCTTTGATCTACTGCCAGTCCAATAGGGTATTCAGCACAAGGCAAAGATGATACCAATGTCCCATCTTGGCTGAAGACTGCAACACGATTGTTGCAGAGGTCTGCCACCAACACGTGTTTGTCACTACTTAACAGCAGTTTGTACTGACTGTTGAGCTGTCCTTTACCAAACTCCCTGATGTATATCCCCTGGAGAGTGAGTACTTGAACACGGTGATTGAGCAGATCAGAGACATACAACTCTCCATCTGGTGAGATGGCCACACTGGTTGGATTGCTGAATTCTCCTGGACCACTGCCTGTTGACCCAATGGTGTGAACAAGCTGGCCATCTTGACTGAAGATTACCACATGATTGTTGCCAGTGTCTGCTACAAAGACCTCTCCATTGTATACAGTTACATCCCATGGCTGTTTCAGTGTTCCACTTCCAATTCTTTTCACGTATGCTCCATCAGTTGTCATCACATCAACCGCATTCTGACTGGCAACATACAAAAGGCCTTCTGTACTGATGGAAACACTGCGCGGGCTCTGGAGCTGACCATTCCCTGCTCCATGTTGGCCAAAGCACTTGACATACTTCCTCGCAGCATCAAACACATGGATTTTGTGATTGCTGTAGTCTGACACATATATGGTACCATTGGGAGCTACAGCCACACCTGTAAGACTGCCTGGCTGTTGAGGGAATTGAAGAGTCCCCTTACAAGTACCCAGTGTTTTGACATCCCTTGTCAGCAACAATCGCACATCAGTCTCTGAGTGGAGTTCCAGTACAAACGGACTGCCCCGGATGTGAACCCCATTCACTAGCACTGACAGCTCACACTCACCAGTGTATGTGAGGTCAAAGGTCACCTTGTACTGACCATTCTCCTCATCATTGACGGCTGCTTTGATGGACGGTCCTGGGATTGGAGGTCTGGGGCGGAGGAAGGCCTGAACACTCTCCCCACCAACGCTACAGGGGGTCTTCTCACTGTCAGCTGTGGTCAGTGTGAACACAATGGGATCATTGACTGTTGAGCACCTGTGAACCTTGTCTGGCGCTGGCTCCAGTGTGCTGTTAGCTGGACACGCCCCCACCTCAACACACGCGAACCCCTCAATGGCTGCCCGCAGTGCTGCCTCGTGCTTTGGCAGAAACTTCATCACACGTGACACAACAGCTCCACTCCTGCGGTGTGGCTGTCCTGCGTCCACCACCCTGCGGTAGGAGATGACCTCGTGTGGACTGCCCTCAGTTGACAGGAAAGACAGCATTGCTTGCTTGTTGCTCAGGGTGTCTTCCTTGTGACGATACAAGCGAACAGTGTCAGTGACATTCTCTTCCTTGGTCTCTGACACAGACCTGATCTTGTCACAAAGTTGCTCCTCACGGTGGTCCAGCATGGCATGATAGGCTTGAAACGATTGTCGAGTGTCTCGAAGTGCTTCCTCTCTCTTCCTCTCCACCTCAGTGCCCCACCTTTCTGCTGTCTCCCGGGCAAACCTGCACTGTTCCTTGTCACAAGCAGCAACCTTCTGGGCCAGCTCCATTGCATGTTGGTATTGACGGGGGAGGGGCACCTCTGCACTGAGGTAGGCGGGGCAGTGGGGGGAGTCCTTGGCCACAGTACAGGCTTGGCACATCAGGAGGTCACACACCTCACAGTGGTACTTGAACATCTCCCCTTTGTGACGAGGGCAATGTAGGGGAACTGCCTTGCAAAGGTGAGCTGCATCACACTCTCCACTCCCTGAGCGAATAGCTTCTACAGACTTCACATCATGCTTGCTTGTCATGTTCTCCAACCATTTGTGGCCCATTTCACAAGTGGTGCAGAAGAATAGGCCACAGGTGGAGCAGAAAATGATCACTTCAGCCCCGGGGTCTTTGCACTGCGGATACCCACAAGCGATTCTTTCTCCGCCGGCCACCTTCTGTACGATCTTCTTACCTTCCACGTACCTGCCGACAGTGGCGCACTGCACGGGGACGCACTCTCTCGCCCTCTCCTCGCAGCGGGGAAGGGCGACGACGTCGGGCTGCCGCCAAGTGGCGGAGCAGTCTCCGCAGTTTGGAGCGGGACACTTCAGACGGCCGTCTTCCCTGACCGCCTTAGGAAGACACTCCCTGCAGAGACAGTGGAGGCAGGCCAACAGGTGAGGGTCCTTCAGTTCTCCGCCACATTGGACGCACGTCACCGGCGGCTCCCACTGGGACGGGGCTGGAGGAGATCTAGAGACGGTCTTCGGCTTCGAAGCGTCTTCAAGAGGGGAGGCCATAGCTAGTTTGCTGCTCAAGACCAGTTATGGGTGTTCTGTCGCAAAGTCGCCTTCGATTCGATTCGAGAGAGGGCCACCAACTGAGGGGGAAGGAAATTCCAAATTCCAGGAACAAAGATGGGCGAGGAGTATATCACGTGACATCAACATACAAAACCATATCCTCCTTTTGCGTGACATGTGGTGCATAGATTTCCGGCCAGATCTAGAGTCTTAATTGCATGCTGGACCATAGACGTCTATGGCTGGACCAATAAGCAGCTCAAGGAGCATCTAATGATTTGGCAGGGGTATAGCTACAGTATAGCTATTCAACCTAGCTACATCACATAGCTAGCTATAGCTAGCTACAACTAGTCGTTCCCAGACCCACCCCAGTGGCGCATGTGGGTCTGAGTACAAGAGACTAAGCTACTGCTTTCAGAAATAGGCCAAAACTGATACATTCACTCATTACCCATTTGACAGAATCTGTACTATATGAAGTGCTTGTGAAGCAATGTTACTCCCTCAGTGGATCAAGGAGATCAAAACACTGATAGCCTCAAGAGGAGGCACAGTGATGGTAGCTATAGCAATCCTGCTCTTTGTCACCTGTGCAGCGAGAGACCAGATGAACATTAATATATGACATTGTGTACATGATGCAATGAAATGTGCAGAGCTTGCCGAGTCAAAATGTGACAGCAATGAGGGCAACTTACTAAGCTAATTTCACTCTTGTTGTGTGCATTAATTAGTATGCTGTACGTAATTCCTACCATACTATGTACAGTAGAGTGATGGATGATTGAATGCTTGCTTGCTATGCTGCTATCTTAGGACTACCAAACAACCCTGCCACATGTACATCAACTGACTGAGGTGTTGAGGAAAGTGACTTCAGCAACCTCCAGTGACATTGTGATATTGTGTACCTGAGGCCAATGGTGACATTGTGAGTTGTTGAGCTCCAGGGTGACTTCAACTGCATTGAGAGAACTCTCACTCCCGGCCCTACAGGCATGTGTAGAATGAATGAAAGGTGATTGAAAAGCTGCAGTGCGTGAACAAGTGAACACAGCTATGCATCTGTATAGCATGGTATGGGGTGTGATTAGTGTTGTGTGTGTATCCCTATGTATGTGATAACGTGCATGATGTATTGGCTCGAGCTCTGTTAACATGCAATATGAGGAGACTCACTTTAGGCAGTTCAAATTTACTAGCTTCACTCCAAGAAGGACCGATGGAAGAAGGAAGAAGAAGGTGGCATACATGATGTGGTTGCAACGAAAGACATCAGAAGCTAAGAATGAGTACCATCGGGCAAAGAAGGAAGCCAAGAGAGTAGTGAGAATAGCACAGAATGAAGAATGGATGGAGCTGGGCAGGTCTCTGCAGAGTGACTTTCAGAACAACCAACGCAGGTTCTGGAGGAGAGTGAGGGCACCTAAGAGAGGCAGTCAAGAGGTGGATAAGATTTGTGATGGCAATGGTCAAGTGATTGGTGAGGAAGATGGGGTCATGGAGAGATGGAAGGAGTACTTCTCAGGGTTACTACAGGGGGGGCAGGAAGAGGAGAGCCCAAAGAAAGCTGCAGGTTTATGCCCAATGTATGAAGAGGACAGCATTGGTATTGAGGAAGTTGTGGAAGCCATAGCAAAGTTGAAGGGTGGAAAGGCCCCAGGTGTATGTGGAATTGATGCAGAAATGCTGAAAGCAGGAGGCATGGTGGCAGCTGAGTGGTTACACAGAGTCAGGGTCAGAGTCAGAGGTAGCATGGGCAAAGGGAGAAGTGGCGAATGATTGGAAGAAAGCAGTTATTGTACCACTGCACAAGAAGGGCAGTAAGATGGCGTGTAGCAACTACAGAGGGATAAGCCTGCTCAGTATACCCAGCAAAGTGTATGCACGAATCCTGGACAGCCGAGTGAGAAGCAAAACGGAAAGTAAGGTATTGGAAGTGCAAGGGGCCTTTAGGTGAGGAAGAAGTTGTGTAGATCAAATCTTTACGATCAGGCAACTAAGCGAGAAAGTGCTTGAGAAGAACAAACAGATGGTGATAGCATGCATAGATCTGGAGAAAGCATACGATAAGGTCTGTAGAGTCGGGTTATGGCAGGTGCTGGAGCGCTATGGAATTCAGGGAGGTCTAATGACAGCAATCAGGTCCATGTACCTAGGAAGCCAAGCATGTGTCCGTGCTAGTGGGAAAATGTCAGGATGGTTCCCCATTACCCAGGGAGTGAGGCAGGGGTGTGTGATGTCACCATGGTTATTTAATGTGTTCATGGATGGAATAATAAGAGAAGTGAAAGAGAACCTACAGGGCGGGGTGCAGCTAACAACTACCAACGTACAGATGCTACTGTTTGCAGATGATGTGGTGATGGTGACTGAGAAGAAGGACGACATGCAGAGAAACTTGGATGAGATGAAGAAAGTGATGGAGAAATGGGGAATGAAGATGCATTGGGGAAAAACGAAAGTGATGGTGGTAAGCAGGACAGAAGAGGAATGTAAATTGAGCATTGAGGGTGAAGATATCGAAGATGTTAAGAAGCTGAAGTACCTAGGAGCAATGATCAGTGCAGATGGGAGGTGTGATGAAGAAATTGAACAGAGGGTTGGGGCAGCAGCAAAAGTGGTAGGAGCAATGAGAAAGGAGGTGCTGGAGAGAAGAGAGCTACTGAAGAAAACTAAGCTGAGTGTGTTCAATGCTATGGTGGTGCCCACACTCACCTATGGCTGTGAGACATGGACTATGCAGAAAAGAGACGAGAGTAAGATACAGGCATGTGAAATGATTTTCCTAAGAAGAGTGGAGGGTGTGACAAGGATGGACAGGGTGAGAAATGAAGCGGTGAGGAGATCTCTTGGACAGGAAGCAGTGTTGGACATTGTGAAGGAGAAGCAAAGAAGGTGGAAGGTGAAAGTGGAGGAGATGGATGGGGATCGATTGGTGAAGCAAGTATATGAAGAAGAAATGACGGGAAAGAGACCGAGAGGAAGACCAAGGAAGCGATGGACTGATAATTTTAAGTAATCCATTAGAACTTTGACTATAGAACATTACTATTTCCAGACATATACTATGTTACCCATTGTACATTAGGCTACCTCCTGCAGAGGAGACATTGCCGTTATGAATGATGATGATGATGACTCCAAGAAGGAGTGACAGATTTGTTGAGTGATGTAGGCAACACAATCATTGGATGGACAAACAACACCGACATCATGTCTGCTTGTTGTGAAAAGTCTTCAACACCTAACATGTAACAGAGAATGATGTAAGGACATTAACACTGTGCACAAATGTGCATGGGATTCAGCATGGTCTGGATGAATACAATTTAGCACATCTCACGTTCACACAATGTTGTGCTAAAATGTACTGTTGCAAGTGCCACGGCATGATAGTTAGTGGAGATGTGCTGGGTCCACACAGTATGTGTACATGTTCCCACTGTGTGACACCAAAGTGGGGTCTTGTAGAATGGGACTCCAGACATCCTATTCATTGCAACAAATGATCTCATCTCCTCAGCCTATAGCTAAACTGACAGCACATACTGTTCTCAGTTGTGTGTGTACATACCTGTCTGTGTGTATCTGTTCTATCCATAACCATATTCATAACTACTTACCATTGCTGAAGAGCCCAATCCTGACAGGATCTTGCATGACCGAAGGGTCATTACCTCGAGCGTCATTCAGAAGAGGGAGCCTCCAATGTATAGTCACACATGGAGGACAAGAGCACAGCCATCATCAAACGCGATTATCCTTCACAATGGCGAAATGTGCAAAATCAACTTGCATAACACTCACATGCACACACACACACACACACACACACACACACACACACACACACACACACACACACACACACACACACACACACACACACACACACACACACACACCTCTGGAGAGACTAGTGGTATGAACTGCTTGTGCAGTTCAATGATGATCCTCAAACAGACTAGTCCATTCTCTTCATTCTCAGTCTCCAGCAATGAGAACATCACAGACAGTGTGGGCTACAGGAGGTCACCAAGACATCACGTCATTGGATATGTGCAGAAATGTACACTGAAAGAAGTTCTCCAATTAACTTCAAATGTACAAGTTTGCTACACTGCACAAAGTCATACAAATACAATAATGACCTTGACAGATCTATCAGGCTCTTACTCTTTATTAAAATGTACACCACAAGCCTGGAGGAAGCACTTTAAAGGTGGTCAGGCCAAGTCAGAGCAATTTGCCTAGATGGCCACTTGCACAGACCAGGAAGTGTCTTAGCTATAGAACAGCATGGGCAGATCTAAAAATCTGGTCAGGCCATGGCCTGGGCAGCCTGGGCGGTTCCGCCGGGTATGCACCATCATTAAGAATTAAAATCCAACCTGCCTATTAAAATGTGTCATGAAGTGTCACTAGAGGTGTTACCTTCACATATTGCCTGAGATGGTCTTTCGAGGGAAATCTGTGGATCAGTTCCAGAACAAGCTTTCTCAGAAGCTGAACAAGATGAGATCGGAAGATCAGCAGTGTAACGGTCCATGCATACGTGCTGCGCTGTAGCAAAATACGTACGTAGCTTTTGCCATGACAGAACACTAGCTACTCTCACAGCTGTGGGTTCCTTGGTACATTATGTTTCAGTAAATACTCAATGGACAAACGGATGAGATCAGAAGAACAGCTAGGAAATGGTCATGGTAAGAATAATAATAGTCTAGTGGTAATAAATAACTGATTTTGTAAACAGAATGCCAGCTGTAGTCAACTGTTACGATAAAAACTGAATTGTTTCAAGGAGCATGCATAGACTACATATACATGGGGTGCATGCTATAATTGGTCATCAATAAAGATTTTGTTCTCCATCTAATCATCACAAGTGGAGCCTGAGCAAAGGACAGCCGGGCTACAAGAGACTACCCCTGCATGAGCTGTTCAACACACACACATTACTAGGAAGCTCATCTCTCCCCACCATTGATACGTGAAGGGTAAAAGCTTGCAAAGGTGTTGGCATTAAACTTCATAAGCATCGTGAGCAGGGTTATCATACAGGTCCTCATTGAATCAAATACAGAACTCACTGACAGCTGGATCCATTAGAGAGGTCAGCCGGCTTCGCAAACCAGACATCTCGTCCATCTCGTCCAAGCTGCCTGGGGAGTCACTCTCAGAGCATAGACTATGCTCAGAGCTGCGCAAACTCACCGCATGCGTCAAACGTCCAGAAACGGGATTAAACGCGTAATAACCATACTCGCAACGTTGGGCTAATTGCACTTGTGCGCATCTCATGATCAGTGAAAATTAATAACAACCAAGAACGAGTACCAACAGAATGATTGCTACTTCAAGTATAATATTATAATAAGAGTGATGCAACATTCTTCAAAATATCTGTACACACAAACTAGCCCAACATGCAACAAGTAAGTCTCCTCGTTGATCTACTGCCAGACCCATAGGGTAGTTAGCACAAGGCAAAGATGATACCAATGTACCATCTTTGTTGAAGACTGCAACATGATTGTTACCACAGTCTGCCACCAATACATGTTTGTCACTACTCAACAGCAGTTGGTATTGAACGTTGAATTGCCCTTTACCAAACTCCCTGATGTACACCCCCTGGAGAGTGAGTACTTGAACACGGCAGTTACCTTGGTCAGAGACATACACTTCTCCATCAGGTGAGATGGCCACACCACGTGGACCACTGAATTGTCCTGGACCACTGCCTGCTGACCCAATGGTGCGAACAAGCTGGCCATCTTGACTGAAGACTACCACACAATTATTGCTACGGTCTGCTACAAAGACCTCTCCATTGTATACAGTTACATCCCATGGGCATTTCAGTGTTCCAAAACCAATTCGTCTCACAAATGCTCCATCAGTTGTCATCACATCAACTCCATTGTTATTGGCAACGTACAAAAGGTCTTCTGTACTGATTGCAACACTGTAGGGGCACTGGAGCTGACCATTCCCTGCTCCTTTTTGGCCAAAGCACTTGACATACTTCCTCGCAGCATCAAATACATGGATTTTGTGATTGCTGTAGTCTGACACATATATGGTACCACTGGGAGCTACAGCCACACCCCCAAGCCTGCCTGGTTGTCGAGGGAAGTGAAGAGTTCCCTTACAAGTACCCAGTGTTTTGACGTCCCTCATCAGCAATCGCACATCAGTCACTGAGTGGAGTTCCAGTACAAATGGACTGCCCCGGATGTGAACCCCATTCACTAGCACTGACAGCTCACACTCACCAGTGTATGTGAGGTCAAAGGTCACCTTGTACTGACCATTCTCCTCATCATTGATGGCTGCCTTGATGCACGGTCCTGGGATTGGAGGTCTGGGGTGGAGGAAGGCCTGAACACTCTCCCCACCAACGCTGCAGGGGGCCTTCTCACTGTCGGCTGTGGTCAGTGTGAACACAATGGGATCATTGTCTGACCACCTGCGAACCTTGTCTGGTGCTGGCTCCAGTGTGCTGTTAGCTGGACACGCCCCCACCTCAACACACGCAAACCCCTCAATGGCTGCCCGCAGTGCTGCTTCGTGCTTTGGCAGAAACTGCATCACACGTGACACAACAGCTCCACTCCTGCGGTGTGGCTGTCCTGCATCCACCACCCTGTGGTAGGAGATGACCTCGTGTGGACTGCCCTCAGTTGACAGGAAGGACAGCATTGCTTGCTTGTTGCTCAGGGTGTCTTCCTTGTGACGATACAAGCAAATGGTGTCAGTGACATTCTCCTTCCTGGTATCTGACACAGACCTAATCTTCTCACACAGCTCATCCTTGCGATGCTCAAGCACGGCTTGATAGGCTTGAAATGATTGCTGCACATCTCGAAGTGCTTCCTCTTTCTTCCTCTCCACCTCAGTGCCCCACCTTTCTACTGTCTCCCGGGCAAACCTGCACTGTTTCTTGTCACAAGCAGCAACCTTCTGGGCCAGCTCCATTGCATGTTGGTGTTGAGGGGGGAGGGGCACCTCTGCACTGAGGTAGGCGGGGCAGTGGGGGGGAGTCCTTGGCCACAGTGCAGGCTTGGCACATAAGGAGGTCACACACCTCACAGTGGTACTTGAACATCTCCCCTTTGTGACGAGGGCAATGTAGGGGGGCCGCCTTGTGAAGGTGAGCTGCGTCACACTCTGCAGTTCCTGAGCGAATAGCTTCTATGGACTTCACATCATGCTTGGTTGTCATTCTCTCCAACCATTTGTGGCCCATTTCACAAGTGGTGCAGAAGAATAGGCCACAGGTGGAGCAAAAAACCTTCGCTTCAGTCCTTGTAGTGTTACAGTCTGGATGCCCACAAGCGATTCTTTCTCCGCCGACCACCTTCCGCACGATCTTCCTGCCTTCCACGTACCTGCCGACAGTGGCGCACTGCACGGGGACGCACTCTCTCGCCCTCTCCTCGCAGCGGGGAAGGGCGACGACGTCGGGCTGCCGCCAAGTGGCGGAGCAGTCTCCGCAGTTTGGAGCGGGACACTTCAGACGGCCGTCTTCCCTGACCGCCTTAGGAAGACACTCCCTGCAGAGACAGTGAAGGCAGGCCAACAGGTGAGGGTCCTTCAGTTCACCGCCACATTGGACGCACGTCACCGGCGGCTCCCACTGGGACGGGGCTGGAGGAGATCTAGAGACGGTCTTCGGCTTCGAAGCGTCTTCAGGAGGGGAGGCCATAGCTAGTTTGCTGCTCAAGACTAAGTTTGGGTGTTCTGTAGCAAAGTCGCCTTCGACTCGACAGTAGGTGGCCAGAAGGGGAGGTAAATTCCAAATTCCAGCAACAAGATGGTCGAGGAAAGTATATCACGCGACATCAACATGCATGCAAACCATATTCTCCTTATATGCATGACTGCGGTGCATAGATTTCCGGCCAGAACTAGAATCTTGCAAGCTGGACCAATAAGGAGCTTGAGGGGCATCTAATGATTTGGCAGTGGTATAATAGCTATTTGCGAAGACAATGAAGTATCTAGGAGCCATGTTAGATGAAGAGGGATCATGTGAAGCAGAGGTAGACCACAGAATAGGAGCAGCATCCAAAGTGATTGGAGCTATGAGAAAAGAGATAATTGATCGAAGAGAACTGAGCAAGGCAACAAAACTTAGAGTGATCAATGCCACGGTGATGCCAACCCTGTTGTATGCATGTGAGACCTGGACCCTGCTAGAGAGACACAAGAGCAGAATACAAGCCCTTGAAATGAGATGCCTGAGGAGAGTGGAAGGAGTGACTATGTTGGACAAAGTGAGGAATGTTGATATTAGATCAAGACTGGGACAGGTGGCAGTGGTATCAAGAGTAGAGAACAAGAAGACAGAATGGTTAAAGAAGATGGAAGAAATGACAGATGACAGGATGGTAAAGAAGGTGTATATGGAGAATGTGCCCGGAAAGCGACCGAGGGGAAGACCAAGGAAAAGATGGGCTGATGATCTGAAAGTAAATTGAACAGTTAATTATTGAACTATTTAGTACAGCATGATGTGAACTATTTCTTGCACAGAACTGTTAGAAAATAATTCCAGCAACCTCCAGCATTGGAGACAAAGCTGTGTATGATTGATTGATTGATTGATTGATTGATAATAGCTATTCAACCTACATCACATAGCTATAGCTAGCTACAGCTAGACGTACCCAGACCCACCCCAGTGGCACATGTGGGTCTGAGTACAAGAGACTAAGCTACTGCTGTCAGAAAAAGGCGAAAACTGATACATTCACTCACTACCCTATTAACAGACTTTGTACTATATGAAGTGATTGTGAAGCAATTACTTTCTTCAGTGGATCAAGGAGATCAAACACTGATAGTTTCAAGAGGAGGTAGCTATATACTGTGATGGTGGCTATAAAAATCCTGCTCTTTGTCACCTGTGCAGTGAGAGATGAGATGAACAATAATACATGACATTGTGTACATTATGCAGGACTACAATGAAATGTGCATAACTTGCCAAGTCAAAATGTGACAGCAATGAGGACAACTTACTAAGCTAATTTCACTCTTGTTGTGTGCATTAATTAGTATGTTGTACATAATTCCTACCATACTATGTACAGTGGAATGACCGATGATTGAATGCTTGCTTGCTATGCCGCTATCTTAGCACTACCAAACAACCCTGCCTCATGTACATCAACTGACTGAGGTGTTGAGGAAAGTGACTTCAGCAACCTCCAGAGATGTTGTGATATTGTGTACCTGAGGCCAGTGACGACATTGTGAGTTGTTGAGCTCAAGGGTGGCCTCAACTGCATTGAGAGAACTCTCACTCCCGGCCCTACAGGCATGTGTAGAGTGAATGAAAGGTGATTGAAAAGCTGCAGTACATGTACAAGTGAACACAGCTATGCATCTGTATAGCATGGTATAGGGTGTGATTAGTGTTGTGTGTGTATCCATATGTGATAACGTGATGTAGTGGCTCTGTTAACCTGCAATATGAGGAGACTCACTTTAGGCAGTTCAAATTTACTAGCTTCACTCCAAGAAGGAGTGACAGATTTGTTGAGTGATGTAAGCAACACGATCATTGGATGGACGAACAACTCTGACATCATGTCTGCTTGTTGTGAGAAGTCTTCAACACCTATAGCATGTAACAGAGAATGATTAGCACTGCGCTCAAATGTGCATGGGATTCAGCATGGTCCGGATGAATACAATTTAGCACATCTCACGTTCACACAATGTTGTGCCAAAATTGTGTAGTTGCTGGCACGCTATAGTTAGCAGAGATGTGCTGGGTCCACACAGCATGCATGTGTACATGTTCACACTGTGTGACACTGAAGTGGGGTCTTGTAGAATGGGACTCCAAACATTCTATTCTTTGCAACAAATGTTCTCATCTCCTCAGCCTATAGCTAAAACTGACAGCACATATACTGTTCTGAGTTGTGTGTACATACCTGTCTGTGTGTATCTATCCATAACCATAATTTATTCATAACTACTTACCATTACTGAAGAGACCAATCCTGACCGGATCTTGAATGACAGAGGGATCATTGCCTCGAGCATCATTCAGAAGAGGAAGCCTCCTATGTATAGACACACATGGAGGACAAGAACGCAGCCATCATCAAACACAATTATCCTTCACAATAGTGAAATGTACAACATCAACTTGCATAACACTCATGCACACACACACACACACACACACACACACACACGCACACACACACACACACACACACACACACACACACACACACATACACACGCACACACACACACACACACACACACACACACACACATATACACACACCGGAGGAAGCACTTTAAAGGTGGTCAGGCCAAGTCAGAGCAATTTGTCTAGATGGCCACTTGAGCAGATCTAAAAATCTGGTCAGGCCATGGCCTGGGCAGCCTGGGCGGTTCCGCCTGGTATGCACCATCATTTAGAATTAAAATCCAACCTGCCTATTAAAATTTGTCATGAAGTGTAACTAGAGGTGTTACCTTCACATATTGCCTCAGGTGGTCTGTCGAGGGCAATCTGTGGATCAGTTCCAGAACAAGCTTCCTCTGAAGCTGAACAAGATGAGAACAGGTGTAATGGCCCATGTATGCGTACGCGCTGTAGCAAAATACGTATGTAGCTTTTGCCATCATAGAACACTAGCTACTCTCACGGCTGTGGGTTCCTTGGTACATCATGTTTCAGTAAATACTCAATGGACAAACGGATGAGATCGGAAGAACAGCTAGGAAATGGTCATAATAAGTAATAGTAGTCTGCCAGCTGTAGTCAACTGTTACAATAAAAACTGAATTGTTTCAAGGAGCATGCATAGACTACATATACATGGGGTGCATGCTATAATTGGTCATCAATAAAGATTTTGTTCTCCACCTCATCATCACAAGTGGAGCCTGAGCAAAGGACACCCGCGCTACAAGAGACTACCCCTGCATGAGCTGTTCAACACACACACACATTACTAGGAAGCTCATCTCTTCCCACCATTGATACGTGGAGGGTAAAAGCTTGCAAAGGTGTTGGCATTAAACTTCATAAGCATCGTGAGAAGGGTTATCATACAGGTCCTTATTGAATCGAATACAGAACTCACTGACAGCTGGATCCACTAGAGAGGTCAGCCGGCTTCGCAAACCAGACATCTCGTCCAAGCTGCCTGGGGAGCCACTCTCAGAGCATAGACTATGCTCAGAGCTGCGCAAACGTCGCCGCAGGCGTCAAACGTCCAGAAAATAGATTGAACGCGTAATAACCGTACTCGCAACATTGGGCTAATTATTGCACTTCTTGGGTGCATCTCAATGAAAATTTATAACAGCCAAGAGCGAGTACCAACAGAATGATTGCTACTTTAATAATAATATAATAAGAGTGATGCAACATTCTTCAAAATATCTGAACACACAAACTAGTCCAGCATGCAACAAGTAAGTCTCCTCTTTGATCTACTGCCAGTCCCATAGGGTAGTTAGCACAAGGCAAAGATGATAGCAATGTCCCATCTTTGCTGAAGACTGCAACACGATTGTTACCATAGTCTGCCACCAACACATGTTTGTCACTAGTCAGTAGTTTGTGTTGACTCCTGAGTTGCCCTTTACCAAACTCCCTGATGTACACCCCCTGGAGAGTGAGTACTTGAATACAACCATTTCCTTGGTCAGAGACATACAACTCTCCATCACTTGAGATGGCCACACCACGTGGACCACTGAATTGTCCTGGACCACTGCCTGCTGACCCAATGGTGCGAACAAGCTGGCCATCTTGACTGAAGACTGCCACATGATTATTGCCAGTGTCTGCTACAAAGATCTCTCCTTTGTATACAGTTACATCCCATGGCTGTTTCAGTGTTCCACTTCCAATTCTTTTCACATATGCTCCATCAGTTGCCATCACATCAACTCCATTGTCATTGGCAACATACAAAAATCTTTCTGTACTGAAGGCAACACCGTAGGGGCACTGGAGCCGACCATTCCCTGCTCCTCGTCGGCCAAAGCACTTGACATACTTCCTCGCAGCATCAAACACATGGATTTTGTGATTGTTGTAGTCTGACACATATATGGTACCACTAGGAGCTACAGCCACACCCCCAAGATAGCCTGGTTGTCGAGGGAAGTGAAGTGTCCCCTTACAAGCACACAGTGTTTTGACGTCCCTCTTCATCAACAATCGCACATCAGTCACTGAGTGGAGTTCCACCACAAATGGACTGCCCCGGATGTGAACCCCATTCACTAGCACTGACAGCTCACACTCTCCAGTGTATGTGAGGTCAAAGGTCACCTTGTACTGACCATTCTCCTCATCATTGACGGCTGCCTTGATGGACGGTCCTGGGATTGGAGGTCTGGGGCGGAGGAAGGCCTGAACACTCTCCCCACCAACGCTGCAGGGTGTCTTCTCACCGTCAGCTGTGGTCAGAGTGAACATGATGGGTTCATTGACAGAGCACCTGCGAACCTTGTCTGGCGCTGGCTCCAGTGTGCTGTTAGCTGGACACGCCCCCACCTCAACACACCCAAACCCTTCAATGGCCGCCTGCAGTGCTGCCTCGTGCTTTGGCAGAAACTTCATCACACGTGACACAACAGCTCCACTCCTGCGGTGTGGCTGTCCTGCGTCCACCACCCTGCGGTAGGAGATGACCTCGTGTGGACTGCCCTCAGTTGACAGGAAGGACAGCATTGCTTGCTTGCTGCTGAGGGTGTCTTCCTTGTGCTGATATAAGTGAATGGTGTCACTGATGCTATCCTTCTTGGTCTCTGACACAGACCTGATCTTGTCACAAAGTTGCTCCTCACGGTGGTCCAGCATGGCATGATAGGCTTGAAACGATTGTCGAGTGTCTCGAAGTGCTTCCTCTCTCTTCCTCTCCACCTCAGTGACCCACCCCTTGGCTGTCTCCCGGGCAAACCTGCACTGTTCCTTGTCACAAGCGGCAACCTTCTGGGCCAGCTCTATTGTATGTTGGTGCTGAGGGGGGAGGGGCACCTCTGCATTGAGGTAGGCGGGGCAGTGGGGGGAGTTCTTGGCCACAATGCAGGCTTGGCACATCAGGAGGTCACACACCTCACAGTGGTACTTGAACATTTCCCCTTCATGACGAGGGCAGTACAAGGGGACTGCCTTGCAAAGGTGAGCTGCATCACTCTCTCCACTCCCTGAGCGAATAGCTTCTACAGACTTCACATCGTGTTTGCTTGTCATTCTCTCCATCCATTTGTGGCCCATTTCACAAGTGTTGCAGAAGAATAGGCCACAAGTGGAGCAGAAAACCTTCGCTTCACCCCCTGGAGTGTTGCAGTCTGGATACCCACAAGCGATTCTTTCTCCGCCGGATACCTTCCGCACGATCTTCCTGCCTTCCACGTACCTGCCGACAGTGGCGCACTGCACGGGGACGCACTCTCTCGCTCTCTCCTCGCAGCGGGGAATGGCGACGACGTCAGGCTGCCGCCAAGTGGTGGAGCAGTCTTCGCAGTTCGGAGCGGGACACTTCAGACGCCCGTCTTCCCTGACCGCCTTAGGAAGACACTTCCTGCAGACACAGTGAAGGCAGGCCAACAGGTGAGGGTCCTTCAGTTCTCCGCCACATTGGACGCACGTCACCGGCGGCTCCCACTGGGACAAGGCTGGAGGAGATCTAGAGACGGTCTTCGGCTTCGAAACGTATTCAGGAGGGGAGGCCATAGCTAGTTTGCTGTTCATGACAGTTATGGGTGTTCTGTAGCAAAGTCGCCTTCGACTCGAGAGTGGGCCGCCAAATCGTGACCACGAACAAGATGGGGCATACAAGGAAAGTATATCACGTGACATGCAAACCATAATTGTATTGTATTGTATTGTATTGTATTTATTAAGGTTACCCCTTCAGCACAAGGCTGGTGTGAATGGGGGACCCAACAAGATACAGTAGGATAAAGGCAACAGGGAAAACATGAAACATAGACAACAGGGAGAACATGAAATAATATACTGTTACTGAATTGTGATAAATTGCATTGTCAAAACATAATTCAATGGTTCAATCCAAGGTCATGGTCAATGAAATATTGCTTTAAGGCTGATTTAAAAGTAGTGTCACTTGCATCTCTGATTGACAAAGGTAGACTGTTCCAATCCTGCCCTGCACAGTAAGCAAAGGACCTGCTCAGCCAATTGGTCTTGCATGGTTTCAAATGCAGATCATTTGGCCTCCTTGCACTCCGCAGCCCAAGGCTCTCATTCGTTGCAAACATTCTCTTCATATAGTTCGGTCCCATACCTCTTAAGCATCTTCTGGTGCACACCACCCTCTGCATCCTCCTTCTGTTGTGAAGGGTCATCCAGCCCAGCCTCGACCTCATGCTTGCAGACGGACAGCCATAATCTTCATCTAAAATAAATCTCATGCCTCTCTTCTGCACACGCTCCAAAGTTGTGGCATCTTCCCTCGAACATTCAGTCCAAACAACTGCACAATAATCCAGGTGTGGGAGCACGATCGATTGGTAAAGGAGTTTCCTCAGCCTGGGAGGCAGTGCGCGTTTGACCCTGTAGAGTACTGCCAAGGCAGACAGACACTTCCTCCTGACTGACTCAATGTGCCTCCTCCAATTTAGCTGTTTGTCAACAATAACACCCAGGTACTTAACAGTATCGTGCCTTTCTAGCACCTGATTGTCCACCTGAACCTCCAACTTCATGGCTTCCTTCTCCCGGCCCTTTCTGGATAAACACATGAACTGTGTTTTCCTCAGATTCATTCTTAGGCCGTTCCTAGAGATCCATGATGACAGGTGGTGTAACTCCTCTGTAAGCACATCCTGTACTTCCAGGCAATTCAGATGAGAGTAGTATACTGTGGTGTCATCAGCATACATCATAACTTTGCATTTGTGTAGGGCTGATGGCAGGTCGTTCACAAATACACTAAAGAGGAGTGGTCCAAGGATGGATCCCTGTGGAACTCCTGCAGACACATCAGTCCACTCTGATGCCTCTCCACCAACGACAACTCTCTGCCTCCTACCAAGAAGATAGTCTTGGAACCAAAGAAATGAGTCCCCTCCAAACCCATACCGAGCAAGCTTCCCCAACAGTAGTGTGTGGCATACAGAGTCAAAAGCTTTGCTTAAATCAATAAATACCGATCCCACAATCTCGTTCCTGTCAAGACTCTGCCTCCAATCATCCACAGTTTTCAGAAGGGCATCCTGCGTGCTATGCTTTGGTCTGAACCCAGACTGAGATTCATGCAGGATGTCATGATGTTTGAGGTACCCATAGACTTGGGTGTGGACCAGGGATTCAAATACCTTGGCCACAACAGGCAAAATAGAAATGGGTCGATACTCGTCCACACTTCGAGCATTCACTGACTTGGGAACCGGGATAACATTGGCAGCCTTCCACTCAGTAGGGATCTGAGATGTCCTTAAACTGTAGTTAAACAGCTTGCATAGACTGCTGCTGATTGCTGGAGCGGTAGTCCTGAGTATTCTGGCGCTAAGTGCATCGGCACCTGTTGCCTTGGAGGGATCAAGCTTAGACAGTGCACAAAGAACATCCTCTTCGGTGATACAGTTAAAGTGGAAGGAGCTGGAGTATTGTGGGATGGTAGGGGGTTGGTCTGGAGGGGGTACAGTTGCTGCAGATCCAGAGAAATGATCGCTGAGTCTGCTGGCTATATTATCACCATGTTCGAGATTAACAGCTGACCCAGCCCCTCTGTTCCTGCCAAGGAGCCTATTCAGCTGCTTCCATACATCCCGTGTTGTTGTAGAAGATTTGGAGACCAGTGATTCAAAGTAAGCACGCTTCCCTCGTCTTAGGTTCAAAGTGACCTTGTTCCTAAGGGTCCTGTAGTTCCTCCATGCCTCCTCGCTTGCAGTTTCATTAGCCAGCTTCCTCAACTTGTTCCTTCTTCTCATTAGCTTCCTGATGTGCAAGTCAATCCAAGGCAGTGGGTTTCTCCTGACACGACAGCTGATGATTGGGGCATGTTTGTCAAGTACCCCAAAGAATACTTCCTTCCACTGGTTCCACCTGACATTGATGTCAGAGCTATCTGTCTCCCAAGATGCACTTTGAAGGTCCTCCAAGAGTGATTCATTGTTACATTTACCAAAGGCTCTAACTGTCTTAGTTTTGTGACCATGAGGATGCCCACCCACTCTGACTGTAAACACCAGGAGATGGTCACTCACACCAGCGTCCAGGCAGCCTGATTCAAAAAAACTACCTGGGTTTGAGGCATAGATATGATCGATAAGAGTCGTTGAGTTTTGAGTCACTCTAGTTGGCTCTGTGATCATCTGGGTCAGACTAGCCTCATCGCTAAGGGATTGCATGCGCCTCGTACTAGAACAGTCTGATAGATAGTTAATGTTTAAATCACCCATAACCAGGATCTCCTTACATTCCTTGTTAGCAGTCTCAAGCATGACTGAGAGGTTATCGAAAAATTGGCATCCAGCATCCGGAGGGCGGTAGATGGTGCACACCAGAAGAGGTCTCTTCTTGCTAGAACCAATTTCGATCCAAAGAGCTTCTAGATCATTGCTCTCAAGGTCTTCTCTCCTTCTGCAGCGGGAACCATCAGGACAGAATATAGCAACGCCACCTCCACGCCCACGTCTGTCTCTCCTGAATATTCTGTATCCAGGAATTGACACTACACCGTCAGGGCAGCTACTGTCCAGCCAGGTCTCACTCAAGGAGAGGAACAGGCTGCCATCTCCAATAGGGGCAATAAGGTCGTGGATCTCGTCAACACATCGAGACAAACTCCGCACATTCAGGTGACC
The DNA here is from genome assembly GCA_964019415.1 of Ianthella basta. NCBI lineage: Eukaryota > Metazoa > Porifera > Demospongiae > Verongiida > Ianthellidae > Ianthella > Ianthella basta. The sequence goes on from OZ025880.1 coordinate 1,588,971, forward strand.
AAAAACGTTCCCCTTCTTGTACCTCTTCACTACATCTGCTAGTGAGACAGGGTCTAGGTCCACATCCACACTCGACTCCAGCGTGGAGTGGGAGGCATTGTCAGAGGTAATTGGAGGATCAAAAAAGCTGTCTGAGAGGGAGGGTAAGGAACACAATGAGCAGAACCAGTCATTATCCCCACCTGCTAGGGTTGAATACACTGCTGGAGGAACCTGTTCACACACACTGTGGAACCATTTATCGCACTCATCACACTGCAAGCCTTTTTGGTTGGCTCGCACAGGTTTTTCACACCTGCCACATGGGAACTTGTATCTCGGTCCAGGATTGAGCTCAACATCACCCGACAGCAGAAGGCAAATGGTAGCAAGATATAGCACTGATTTCTGGCTTACTTTGAGCTTGTTCGCCACCAAGGTAGAGCGAGTTCTACACCGACTCTGGCGTCTACTGATGTCGGGGAGGCGAGGACTTCTGCCGTTGAAAGCCGCGAAGGGTTCCAAAGCAAATTGGCAGCGCGTTGGAGGAGAGGAGGTAGGGAAAGGTTGCTCACCGGATGCTACTGGATGTGAGTTGGCGTTGGCGTACAGGATTCGCAAGAGGATCGCGAGCAAGATCAACTCAAATTTAAGGACTTCCGCCATTTTTATCAAATATCGTGCCCGAATGGCCCCTGAATAATTATAATATGCATAACTATGGTGCATACCTGGGTGGGTGTGGGTAGCTATGCAATGTAGGCTGCATAGCTATATACCCCTGCCAAATCATTAGATGCTCCTTACTAGGCAAGCATGCAAGATTCTAGTTCTGGCAGGAAATCTTGCGCGTGTGTGTCTGGGTACGAGAGACTAAGCTACTGCTGTCAGAAATAGGCTAAACTTGATACTGTCACTCATTACCCATTTAACAGAGTCTGAACTATATGAAGTGCTTGTGAAGCAATGTTACTTTTCTCAGTGGATCAAAGAGATCAACACACTGATCACCTCCAGAGGAGGCACAGTGATGGTAGTCATAGCACTAGCTCTTACTCTTTGTCACCTGTACATGCAGTGAGAGAGCAGTTGCATGAGCATTAGTACATATGTACATGATGAAGGCTACAATGAAATGTGCAGCACTTGTGAAGTCTAAATATGACAGCATTGATGGTAACTAAGCTAATTTCACTCCTGTTCGAATTCTTTGTAGCTAATGTGTGTGATATGAGAGTGTGGCATTAAATGTTGTACTCGTTTAATTGTAGCAATATTTGCACAGTTAGTATTGATTTGAATGCATATTGTATGCCACATACGTATATGCCCTTACTATATGTACAGTAGAATGGACCGATGACTGAATGCTTGCTAATGTTAACACTGCGTGTGTCTAGCTGCAGCTCACATGGACGTCAGGGGAAGTGCATGCATGGTGGAGACAGCTGCTACTTCGCACTGCCAAACAACCCTGCCACATGTACATCAACTGACTGTGGTACAGTACCACAGTGCAGTTGATGTATGTGTGACGCCACTGGTACACGAGGAAAGCGAGTTCACCTGTGTAGTGAACAGTCACACTCTGTGTCAACTCACTGGCATTGTGAGTTGCTGAGCTCAATTTAAGGGTGACCTTAACTGCATTGAGAAACTCTTATTCCCTACATGCATTTGTAGAATGAATGAAAGGTGATTGAAAAATTACAGCCGCAGTGGCGCATGTTGGTCAGAAGGGGAGGCAAATCCTGAATTCCATGAACAAGATGGGCGAGGAAAGTATATCACGTGACATCAATATGCAAACCCTATCCCCCTTATGCATGACTGTGGTGCATAGATTTCCGACCAGAACTATAGAATCTTGCATGCTGGACCAATAAGAAGCATCTAATGATTTGGCATGCAGGGGTGTATATTATAGCTATTCAGCTTACATTGCATAGATATAGTTACAGGTAGCTAACTAGCTAGTGTCATAGCTAACTGGCTACCCATAGCTACTCACACTGGCGCCCCATCTGCCGCGGTCTGGGTACAAGACACTAAGCTACTGCTGTCAGAAATAGGCCAAAACTGATACATTCACTCATTACACATTTAACAGAATCTGTACAATATGAAGTGCTTGTGAAGCAATTACTTTCCTCAGTGGATCAAGATCAAAACACTGATAGCCTCAAGAGGAGGTAGCTATATACAGTGATGGTGGCTATGGCAATCCTGCTCTTTGTCACCCTAGCTGTGCAGCGAGATACCAGTTGAGCATTACATGTGTACACGATGCAGGGTTACAATGAAATGTGTGTGTGACAAAGTTGTGTTCGTTTATGCTCTGTATTTGCTGTGTGCATGGATAGTGTAGGACTTACCTTGATGCTGACATGTACTGCCTTTGATGTTTGGTGTATGTGTGATTTGTATTTCCGTTTTATGTTTACCTGTTTCCTTAGGCATGCTTGTAATGATTGATCTATCTTAAGACTACCAAACAACCCTGCTGCATGTACATCAACTGACTGAGGTGTTGAGGAAAGTGATTTCAGCAACCTCCAGTGACATTGTGATATTGTGTACCTGAGGCCAATGGCAACATTGTGAGTTGTTGAGCTCAAGGGTGACCTCAACTGCATTGAGAGAACTCTCACTCCCGGCCCTACAGGCATGTGTAGAGTGAATGAAATTGGTGAATGAAAAGCTGCAGTACGTAAACAAGTGAACGCAGCTATGCATCTGTATAGCCTGGTATGGGGTGTGATTAGTATTGCACATGCGCGCGCACACACACACACACACACACACACACACACACACATACACACACACCTCTGGAGAGACTGGTGGTCTGAACTGCTTGTGCAGTTCAATGATGATCCTCAAACAGACCAGTCCATTCTCTTCATTCTCAGTCTCCAGCAATGAGAACATCACAGACAGTGTGGACTACAGGACACAACTCTTCGTGGGAATAACAGGGCAATACAGCATCATAATGCAATAAAGGCAATACTGCATTATTGTAGATGACCATACGTAATACTGTATGGAGTGTATGCATGCTAAAGGTGTGCAGTGGTAGTGTTGAGTTTGCTGAGAACACTGCACTCAGCTGTACTGTACCTGGTAACTGCGGACAATGTAGGCAAGGAAGGAGAGGAACTTGATCTGGACAGCCACAAAGTCCACGTAAGTCTCCTTGTTAAAGTGAGGACTGGCTCTGCAAGGAAAGGAAAAGGAATCCACAACTAGTGCTTGGTCTATCACACTGTTGGGTAAACCAATGTAATGCAAGTACCACATCTCCCACAGAGATATGTCTGAGAATGTGTGTTGTCCAGCTCCCTAAGTACTGTGTGCACATGGGGTAGGGGGAGGGGATCTCCATGTACATTCTGGCTTGGATGTGCTATCTGTATCATGTGCACATTTTTTGTCTTTCCTCTCCTCCACTAGATTGATACGTAAGGTACTGTACATGCGTCTAACACTCTTTCCCTTATACGTACTTCTCATCACTTACCGTTTACAATTAAACTTTCGCAGTTTGCGATTTTTCGCATTTTTACTTTTGTGGTTGCAGAGTCTCAAGCAGGAGAAATAAAGCCTTGTATAAGTTTCCACAGGGTGAAACTTTTGCGGATGGTTGCTGATCTGCGAAACCCCCAAAAGTTTAACCTGGCGAAAGTTAAAGCGTATACGATATAACACCTCATAATACTCCGTTCATATGGACATGCAAACGAGTTGACTAACCCGGATTCAACCCAACTGGCAACCAGAGTCAAACTCAGTTTGCTAACTCGGGTTCGACACAGGTACGTACATCTCACTTCTGTACTCGTATGAGAATGCATTAACCAGGTTCGACTCACGATCGGGTAAAAAGGGTCCATGAAAAACGGTGTAAGTCTGTCACATGCAGCATTCCACAACCAAAGTATACTGCAGAGCACTGTACACTTGCAAATATCACACTATTCTCCACACCACCCGCAACACACTGCCCCGCCCCTTGCCCCGCCCCTCACCTTGCTATGGGGGAGGGCTGCAGCACCAGTGTACGCATGGTGAGGGGTATCAACTCCAGCAGCATAGCGTGTACTGTTTGTTTGTACAACTGTACAACAAACAAACAACAAAAACTAAACAATAGAACAGCAACACACAGACTAGCACATACAGACATTTTTAGCAGCACTTATGTACGAAGGCATGTGTGTGCGTACAAGTGTGCATTGGCACAGTTACTGCTTGAGTCACTAGGGTGGGAGCAGGGATGAGCTAACACTCATAGTGACAAAGTACGCATGTAAAACCTGTTGCAAGAGAATGTTGAAGGCTCAATTCAATGTGTGCTCTGCTTGGAAGATGGCCTAGATTAACGTGTAGTTCAGGATGTGCTATGAGAATAACCTTCCAGTGAGTAAACCAAGGGATGAGTGCCCATCCAACACACGCAGTGATGACCACGCTGTTAACACAATCACATGTACCCCACACGTATGTATGTACAAAATCACACCAATGGTACTCCATTGCAGGGAGCAGATGTGTGGAGAGGAGGGCAGTAACACGTGCAGTGTAGCTGTGAGGGGATGTCCACATGGCTGCATACCTGGTACATCAGGACCACCACAATGGGCAGCTCAGCCAAGACCTTCAGTGAGTCCACAGCCTTCGGGATAACAGTCTGAAGAGTGGGGAGGGAGAGGGGGGCAAGGCAGAGAAGAACAAACTGGTAGATGCGCAAACTAAAGAGTACACAAAAAGCAAACAGCTACATACAAATGTGCTCACACATTACTGGAAATTAAAGTTTAAGCAAAGAGCAGAAAATGAATAATGAAGGGAGATGATAAAGCTGAAAGAATTGTGCTTGCAAGAATGAGAAGGAAATTCAGATTGGGTAGTGGTGAGATCTGACTGCATATCAACCACTGTGGCCAGAACACTTCCATGAGAGAGCAGGGTAGGATTGGGAAGAAGCAGAGGAGAGTGCTGGAGCAGGGAGGAGGATGGAAGGAACTCACCGGTCCTTTCTGGTCAGTTCCACTTGTGTCTGCTTTGGTCTCTGCTGGGCCTACTCCAGGTGTCTCAAACAATGTGACCTACACAGCATGAAAGGAGGCAAGGATGGAGTGCAGATAAAGATACAAGACAAGGACCACTGCAGCAATGGAGATAAAGTGGCCTTCGCTTAAGAGCATCAGTTTAACTCACCTCTTACGACAGTAATTAAAACATAGTGAATTATTTAATTATACAGAATGTTCTAGAAAGTTCCTTGGACTGCAGGGTACCCATTGGATGGTCTGGGTACGACGCTAGAGGAGTTGTTAGAGCGAACAACTACATACCTAAAGGAACAGTTGTATGACTTACCACTGCCTTTGGGAGCTCACAGTACACGTTCTTCACCAGTTGTAGGAACTGGTTCACCTGTGTGCACGAGGAGTGATAGGGACAAGTATTATAAACAGTGTACCTACACACATTATATGCATACACACACACACACACACACACACACACACACACACACACACACACACACACACACACACACACACACACACACACACACACACACACACACACACACACACACATGCACACACACACACCTCTGGAGAGACTGGTGGTCTGAACTGCTTGTGCAGTTCAATGATGATCCTCAAACAGACCAGTCCATTCTCTTCATTCTCCGTCTCCAGCAACGAGAACATCACAGACAGAGTGGGCTACAAGAGGTTACCAATACATCACACATCATTGGGCATGTGCAGAAAATGTACATTGAAAGAAATTCTCGAACTTCAGAATGTAAAAGTTTGCTACACTGCACATACAAATACAATGCCATTGGCAGATCTATCAATCTCTTACTCTTTACAAATGTGCACATCTTTATTCAGAATTAAAATCCATCCTGCCTATTAAAACGTGTCATGAAGTGTCACTAGAGGTGTTACCTTCACATATTGCGTCAGATGGTCTGTAGAGGGCAATCTGTGGATCAGTTCCAGAACAAGCTTCCTCAGAAGCTGAACAAGATGAGAACAGGTGTAACGGACAAGATGAGATTAGAAGAACAGGAAATGGTCATAGTAGATGGAATAATAATCTAGTGGTATGCTAGCTGTAGTCAACTGTTACTGATAAAAACTGAATTGTTTCAAGGAAGCATGGACTACACATAATTTAATTAGGGAGGATGCCAATGAGTCATCAATAATGATTTTGTTCTGACTCCACCTCATCACCACAAGAGGAGCCCGAGCAAAAGGACAGCCTGGGTATGTGAGACTACCCCTGAGCTATGCAACGCACACACGTGACTAGGAAGCTCAGTTCTCCCCCCCTCTGAAGAACTTCCCAATACACATCACTGGAGGTGATGGATGTAAAGCACACAAACAGTACTCACCTGTGTAGGACTGTCAGACTGAAACACAGGCTGGCCTGAATGTGTGTGTGTGTGTGTGTGTGTGTGTGTGTGTGTGTGTGTGTGTGTGTGTGTGTGTGTGTGTGTGTGTGTGTGTGTGTGTGTGTGTGTGTGTGTGTGTGTGTGTGTGTGTGTGTGTGTGTGTGTGTGTGTGTGTGTGTGTGTGTGTGTGTGTGTGTGTGTGTGTGTGTGTGTGTGTGCATGCAGGGAGATCAAAAGTAATACAAAACAAATCAATAGACCATAGAGAGCGAACTGAACAGCTAAAGGCTAAACTTTACCCTCTTTAAGGAACTGCAGGAACTTCGGAAAGGCTGTCTCCAGAAAGGGGACATAGTGCGCGGAGCTGAGGATGGTCTGCAAAGAGAGAGACAGAGAGGGAAGGTAGCTTCAAAGCCTCACTAGAAACGAGCAGCACTCTGAATATCCCCCAGGGGTATATCTCCACTCACGTCAAAGCTGTCGCTCACTTCCTGTAGTGCCTTAAGCTTGGCTTCGTCATCTACATCGAAACGTGGACGGTAAAAGCTTGCAAAGGTGTTGGTATTAAACTTCATAAGCATCGTGAGAAGGGTTATCATACAGGTCCTTATTGAATCGAATACAGAACTCACTGACAGCTGGATCCACTAGAGAGGTCAGCCGGCTTCGCAAACCAGACATCTCGTCCAAGCTGCCTGGGGAGTCACTAGCTCTCAGAGCATAGACTATGCTCAGAGCTGTGCAAACTCGCCGCAGGCGTCAAACGTCCAGAAACGGGATTAAACGCGTAATAACCGTACTCGCAACATTGGACTAAATTAATTGTACACTTTGTGCGCATCTCAGTGAGAATCAATAACAGCCAAGAACGAGTACCAACAGAATGATTGCTACTTCAAGTAATAATATAATAAGAGTGATGCAATATTCTTCAAAATATCTGTACACACAAACTAGTCCAGCATGCAACAAGTAAGTCTCCTCTTTGATCTACTACCAGACCCATAGGGTAGTTAGCACAAGGCAAAGACGATACCAATGTCCCATCTTTGTTGAAGACTGCAACACGATGGTTGCCAAAGTCTGCCACCAACATGTGTTTGTCACTACTCAACAGCAGTTTGTATTGATTCCTGAGTTGCCCTTTACCAAACTCCCTGATGTACACTCCCTGGAGAGTGAGTACTTGAACACGACTATTACTTTGGTCAGAGACATACAACTCTCCATCAGGTGAGATGGCCACACCGGTTGGACTACTGAATTGTCCTGGACCACTGCCTCGTGACCCAATGGTGCGAACAAGCTGGCCATTTTGACTGAAGACTGCCACACGACTATTGCCATAGTCTGCTACAAAGACCTCACCATTGTATACGGTTACATCCCATGGATATTGAAGTGTTCCACTTCCAATTCTTTTCACAAATGCTCCATCAGTTGTCATCACATCAACTCCATTGTCATTGGCAACATACAGAAGGCCTTCTGTAGTGATGGCAACACTGGTGGGGCACTGGAGCTGACCATTCCCTGCTCCATGTTGGCCAAAGCACTTGACATACTTCCTCGCAGCATCAAATACACAGATTTTGTGATTGCTGTAGTCTGACACATATATGGTACCACTAGGAGCTACAGCCACACCTCCAAGATTGCCTGGTTGTTGAGGGAATTGAAGAGTTCCCTTACAAGCACACAGTGTTTTGACGTCCCTCGTCAGTAATCGCACATCAGTCACTGGATGGAGTTCCACCACAAATGGACTGCCCCGGATGTGAACCCCATTCACTAGCACTGACAGCTCACACTCTCCAGTGTATGTGAGGTCAAAGGTCACCTTGTACTGACCATTCTCCTCATCATTGACGGCTGCCTTGATGGACGGTCCTGGGGTTGGAGGTCTGGGGCGGAGGAAGGCCAGAACACTCTCCCCACCAACGCTGCAGGGGGTCTTCTCACTGTCGGCTGTGGTCAGTGTGAACATGATGGGATCGTTGACAGAGCACCTGTGAACCTTGTCTGGCGCTGGCTCCAGTATGCTGTTAGCTGGACACGCCCCCACCTCAACACACGCAAACCCTTCAATGGCCGCCTGCAGTGCTGCCTCGTGCTTTGGCAGAAACTTCATCACACGTGACACAACAGCTCCACTCCTGCGGTGTGGCTGTCCTGCGTCCACCACCCTGCGGTAGGAGATGACCTCATGTGGACTGCCCTCAGTTGACAGGAAGGACAGCATCGCCTGCTTGTTGCTCAGGGTGTCTTCCTTGTGACGATACAAGTGAACAGTGTCAGTGACATTCACTTTCCTGGTCTCTGACACAGACCTGATCTTCTCACACAGCTCATCTTTGCGATGCTCAAGCATGGCCTGATAGGCTTGAAACGATTGCTGCACATCTCGAAGTGCTTCTTCTTTCTTCCTCTCCACCTCAGTGCCCAACCCCTCTGCTGTCTCCCGGGCAAACCTGCACTGTTCCTTGTCACAAGCGGCAACCTTCTGGGCCAGCTCCATTGCATGTTGGTGCTGAGGGGGGAGGGGCACCTCTGCACTGAGGTAGGCGGGGCAGTGGAGGGAGTCCTTAGCCACAGTGCAGGCTTGGCACATCAGGAGGTCACACACCTCACAGTGGTACTCCAACACCTTCCCCTTGTGGCGAGGGCAGTATAGGGGGACTGCCTGGCGAAGGTGAGCTGCATCACTCTCTCCACTCCCTGAGCGAATAGCTTCTACAGACTTCACATCATGCTTGCTTGTCATGTTCTCCAACCATTTGTGGCTTACTTCACAAGTGGTGCAGAAGAATAGGCCACAGGTGGAGCAAAAAACTTTTGCTTCACCCCCTGGAGCATTGCACTGTGGATGGCCACAGGCGATTCTTTCTCCGCTGACCACTTTCCGTACGATCTTCCTGCCTTCCACGTACCTGCCGACAGTGGCGCACTGCACAGGGACGCACTCTCTCGCCCTCTCTTCGCAGCGGGGAAGGGCGACGACGTCAGGCTGCCGCCAAGTGGTGGAGCAGTCTCCGCAGTTCGGAGCGGGACACTTCAGACGTCCGTCCTCCCTGACTGCCTTAGGAAGACACTCCCTGCAGACACAGTGAAGGCAGGCCAACAGGTGAGGGTCTTTCAGTTCTCCGCCACATTGGACGCACGTCACCGGCGGCTCCCACTGGGACGAGGCTGGAGGAGATCTAGAGACGGTCTTCGGCTTCGAAACACCTTCGGGAGGGGAGGCCATAGCTAGTTTGCTGTTCAAGACGGTTATGGGTGTTCTGTAGCGAAGTCGCCTTCGACTCGAGAGTGGGCCGCCAGAGGGGGAGGCAGATTCCAGGAACAAGATGGGCGGGGAAAATATATCACGTGACAACAATAATTTATTATGCAAACCTATCCTCCTTATGACTGACTGTGGTGCATAATATATTTCTGGCCAGAATTAGAATCTTGCAAGCTGGACCAATAAGAAGCATCTAATGATTTGGCATGCAGGGGTATATATTATAGTTATTCAGCTTACATTGCATAGATATAGTTACAGGTAGCTAGCTAGCTAGTCTCATAGCTAGCTACCCACACCCACATGTCTTCTAGGTACAAGAGACTAGGCTACTGCTGTCAGAAATAGGCCAAAACTGATACATTCACTCATTACACATTTAACAGAGTCTGTACTATATGAAGTGCTTGTGAATCAATTACTTTCCTCAGTGGATCAAAGAGATCAACACACTGATCACCTCCAGAGGAGGCACAGTGATGGTAGTCTTAGCACTCCTGCTCTTTGTCACCTGTACAGTGAGAGACCAGACGAGCATTAGTACATGTGTACATGATGCAGGGCTACAAAATGAAATGTGCGGAACTTGCCAAGTCAAAAAGCGACAGCAATGAGGGCAACTTACTAAGCTAATAGAGAGGTTAAGATCAACGTTAACGCTGAACGTTGAATGGTCATGTGACCCGAGAGATGACGTCAACGTTCACCGTGAGAGACGGCGTTGAAGTTAAGATCAATGTAAACGTTCGACGAAATGGCGTTTCAAAGTAAGCTTGTTTCTTAGAGTTGGGTAGCTGCGTCTTTTCTCCGCTGGTAAATGCTCTTGATGGCGATTCCCTATATTCTAGAAGCGATCCGAGTGATCTGGATGTGGTTGGGATCGACGTTCAGCTGCCGTTATATGACCACGACAGCCGTTCGGATTCGTCCCGCAGCGAAGAAGATGACTTAAAACTCTGCCTTTCTTATTCGAATACTACAGATATTGAACTAAACCTGGAAACTCACGAAACGTTGAACAGAAGCCTCCGGACAAGGAGAGAACTCACCGGAATACGCTTACGGTGGAACGTGGTTCCAGGCGTACAAAACGTTAAAAATTCACCGTGTACGTTATTCGCGGAGGGTGTCACGTGATGATTTATGACGTCAACGTTCGCCGTAAACATTGGTCTTAACCTCTCTAATTTCACTCTTGTTGTGTGCATTAATTAGTATGTCGTACATAATTCCTACCATACTATGTACAGTGGAATGACCGATGATTGAATGCTTGCTTGCTATGCCGCTATCTTAGGACTACCAAACAACCCTGCCACATGTACATCAACTGACTGAGGTGTTGAGGAAAGTGACTTCAGCAACCTCCAGTGACATTGTGATATTGTGTACCTGAGGCCAATGGCAACATTGTGAGTTGTTGAGCTCAAGGGTGACTTCAACTGCATTGAGAGAACTCTCACTCCCGGCCCTACAGGCATGTGTAGAATGAATGAAAGGTGATTGAAAAGCTGCAGTGCGTGTACAAGTGAACACAGCTATGCATCTGTATAGCATGGTATAGGGTGTGATTAGTGTTGTGTGTGTATCCATATGTGATAACGTGATGTATTGGCTCTGTTAACCTGCAGTATGAGGAGACTCACTTTAGGCAGTTCAAATGTACTAGCTTCACTCCAAGAAGGAGTGACAGATTTGTTGAGTGATGTAAGCAACACAATCATTGGATGGACAAACAACTCTGACATCATGTCTGCTTGTTGTGAAAAGTTATCAGCACCTAATGTACATGTAACAGAGAATGATGTAAGGACATTAGCACTGTGCTCAAATGTGCATGGGATTCAGCATGGTCTGAATGAATACAATTTAGCACATCTCACGTTCACACAATGTTGTGCTAAAAGTGTACTGTTGCTCTAGTTAGTGGAGATGTGCTGGGTCCACACAGCATGTGTACATGTTCCCACTGTGTGACACCAAAGTGGGGTCTTGCAAAATGGGACTCCATACATCCTATTGTTGCAACAAATGATCTCATCTTCTCAGCCTATAGCTAAACTGACAGCACATACTGTTCTGAGTTGTGTGTGTACATACCTGTCTGTGTGTATCTACCCATAACCATATTCATAACTACTTACCATTGCTGAAGAGACCAATCCTGAGCGGATCTTGCATGACAGAGGGATCATTACCTCGAGCATCATTCAGAAGAGGGAGCCTCCAATGAATAGTCACACGCGGAGGACAAGAACACAGCCATCATCAAACATGATTAACCTTCACAATGGAGAAAAGTACAAAATCAACTTGCATAACACACACACACACACTCACGCACACGCACATGCACACCCACGCGCGCGCACGCACACACACATACACACACGCACGCACGCACACACACACACACACACACACACACCTCTGGAGAGACTGGTGGTCTGAACTGCTTGTGCAGTTCAATGATGATCCTCAAACAGACCAGCCCATTCTCTTCATTCTTCGTCTCCAGCAACGAGAACATCACAGACAATGTGGGCTACAAGAGGTTATCAAGATATCTCGTCATTGGATATGTGCAGAAAATGTACACTGAATTAAAGAACTTCTCCAATTAACTTCAAAATGTAGAAGTTTGCTACACTGCACAAAGTCATACAAATACAATAATGACCTTGACAGATCTATCAGGCTCTTACTCTTTATTAAAATGTACACCACAAGCCCGGAGGAAGCACTTTAAAGGTGGTCAGGTCAAGTCAGAGCAATTTGCCTAGATGGCCACTTGCACAGACCAGGAAGTACCTTAGCTATAGAAAAGCATGGGCAGATCTAAAAATCTGGTCAGGCCATGGCCTGGGCAGCCTGGGCGGTTCCGCTGGCTATGCACCATTATTAAGAATTAAAATCCAAACTTCCTATTAAAATGTGTCATGAAGTGTCACTAGAGGTGTTACCTTCACATATTGCCTGAGATGGTCTGTCGAGGGCAATCTGTGGATCAGTTCCAGAACAAGCTTCCTCAGAAGCTGAACAAGATGAGGACAGGTGTAACGGCCCATGCATGCATACTGCGTTGTAGCAAAATACGTACGTAGCTTTTGCCATCATAGAACACTAGCTACTCTCACGGCTGTGGGTTCCTTGGTACATTATGTTTCAGTAAATACTCAATGGACAAACGGATGAGATCGGAAGAACAGCTAGGAAATGGTCATAGTAAGTAATAGTAGTCTAGTGGTAATAAATAACTGATTTTGTAAACAGAATGCCAGCTGTAGTCAACTGTTACAATAAAAACTGAATTGTTTCAAGGAGCATAGACTACATATACATGGGGTGGATGCCATAATTTGTCATCAAAAAAGATTTTGTTCTCCACCTCATCACCACAAGTGGAGCTGGAGCAAAGGACAGCCGGGCTACAAGAGACTACCCCTGAGCTGTTCAACACACACGTTACTAGGAAGCTCATCTCTCCCCCCATTGATACGTGGAGGGTAAAGCTTGCAAAAGTGGTATTAAACTTCATAAGCATCGTGAGAAGGGTTATCATACAGGTCCTTATTGAATCGAATACAGAACTCACTGACAGCTGGATCCACTAGCTAAAGAGGTCAGAAGGCTTTGCAAACCAGACATCTCGTCCAAGCTGCCTGGGGAGTCACTCTCAGCGGAGCATAGACTATGCTCAGAGCTGCGTGAACTCGCCGCAGGCGTCAAATGTCCAGAAACAAGATTAAAAGCGTAATAACCATACTCCCAACATTGGGCTAATTATTATACTTCTGCGCATCTCAGTAAAATTAATAACAGCCAACGAGTACCAAAAGAATGATTGCTACTTCGAGTAATAATATAATAAGAGTGATGCAATATTCTTCAAAATATCTGAACACACAAACTAGTCCAGCATGCAACAAGTAAGTCTCCTCGTTGATCTACTGCCAGTCCCACAGGGTAGTTAGCATAAGGCAAAGATGATACCAATGTACCATCTTTGTTGAAGACTGCAACACGATGGTTGTAATAGTCTGCCACTAACACGTGTTTGTCACTACTCAACAGCAGTTTGTGTTGACGGCTGAGTTGCCCTTTACCAAACTCCCTGATGTACACCCCCTGGAGAGTGAGCACTTGAATACGGCAATTACTTTGGTCAGAGACATACAACTCTCCATCAGGCGAGACAGCCACACCGGTTGGACCACTGAATTGTCCTGGACCACTGCCTGCTGACCCAATGGTGCGAACAAGCTGGCCATCTTGACTGAAGACTGCCACACGATGATTGCCAGTGTCTGCTACAAAGACCTCTCCATTGTATACGGTTACATCACATGGCTGCTTCAGTACTCCAAAACCAATTCGTCTCACAAATGCTCCATCAGTTGTCATCACATCAACTCCATTGTTATTGGCAACATACAAAAGGCCTTCTGTACTGATGGCAACACTGTAGGGGTACTGGAGCTGACCATTCCCTGCTCCTTGTTGGCCAAAGCACTTGACATACTTCCTTGCAGCATCAAACACATGGATTTTGTGATTGCTTCTGTCTGACACATATATGGTACCATTGGGAGCTACAGCCACACCTGTAAGATAAAGCATGCCTGGTTGTTGAGGGAATTGAAGTGTCCCCTTGCAAGCACCCAGTGTTTTGACATCCCTCGTCAGCAATCGCACATCAGTCACTGAGTGGAGTTCCACCACAAATGGACTGCCCTGGATGTGAACCCCATTCACTAGCACTGACAGCTCACACTCACTAGTGTATGTGAGGTCAAAGGTCACCTTGTACTGACCATTCTCCTCATCATTGACGGCTGCCTTGATGGACGGTCCTGGGATTGGAGGTCTGGGGCGGAGGAAGGCCTGAACACTCTCCCCACCAACGCTGCAGGGGGACTTCTCACTGTCGGCTGTGGTCAGGGTGAACACAATGGGATCATTGGCTGACCACCTGTGAACCTTGTCTGGCGCTGGCTCCAGTGTGCTGTTAGCTGGACACGCCCCCACCTCAACACACGCAAACCCCTCAATGGCCGCCTGCAGTGCTGCCTCGTGCTTTGGCAGAAACTTCATCACACGTGACACAACAGCTCCACTCCTGCGGTGTGGCTGTCCTGCGTCCACCACCCTGCGGTAGGAGATGACCTTGTGTGGACTGCCCTCAGTTGACAGGAAGGACAACATTGCTTGCTTGTTGCTCAGGGTGTCTTCCTTGTGACGATACAAGCAAATAGTGTCAGTGACATTCTCCTTCCTGGTCTCTGACACAGACCTGATCTTGTCACAAAGTTGCTCCTCACGGCGGTCCAGCATGGCATGATAGGCTTGAAATGATTGTCGAGTGTCTCGAAGTGCTTCCTCTCTCTTCCTCTCCATATCAGTGCCCCACCTTTCTGCTGTCTCCCGGGCAAACCTGCACTGTTCCTTGTCACAAGCGGTAACCTTCTGGGCCAGCTCCATTGCATGTTGGTGCTGAGGGGGGAGGGGCACCTCTGCACTGAGGTAGGCGGGGCAGTGGGGGGAGTAATTAGCCACAGTACAGGCTTGGCACATCAGGAGGTCACACACCTCACAGTGGTACTTGAACATCTCCCCTTTGTGACGAGGGCAGTACAGGGGGACTGCCTTGCGAAGGTAAGCTGTATCACACTTTCCACTCCCTGAGCGAATAGCTTCTATGGACTTCACATCATGCTTGCTTGTCATGTTCTCCAACCATTTGTGGCTTACTTCACAAGTGGTGCAGAAGAATAGGCCACAGGTGGAGCAGAAAATGATCACTTCAGCCCCGGGGTCTTTGCACTGCGGGTACCCACAAGTGATTCTTTCCCCACCGGCCACCTTCCGTACGGTCTTCCTGCCTTCCACGTACCTGCCGACAGTGGCGCACTGCACGGGGACGCACTCTCTCGCCCTCTCCTCACAGCGGGGAAGGGCGACGACGTCGGGCTGTCGCCAAATGGTGGAGCAGTCTCCGCAGTTCGGAGCAGGACACTTCAGACGGCCGTCTTCCCTGACCGCCTTAGGAAGACACTCCCTGCAGAGACAGTGAAGGCAGGCCAACAGGTGAGGGTCCTTCAGTTCTCCGCCACATTGGACGCACGTCACCGGCGGCTCCCACTGGGACGGGGCTGGAGGAGATCTAGAGACGGTCTTCGGCTTGGAAACGTCTTCAGGAGGGGAGGCCATAGCTAGTTTGCTGTTCAAGATCAGTAATGGGCGCTTTGTAGCAAAGGGCCAGGGACGCAAGCTCCAAATTCCGGGAACAAGATGGCCGGGCGAGGAAATTATCACGTGACAACGATGCACAATATCCTTGATGCACGACTGTGGTTCATAGATTTCCGGCCAGACCTATAAAATCTTGCATGCTGGACCAATAAGAAGCTTGAGGAGCATCTAAGGATTTGGCAGCTAATCAGCCTACACCATATAACTAGCTTGTTTCATGCCCATGCAGACCCACCCCAACAGTGCATTTGGGTCTGCTGGGTAGCTATAGCTATACGAGAGACTAAGCTACTGCAGTCAGAAATAGGCCAAAATTGATGCTTTCACTCATTACACATTTAACAGAATGGACCAATGATTGAATACTTGCTAATGTTAACACAGTACATGTGTATCTAGCTGGTGATGGCCACTATCTTTAACTTGCACTACCAAACAACCTTGCCACATCAACTGACTGAGATGTTGTTGAGGAAAGTAACAGAAACCTGTGTGGTGAACAGTCGCATTGTGCATCAAATCATGACATAATTAATCTGCCATGTAGCTGAGCAATACACAGACTCAGTCAACCACATTAATGTAGCTATGACAAGGTGTGCATGTACATGAACTTCCAGTGATGTTGTGTCCGTACCTGAGGCCAAAGATGACATTGTGAGTTGAGCTCAAGGGTGACCTCAACTGCATTGAGAGAACTCTCACTCTCTACATGCAATTGTATATAGAATTACTAAAAGGTGATTGTAAAAGCCACAGTGCATGTACAAATGTATGTATAGCTATGCATCTGAATAGCATGGTATAGGGTGTGATTAGTGTTGTGTGTGCATGTATATGATACAGTGATGTATTGGCTCTATGAATCGGCAATACATTAGGCAGTTCAAATTTACTAGCTTCACTCCAAAGATTAAGGGGTGACAGATTTATTGAGTGATGTAAGCAGCTTGATCGATCATTGGATGGACAAACACAATTCCAACATCACGTCTGATTGGTATGAAATGTTTTCAGCACATGTATGTAACAGAGAATGATGTAAGGACATTAGCACTGTGCTCAATGTGCATGTGGATTCGGCATGGTCTGGATGAATGCAATTAAGCATACCTCACGTTCACACAATGTACGTTGCATGCATGTGCCGTTGCAAGTGGCATATTATAATTAGCTAGTGGAGATGAGCTGGGTCCACACAGTATGTGTATATGGTCACACTGCGTGACACACCAACTGCATGAACTGTGCTGATTTAATACAATGGCTTACAAGTGCAACCAACGGAACAATTACAGCCTACCCTCCTGATCCCCAGTCCATCCCCTAGTCCCCATGCGTGCACACATGTTCCCTAGATCTGCTCCCTCTGTCTCCCCACTGTACAAGCCCCACCCACCTGTCCCACCCTGTGCACTTCCTATATAATACCAGTCCTCCCTCCTGTCCCCCTGTCCCACCCACCTGACCCCCAGTCCATCCCCCTGTCCCCCCTAGCTATAGGGTTTTCACCTTCTTGCAGACCCCTTGAGCGTTGTCCCATCCTTCGACCAATTGCAATTGTGCGCCAAACAACACTAGCACCCTCCCACCCCTCCTACCTTTAACATTGTCTTTTGAGTTTTCTTTGGTTGCTTTTCTGCATTTACATATTTCCTTTTTCCTTTTCTTGTCCTTTAAAATTACACCTCACTTCACAATACAGATCATGGGATGGGATTCAGCATGGTCTGGATGAATACAATTTAGCACATCTCACATCCACACAATGTTGTGCTAAAAGTGTACTGTTGCTAGTTAGTGGAGATGTGCTGGTCCACACAGCATGTGTGCATGTTCACACTGTGTGACACACCAACTGAACTGTGCTCATTTAATACAATGGCTTATAAGTGCTACAACACAGGCTATGGAATAGTACATGGAAGTGACCCACACAGTATGTGTACGTACATATGTTCACACTGTGTGACACCAAAGTGGGGTCTTGCAAATGGGACTCCAAACATCCTATTCATTGCAGCAAATGATCTCCTCTCCTCCGCCTAGCTAAACTGACAGCACATACTGTTCTGAGTTGTGTGTGTACATACCTGTCTGTGTGTATCTATCCATAACCATATTCATAACTACTTACCATTGCTGAAGAACCCAATCCTGACAGGATCTTGCATGACTGAGGGATCATTGCCTCAAGTGTCATTCAGAAAAGGGAGCCTCCAATGAATAGTCACACGTGGAGGACAAGAACACAGCCGTTAACCTTCACAATGGCGAAATGTACAAATCAACTTGCATAACACTCATGCACACACACACACACACACACACACACATGCACACATGCACACACGCACACACACACGCACACACACACACGCACACACACACACACACACACACACACTGACACACACACACACACACACACACACACACACACACACACACACACACACACACACACACACACACACACACACACACAGACCTCTGGAGAGACTGGTGCTCTGAACTGCTTGTGCAGTTCAATGATGATCCTCAAACAGACCAGTTCATTCTCTTCATTCTCAGTCTCCAGCAATGAGAACATCGCAGACAGTGTGGGCTACAGGAGGTTACCGAGACATCACAAATCATTGGATATGTGCAGAAATGTACACTGAAGAAATTCTCGAACTTCAAAATGTAAAAGTTTGCTACACTGCACATACAAATACAATGCCTTTGACAGATCTATCAAGCTCTTACTCTATACAAATATGCATGTCATTGTTACTTATATAATTTATGTAGAATTAAAATCCAACCTGCCTATTAAAACGTGTCATGAAGTGTCACTAGAGGTGTTACCTTCACATATTGCCTCAGATGGTCTGTCGAGGGCAATCTGTGGATTAGTTCCAGAACAAGCTTCCTCCGAAGCTGAACAAGATGAGAACAGAAGAACAGGAAATGGTCATAGTAGATCGAATAATAATCTAGTGGTATTAAATAACTGACTGTAATTAAACTGCAAGCTGCAGTCAACTGTTACTGATAAATAGTACTGAATTGTTTCAAGGAGACATAGACTACAAATAAATTAATTAGGGTGCATGCCAATTAGTAACCAATAACAATCTTGTTCTGACTCCACCTCATCATCACAAGAGTAGCCGCAGCAAAAGGACAGCCTGGCTACATGAAACTACCCTGAGCTCAGCTCCCCCCCCCAGGCCCCTCTGAAGAATTTCTCAATACAGCACTGATGGATGGACAGCTGATGGATATCGATGTAGGGCATAAAAAGTACTCACCTGTGTAGGACTGTCAGACTGAAACACAGGCTGACCTGTGTGTGTGTGTGTGTGTGTGTGTGTGTGTGTGTGTGTGTGTGTGTGTGTGTGTGTGTGTGTGTGTGAGCATGCAAGCAGGGAGATCAAAAGTAATACAAAACACATCAATACGTAGACCAACACACCAATAGATCACAGAGAGCAAACTGAACAGCTAAAGGCTAAACTTTACCCTCTTTAAGGAACTGCAAGAACTTTGGAAAGGCTGTCTCCAGAAAGGGGACATAGTGCGCGGAGCTGAGGATGGTCTGCAAAGGGAGAGAGACAGAGAGGGAAGGTAGCTTCAAAGCCTCACTAAAAACGAGCAGCATTGTGTTTGTGAATATCTCCCTAGGGTATATCTCCACTCACGTCAAAGCTGTCGCTGACTTCCTGTAGTGCCTTAAGCTTAGCTTCGTCATCTACATCGCCAGGTGGAGAGTAAAAGCTTGCAAAGGTGTTGGCATTAAACTTCATAAGCATCGTGAGAAGGGTTATCATACAGGTCCTTATTGAATGGAATACAGAACTCACTGACAGCTGGATCCACTAGAGAGGTCAGCCGGCTTCGCAAACCAGACATCTCGTCCAAGCTGCCTGGGGAGTCACTCTCAGAGCAAAGACTATGCTCAGAGCTGCGCGAACTCGCTGCAGGCGTCAAACGTCCAGAAACGAGATTAAACGCGTAATAACCGCACTCACAACATTGGACTAAATTGT
Organism: Ianthella basta; assembly: GCA_964019415.1. NCBI lineage: Eukaryota > Metazoa > Porifera > Demospongiae > Verongiida > Ianthellidae > Ianthella > Ianthella basta. The sequence continues at coordinate 1,608,955 of OZ025880.1, forward strand.
ACACTTCGTGCGCATCTCAGTGAAAATTTATAACAGCCAAGAACGAGTACCAACAGAATGATTGCTACTTCAAGTAATAATATATAATACGAGTGATGCAACATTCTTCAAAATATCTGAACACACAAACTAGTCCAGCATGCAACAAGTAAGTCTCCTTGCTGATCTACTGCCAGACTCATAGGTGTGTTAGCACAAGGCAAAGATGATACCAATGTCCCATGTTTGTTGAAGACTGCAACACGATTGTTACCATAGTCTGCCACCAACACGTGTTTGTGACTAGTCAGTAGTTTGTGTTGACTCCTGAGTTGCCTTTTACCAAACTCCCTGATGTACACCCCTTGGAGAGTGAGTACTTGAATACGACCATTTCGTTGGTCAGAGACATACAACTCTCCATCAGGTGAGATGGCCACACCACGTGGACCACTGAATTCTCCAGGACCACTGCCTTGTGACCCAATGGTGCGAACAAGCTGGCCATCTTGACTGAAGACTGCCACACGATTATTGCCAGTGTCTGCTACAAAGACCTCTCCATTGTATACGGTTACATCACATGGACGTTTCAGCGTTCCACTTCCAATTCTTTTCACGTATGCTCCATCAGTTGTCATCACATCAACTCCATTGTCATTGGCAACATACAGAAGGCCTTCTGTACTGATTGCAACATTGTAGGGGCTCTGGAGCTGACCATTCCCTGCTCCTTGTTGGCCAAAGCACTTGACATAATCCCTATCAGCATCAAACACATGGATTTTGTGATTGTCATAGTCTGACACATATATGGTACCACTAGGAGCTACAGCCACACCTGTAAGATTGCCTGGTTGTTGAGGGAATTGAAGAGTTCCCTTACAAGCACGCAGTGTTTTGATGTCCCTCGTCAGCAACATTCGCACATCAGTCACTGAGTGGAGATCCAGTAAAAATGGACTGCCCCGGATGTGAACCCCATTCACTAGCACTGACAGCTCACACTCACCAGTGTATGTGAGGTCAAAGGTCACCTTGTACTGACCATTCTCCTCGTCATTGACGGCTGACTTGATGGACGGTCCTGGGATTGGAAGTCTGGGGCGGAGGAAAGCCTGAACACTCTCCCCACCAACGCTGCAGGGGGTCTTCTCACCGTCGGCTGTGGTCAGTGTGAACGTGATTGGATTATTATCAGAGCACCTGTTAACATTGTCTGGCGCTGCCTCCAGCGTGCTGTTAGCTGGACATGCCCCCACCTCAACACACCCAAAGCCTTCAATGGCCGCTCGCAGTGCTGCCTTGTGCTTTGGCAGAAACTTCATCACACGTGACACAACAGCTCCACTCCTGCGGTGTGGCTGTCCTGCGTCCACCACCCTGCGGTAGGAGATGACCTCGTGTGGACTGCCCTCAGTTGACAGGAAGGACAGCATCGCCTGCTTGTTACTCAGGGTGTCTTCCTTGTGACGATGCAAGCGAACAGTGTCAGTGACATTCTCTTCCTTGGTCTCTGACACAGACCTGATCTTGTCACACAGCTCATCCTTGCGATGCTCAAGCATGGCTTGATAGGTTTGAAATGATTGCTGCACATCTCGAAGTGCTTCATCTCTCTTCCTCTCCACCTCAGTGCCCCACCTTTCTGCTGTCTCCCGGGCAAACTTGCACTGTTCCTTGTCACAAGCAGTAACCTTCTGAGCTAGCTCCATTGCATGTTGGTGTTGAGGGGGGAGGGGCACCTCTGCACTGAGGTAGGTGGGGCAGTGGGGGGAGTCCTTGGCCACAGTGCAGGCTTGGCACATCAGGAGGTCACACACCTCACAGTGGTACTCCAACACCTTCCCCTTGTGGCGAGGGCAGTACAGGGGGGGCGCCTTGCAAAGGTGAGCTGCATCACACTCTCCACTCCCTGAGCGAATAGCTTCTACAGATTTCACATCATGCTTGCCTGTCACGCTCTCCATCCATTTGTGGCTTATTTCACAATTGTTACAATAAAAGAAGCCACAAGTGGAGCAGAAAACTTTTGCTTCACCCCCTGGAGCATTGCACTGTGGATGGCCACAGGCGATTCTTTCTCCGCTGGCCGCCTTCCGTACAATCTTCCTGCCTTCCACGTACCTGCCGACAGTGGCGCACTGCACGGGGACGCACTCTCTCGCCCTCTCCTCGCAGCGGGGAAGGGCGACGACGTCGGGCTGCCGCCAAGTGGTGGAGCAGTCTCCGCAGTTCGGGGCAGGACACTTCAGACGGCCGTCCTCCCTGACCGCCTTAGGAAGACACTCCCCGCAGAGACAGTGAAGGCAGGCCAACAGGTGAGGGTCCTTCAGTTCTCCGCCACATTGGACGCACGTCACCGGCGGCTCCCACTGGGACGGGGCTGGAGGAGATCTAGAGATGGTCTTCGGCTTGGAAACGCCTTCGGGAGGGGAGGCCATAGCTAGTTTGCTGTTCAAGACCAGTAATGGGCGTTTTGTAGCAAAGGGCCAGGGACGCAAGTTCCGGTGTAACAGGATTTCAGTTCCCCCCTACTTGAGTTCCCCCCGGTGTCACGGTTTATTCCATCCCCCCAGTTTTGTATCCCCCCGGGACAAGCAGTTGCTAAGTTTCGGACCTTTTCATGCTCCTCACATGCTCAGGCTGTAGCGTCGATGTACCTGCACATCGATGTCCACCAGTTTGCGAAACTGCACGCCGTACTGCTACTCAAGCACTTCTGCTCGTTGTAGTAGTGCCCTCTTGACATTCTTCGAGAACCCAGAGGACTACACAAGCATCCCAGCCATGGTAGAAGGACAAAAACCTCACCGCGGTCGTCAGTTAACAAGATTGATGTGGTCTTCTGCAAGGACTGCAAAGGAAGTGCAGGGTTCGCAGATATCGTCACCTATCAGTCTCCTCTGGTAGTGGTAAGCCTCATCCTGCAGCAGGGTGCATTTTACTAGCTTCTAACAGCATTTCTGTGTCGTTTAACCAACCTTCGGTTACCCGGGGGATACTTTATACGGGGGTAAAATAAACTGTGACACCGGAACTCCAATCCTAGTATACGGGTTCCGGCGGACCTGGTCTCCTAGGATTACGGTCCCCCCCCCAGAACGTGCCTCCTAGGAAATGGGTTCCGCCTTAGGATTCGAGTTCCCCCCTGTTGGGTTTGACGCTTAGGACCATGGTTCCCCCCTTTAAGATACCAGTTGGGGTACCCCATGTCAGGCGCTACTAGGGTAGTCATTGTGTTCTTCCACAGTGACTGGCGACTTTGCCATGGGATTAAAGTGTCTTAGCTACTTGATATGATGACTACCGTTTCTTATCTTTGGGGAATTGGCTTCCAGCCTTCTAATACAAGCGCTGCACATGCAAACGGGCTTCCCAGATATTTATGACATGGCAATTTTGCTCATTACAGGACAATACATGTAAGTAATTGATGGTAATACGCGTAGTATGCATGCTATTAAAGTTTGCTGTTAAAATGTTGCTATTAGCTAGCTAGCTAACATCTGTAAAGTACCAGTTACATTAAAGGAATTTTAATTTATGTTCAAACTAGAGCCTATGGGATAGCTACGTGATTTGATGACGTGTTTTTGCATGTTCTACATTAACATTCACACGGTACACTTGCTAAGGGAGGATGAAGGTGTGATCTCACTTTATGATGTTATTGACTACACTAATATTTACTGTATATACTTTGCATGTTTGCTGAGACATTGTGTACCACTGTGTAAGCCATGAATACCCTCACTGTACCTCCTGACTAAGGTAACCTTTCAGTAGGCACAATCCCAACTTGGGAATGCTGTTACAAGAAGGCTGCAGCAGTGTGACTGGAGAGGTACAGTTTACTCAACGTTCCAACATAGTTGGGATGTGCCTCTCCTCATATGGACTCACCTCTCTCCTAATGAATGTTTGGCCCAAAAATTGCATTAGTATAAGTAAGAGCCAATCCAAACTTCCTCCACAGCCTACACAATCTCATGACCTGCAGCTGGTGTGGGAAACCAACAGGTCTCATGAACCAGTCAGAGTGCTAGCCAGCCATTGAACATACCTGTCCATTCCCGTTCTCTGCAGATAGCTATGTCAGTTACTCTCAAAAGAAATGAAAGCTGTTGTCCATGGTAACTATGCTACACAGATCAACGTTGATTTTATGCTTAATAGATAAATCAGCTATATGTAGTGTGTTGAGGTCATGTTGGGATGGGAACACTTTGTACGTGTGCATGAGCTGTGATTATGTGCATAATTGGTATATGACAATAGCTTTATGTAGGTCGACCAACAACCCCATTCAGTTATGCCATACTGTACATGCCACAGTGTGCACATGAGCAGACTACGCCTCATCTGTAGCTGAAACGGTTGCCTGGTGGCTAGCTATGTACATACTTCTAGATGTGGCCACTACTACCTGAACACAAACACTGTCCCTATTCACTTTGAATTGCGAAACTATAGCTGACAGTCTTCGATTTCCATTTGATTATTCATTTGCCTGCATTGTCTATACTTTACTTTACTGATGTTGCTATGGTGACACCTCAGATGAATCCTCATTTCAGATGCATTTCGGTAAAGCTCTAGTGACATCAGTGTCTGGTGATCCTCAGAGAGAGGAGGCAATCATTCCATATACATAGCAGAGGAACAGTGTGTGTGTGTGTGTGTGTGTGTGTGTGTGTATTATGTATATAATATAGTCAATTGCAAGCAAAAAAGAGGGGGGAATGGGTGAAGTAGGATTTGGACCCTGCACCATAGGGATTGTCAGGCAACTGTGCTAAGGGCTGGGCTACTGCATGGGTGTTGATTCCTGGTAATTGGTGCTGATTTGGTGCTATAATTATAGTATCCCCATTTATCACGGCCATCTTGAAGTGCAGTATGCAATCGTGCCCATGCCATGGGTCAGCTGGACCACCTGGGCATGGCTGCCACAGTTCATAGCTGTATGCGGCTTTTTTGTTTCAATATCAGGCATCACTATGTTTCAGTATAAATGTGCAGTACATTCAGTATGCTCCTATGGGCATTTATATGTGATCTTTCAGCCCCCCTCCCGCAAAACAAAGGTCTAATTGGAAAAAATAAATATTTGTTCTGCGCCAAATGATGAGAGTTTTAATATCGTGCCAAGCACACTTCCGCCAGGTCATCCCACGCTGCTGCCCCCATGCGCATTTTGGGTGCATTCCTTGTATGGCTTCACCTAGTATTTTGTAACTTGTACTGTATATATACCAGACTCCTGTGCCTGGCTTGCCACAACCACAGGACAGCAGTGGCTATCCACACCATGTGGAAGGCGCGTTTTGGCACGTAGTGCCGGACTGAACTCTCTATACCCTGCTGGTCCTTAACTGATTTGTATACTGTATATGTGAAGGACACATCATCTAAATCAACAGTTTTATGCGAATGTGTGGTTTGTTTGTGTATAGTGCTGCTTTGGGCCAGTTTGTGCCCTAGTGCCGTGTGGCACGATGCACTCAAATATTGATATACAACAACCACCTGATGCTACCATTCCATGGCACCACTTCCATGACACCACTACCACCACCATGGATCACCATCACAGTGCAAGTTGCAGTCTGCACATGTAGTATGTGTGCAAGCGCTACTAAGAACAAGACCACCAGTGCAAGTTTCCAAGGGTAACCACTCCGAGTGCAGGTAGAGTGTTTGTGCTATATATACCACCAGAAACATGGAGACGAGAGCATGCATGACTGCAGAATGCATGTACGTGAGACAATTCTTTAACATCTGCTTTTACTTTTATGACACTTATTTACTCTTTATTCTTAGACTACTTGGTGGCAATGAACAACCAAGCATGGTGCGCCATGGTAATAGACCACCATACATGCGTGGTCGATTAATAACACCAAACTTAGTGGCTTAAATTATTTGGAACAATGAAAATCCGCCAATAACTACTGCATGCATGTATGCATTATGATTTTCAGTCAGTGCAGAGCATGCATGCACTATGATTTTCAGTCAGTGCAGAGGTCAGCTGAATATGGTGATAATGACCATTCACAATAACGTGCATGCACTACCTTGCAGCTGCAGCTGCACTCTACTTTAATTAAAGTTTACTTTGGTTGATACACTTCTACATTCAAGCTCTCACTCTCTCTCTCAAGCTGTATTTAGTCATGTCAACTCGCTATAAGCAAGGCCAGAGGAGACAAATATGTCTTCGATCATTGTAACACCTGGCGTCTACTATCACGTAATGGTTGGTATTGTGTCACCTACACTTCGTCTCAGCCAGCTGCCCCACGTGTACGCGGTCGTTGAGGTAGCTATAGCTACGTAGGTTTGCGCACATCTGAAACGCCGCTACGTTCCCAGCACCAGCTGACTTCTCACGCGGAACTCCCGTACTAGGACAGGCGTTCCGCCGCACAGATTCGCAAGGGGAACTGAAATCCTAGAGGGGGACCTCCAGTCCTAGGACTCCAGTTCCGAGGGGAACTGATATCCTGTTACACCGGGAACAAGATGGGCGAGGAAATTATCACGTGACAACGATATGCACCATATCCTCTATGCATGACTGTGGTTCATAGATTTCCGGCCAGACCTATAGAATCTTGCATGCTGGACCAATAAGAAGCTAAGCTTGAGGGCATCTAAGTATTTGGCAGCTAATCAGCCTACACCATATAACTAGCTTGTTTCATGCCCATGCAGACCCACCTCAACAGTGCATTCGGGTCTGGGTATAACTATACGAGAGACTAAGCTACTGCTGTCAGAAATAGGCCAAAATTGATGCTTTCACTCATTACACATTTAACAGAATGGACCAATGATTGAATACTTGCTAGTGTTAACACAGTGTGTGTATAGCTGTAGCTCATATGGTGGAGATGGCCACTATCCTTAACTTGCACTACCAAACAACCCTGCCACATCAACTGACTGAGGTGTTGAGGAAAGTAACTTCAGCAACTTGTGTGGTGAACAGTCGCACTGTGCATCACATCATGACATAATTAACCTGCCATGTAGCTGAGCAATACCCAGAGTCAGTCAACCACAATAATGTAGCTATGACAAGGTGTGCATGTACATGAACTTCCAGTGATATTGTGTCTGTACCTGAGGCCAAAGATGACACTGTGAGTTGAGCTCAAGGACGACCTTAACTGCATTGAGAGAACTCTCACTCCCTACATACAATTGCATATAGAATTAATAAAAAGTGATTGAAAAAGCCACAGTGCATGTACAAATGTATGTATAGCTATGCATCTGAATAGCATGGTATAGGGTGTGATTAGTGTTGTGTGTGCATGTATATGATGACGTGATGTGTTGGCTCTGTGAACCGGCAATACATTGGGCAGTTCATATTTACTAGCTTCACTCCAAGAATTAAGGGGCGACAGATTTATTGAGTGACGTAAGCAACATGATCAATCATTGGATGCACAAACACAACTCCAGCATCACATCTGATTGGTATGAAATGTTTTCAGCACATGTAACAAAGAATGATGTAAGGACATTAGCACTGTGCTCAATGTGCATGTGGATTCAGCATGGTCTGGATGAATGTAATTAAGCATATCTCACGTTCACACAACGTTGCATGCATGTGCCGTTGCAAGTCGCATATTAAAATTAGCTAGTGGAGATGAGCTGGGTCCACACAGTATGTGTACATGTTCACATTGTGATACACCAACTGCATGAACTGTGTTGATTTAATTTTACAATGGCTTACAAGTGCAACCAACAGAACAATTACAGCCTACCCTCCTGACCCCCAGTCCATCCCCTTGTCCCCATGCATGCACACATGTTCCCTAGATCTGTTCCCCTTGTCTCCCCACCGTACAAGCCCCACCCACCTGTCCCACCCTGTGCACCTCCTATATAATACCAGTCCCCCCTCCTGTCCCCTGTCCCACCCACCTGACCCCCAGTCCATCCCCCTGCATGTCCCCCCTAGCTATAGGGGTTTCCACCTTCTTGCAGACCCCTTGAGTGTTGTCCCATCCTTCCACCAATTGCAATTGTGTGCCAAACAACACTAGCACCGTCGATCCCACCCCTCCTACCTTTAACATTGTCCTTTGAGTTTTCTTTGGTTGCTTTTCTGCGTTTATACTTATTTCCTATTTCCTTTTGAAATTTCTTGTCCTTTAATTAAAATTACACCTCAGTTCACAATACAGATCAAAATCCTTTACCATTATGAATACAAGTCTCTCTAAATTTTCATCTTGTCTAGCTGTATGGACCTGGGGACCCTCTTAGGGTTTGGGCCCGTCCCCTAGGGGTAATCTAGGAGGAAAGGTATAGTCAGAAATAGGAGATTAGGATCAAAGGACATGGGCAGGCCTAGCCAAGTACCAACAGTACATAGCTAGCTAGAAGCTGGCTTCCTGGTCTTTGTATAGGGGTGTAGTCATGGGTACATGGAAGCAGGACTCTTTGGAGTCCTGCAAGGCTAGGCTGAACGGAGAGGTAAGGCTTTAACTATTGTTGCAGACTGCACAAGTTGATGTATTAGACTTGACCTGACCCTTCCATGCGCCGAGGGGTCACGCAAAAACTCACTATGTACTGTGCTGATCATGAGTGGCATGGAGTTGTGCCAAGTTAACATGATGATATTGTATGCAACTTGCATGTGCCACAAACCATGCATGCAAGTGCGGTTTAGGCAATGTAATTATTTTACTATAATTCATCGATTCTCTGTTTGTTTGTGTTTGTTTGTCGCTTAAAAAATCTGCACTGCTCAAGGGGCCACCATGAAATTCTCCATATACTGGTTGCAATGGGCTGGGATACCCACCATGCATGCAGTAAAATAGACAAGCCATGCATAATATGACTAGCTATAGTCAGCGTATGACTGTATAGATAGCGCACATGCGGCTAGTTGGGGCACTGCAGCTGGCATCAGAACATAGTATAATGTATAATATGGTAGCTGCATCATAAAATCATGCCATCAATCCACATTAAACAGCAAAACATTAAATGGAGAGTATAATAATCGTACAAACAGAATAATGTCAAATTAAGTAATAACGCAAAATCAATGTTTAGTACATTAACTCAATATACCTGGACACACAAACTACTCCAGCATGCAACAAGTAAGTCTCCTCTTACATCTACTGCCAGTCCTACAGGTTTTTTAGCACAAGGAAAAGATGATACCAATGTCCCATCTTGGTCGAATATGGCAACACGATGGTTGTCATGGTCTGCCACCAACACATGTTTGTCATTACTCAGTTGCAGTTGGAGTTGACGGTTGAGTTGTCCTTTACCAAACTCCCTGATGTACACCCCCTGGAGAGTGAGTACTTGAACTCGGCCATTTAATTGATCGGAGACATACAACTCTCCATCAGGCAAGACAGCCACACCAGTTGGACCACTGAATTGTCCTGGACCACTGCCTTGTGACCCAATGGTGCGAACAAACTGACCATCTTCACTGAAGACTAGCACACGATTGTTGCCAGTGTCTGCTACATAAACCTCTCCATTGTATACAGTTACATCCCAGGGAGTAGCAAATGCTCTACAACCAATTCGTCTCACGAATGCTCCATCAGTGGTCATCACATCAACTCCATTGTTATTGGCAACATACAGAAGGCCTTCTGCAGAGATGGCAACACTCATTGGGCTCCGGAGCTGACCATTCCCTGCTCCTTGTTGGCCAAAGCACTTGACGTACTTCCTCGCAGCATCAAACACATGGATTTTGTGATGGCTGTAGTCTGATACAAATATGCAACCATTGTGTGCGACAGCCACACCCCCAAGACTGCCTGGTTGCTGAGAGAATTGAAGAGTCCCCCTACAAGCACACAGTGTTTTGACGTCCCTCGTCAGCAATCGCACATCAGTCACTGAGTGGAGTTCCACCACAAATGGACTGCCCCGGATGTGAACCCCATTCACTAGCACTGACAGCTCACACTCTCCAGTGTATGTGAGGTCAAAGGTCACCTTGTACTGACCATTCTCCTCATCATTGACGGCTGCCTTGATGGACGGTCCTGGGATTGGAGGTCTGGGGCGGAGGAAAGCCTGAACACTCTCCCCACCAACGCTGCAGGGGGTCTTCTCACCGTCGGCTGTGGTCAGTGTGAACACAATGGGATCATTGACCGAGCACCAGTGAACCTTGTCTGGTGCTGGCTCCAGAGTGCTGTTAGCTGGACACGCCCCCACCTCAACACACGCAAACCCTTCAATGGCCGCCTGCAGTGCTGCCTCGTGCTTTGGCAGAAACTTCATCACACGTGACATAACAGCTCCACTCCTGCGGTGTGGCTGTCCTGCATCCACCACCCTGCGGTAGGAGATGACCTCGTGTGGACTGCCCTCAGTTGAGAGAAAGGACAGCATTGCCTGCTTGTTGCTCAGGGTGTCTTCCTTGTGACGATGCAAGTGAATGGTGTCAGCGACGTTTCCTTTCCTGGTCTCTGACACAGACCTGATCTTGTCACAAAGTTGCTCCTCACGGCGGTCCAGCATGGCACGATAGGCTTGAAATGATTGTCGAGTATCTCGAAGTGCTTCCTCTCTCTTCCTCTCCACCTCAGTGCCCCACCTTTCTGCTGTCTCCCGGGCAACCCTGCACTGTTCCTTGTCACAAGCGGTAACCTTCTGAGCCAGCTCCATTGCATGTTGGTGCTGAGGGGGGAGGGGCACCTCTGCACTGAGGTAGGCGGGGCAGTGGGGGGAGTCCTTGGACACAGTGCAGGCTTGGCACATTAGGAGGTCACACACTTCACAGTGGTACTTGAACATCTCCCCTTTGTGACGAGGGCAGTGCAGGGGAACTGCCTTGCAAAGGTGAGCTGCATCACACTCTTCACTTCCTGAGCGAATAGCTTCTACAGACTTCACATCATGCTTGCCTGTCACGCTCTCCATCCATTTGTGGCTTATTTCACAAGTGTTACAATAAAAGAAGCCACAAGTGGAGCAGAAAACGTTTGCTTCACCCCCTGGAGCATTGCACTGTGGATGCCCACAGGCGATTCTTTCTTCACCGGCCACCTTCCGTACGATCTTCCTGCCTTCCACGTACCTGCCAACAGTGGCGCACTGCACAGGGACGCACTCTCTCGCCCTCTTCTCGCAGCGGGGAAGGTCGACGACGTCAGGCTGCCGCCAAGTGGTGGAGCAGTCTCCGCAGTTCGGAGCGGGACACTTCAGACGGCCGTCTTCCCTGACCGCCTTAGGAAGACACTCCCTGCAGACACAGTGAAGGCAGGCCAACAGGTGAGGGTCCTTCAGTTCTCCGCCACATTGGACGCACGTCACCGGCGGCTCCCACTGGGACGGGGCTGGAGAAGATCTAGAGACGGTCTTCGGCTTCGAAACTTCTTCAGGAGGGGAGGCCATAGCTAGTTTGCTGTTCAAGACAGTTATGGGTGTTCTGTAGCAAAGTCGCCTTCGACTCGAGAGTGGGCTGCCAGAGGGGGAGGCAAATTCCAAACCAGGAACAAGATAGGGCGAGGACGAAAGTATATCACGTGACATCAATGTGCAAAACTTATCCTCCTTATGCATGACTGTGGTGCATAGATTTCGGGCGCGGCCAGAACTAGAATCTTGCATGCTTGCCCAGTAAGGAGCATCTAATGATTTGGCAGGGGTATATATAGATATTCAGCCTACATTGCATAGATATAGCTACAGGTAGCTAGCTTGCTAGCTAGTGTCGTAGCTAGCTACCTTGACCCACCCTGGCGGCACATGTGGGTCAGATCTAGAGGGGGAGGCAAATCTCAAATTCCATGAACAAGATAGGCGAGGAAAGTATATCACGTGACATCAATATGCAAACCATATCCTCCTTATGCATGACTGTGGATAAATTTCCGACCAGAACTATAGAATCTTGCATGCTGGACCAATAAGAAACATCTAATGATTTGGCATGCAGGGGTGTATATTATAGCTATTCAGCTTACATTGCATAGATATAGTTACAGGTAGCTAGCTAGCTAGTCTCGTATATAACTGGCTACCCAGAGCTACCCACCCTGGCGCCGCATCCACCACGGTCTGGGTACGAGAGACTAAGCTACTGCTGTCAGAAATGGGCCAAAATTGATACATTCACTCATTACACATTTAACAGAATCTGTACTATATGAAGTGCTTGTGAATCAATTACTTTCCTCAGTGGATCAAAGAGATCAAAACACTGATAGCTAACCTCCAGTGGAGGCACACGGTTATGATAGTCTTGGCACTAGCTCTCGCTCTTTGTCACATGTGCATTGAGTAAGCACAGTAGAGAACTAGTACATGTGTACATGATGCAGGGCTACATTGAAATGTGTAGCACTTGTCAATTTAAGTCTAAATATGACAGTATTGATGGTATATAACTAAGCTAATTTCACACTTGTTCCTTGTAGGTAATGTGCGTGTTAGCTATGAGAGTGTGGCATTAATTGGTATGACTTTGTTGTACTTGTTTAATTGTAACATTATTTGCACAGTTAGTATTGATTTGAATGCATATTGTCTTTAAATAATTCCCATACTATGTACAGTATGTAGCTATATAGAATGGACTGATGACTGAATGCTTGCTAATGTTAACACTGTGTGTGTCTATAGTTGCAGCTCACATGGACGTCAGGGGAAGTGCATGCATGGTGGAGACAGCTGCTACTTCGCACTGCCAAGCAACCCTGCCACATGTACATCAACTGACTGTGGTACAGTACCACAGTCAGTTGATGTATGTGTGGCACTACTGGTACACGAGGAAAGCGAGTTCACCTGTGTGGTGAACAGTCACACTCTGTGTCAACTCACTGGCATTGTGAGTTGCTGAGCTCAATTTAAGGGTGACCTTAACTGCATTGAGAGAACTCTCGCTCCCTACATGTATTTGTATGGAATGAATGAAAGGTGATCGAAAAAGCCACAGTGCATGTACAAATGTATGTATAACTATGCATCTGTATTGCATGGTATAAGGTGTGATTTCAGTAATACTAGTGTTGTGTGTGTGTGTGTGTATCTTTATATGATAACATGATGTATTGGCTCTATTATCTTGCAATACGAGGAGACTCACTTTATATATATATAGGCAGCTCAAATTTACAAGCTTCACTCCATGCAAGGCGGAGTGACAGATTTGATGCATGCAGGCAACACCGCAATCATTGGATGGACAAACAACTCTGACATCATATACCTGATTGCATGGTAGTAGGTTTTCAGCACCTAACATGTAACAGAGAATGATGTAATATAAGGACATTAGCACATGTGTTCAAATGTGCATGTGGATTCGGCATGGTCTGGATGAATATATACAAATAATTTCTAGCACATCCCATGTTCATGCACTCATCATTGTGGCTGTGTCCTGCTGCAAGTGCATGCATGGCATGTGCACGGTAGTTAGCAGAGATGAGCTGGGTCCACACACCAATTGAACTGTGCTGATTTAATACAATGGCTTATGTTGCAAGTTCAACCAATGGAACAATTACAGCTAAATACTGTACAATACAGGCTATGGACTAGTGCACCAAAGTAACCAAACTGCCAGTAATCACACTGTACTGTGTGGGTCTTGTAGAACGGGACTCCAAACATCCTATTCATTGCAACAAATGATCTCATCTCCTCAGCCTAGCTAAAACTGACAGCACACATAGTCAGGCCTGCTGTGACCATCCCAACAAGCGCCCAGGGGGCGGGTTACGTGGGATGGTCTAGCAAGCCAGACTAACAGCACACACTGTTCTGAGTTGTGTGTGTACATACCTCTCTGTGTGTATCTATCCATAACCATATTCATAACTTCGTACCATTGCTGAAGAGACCAATCCTGACTGGATCTTGCATGACTGAAGGGTCATTACCTCGAGTGTCATTCAGAAGAGGGAGCCTCCTATGTATAGACACACATGGAGGATGTGTGTCACTTTTATCATCTGCTACATATTAACAAGCAGATCTGAATATATATATGTACATACACAGTGTGATGGAGGTGTACTTCCTGTATAGGCTGTTTTGAAGGGAATATGTACAGAGCCTTCTTTGTTCCGATGTAGAAGAACTCTCCTCAAAGGCTATAAACTGCACTGCATGTACGTACCCTAGGCCAATTGTCATGTGGCATAGCATTACATTCTGTATCATCAGGCTCTATATCTCCGTGCATCTTCCCTACATACTGTGCTGTGCAAAGGAAGCTGACACCCTCACCCACACTCCACCATGCACTAGCCAGTCCTCACATGACTATAGCAGTCCAGTGCACCCTTCTTATATAATATAGTTAACTATTTTGTGGGAGAACACTGCTGTCCCCCCACTTGTAACATAACATCCATGCACCTGTCCCCCACACCTGTTCATCCACTTGTCCCCCTGTCCCCCCCATCCCTCACCTGTCCCCATGCATGCACACCTGTGTATACCCCCTGTCTCACCCATGCATGCACCTGTCCTTCCATCCCCTTATAATAACCTGCATGCATACATATCAGGGGCGTAGGAACACTTTGAAAACTAGGGGGGCCGAAGATAGCAGGTACATGAGAGGTAGATTTGCGAGCGAAGCGAGCGAAAAAATTTTTGAGGCTAATTAAATTTAGTAGGGAAATGAGAGTGCGAACCTCACGAGCTCAGTTACAGATCTGCATACTCCTCTATTATATAGTAATTTACATTTCATTAACAGCTATGATGCCAAAAGCAATGCCACCTGTTGGTTGCATTGCTTTTTCTTCTCTTTGCTGGCTTTTCCAGAAAACTTAGGAGAGATTGCTGAGACAAACAAATATTATAGCGCGGTAGGATATTATATTCATACTAGCAGAGTGGCCCGCCTTTGGCGAGCTACGGCACCCAATGCCTGTACCCCGATGCTCTCAGCAACCATGCTACTGCTACGGCTAAAAATATAATGATTATCGGTTTAAATTCGAACGTAGGACAGCGAATCAACTGGTAAAAACCGAAAATCGATGATAACAATAATTAGAAAATGGCCGTCGTCCGCGAAGGAAAAAGCGGAAATGGACGAATAACTCTCTGTCAACCGCAAGACGAGCGACGTCAACCCCGCTATAACCTGATCCCCGATGCCCCCAGCAACCACAGCGAGTTTGAGGGCGACGGAGCAAGAAACGCGCGCGCGTATCGCGAACACACACACACACACACAGACACGGTCGGCTCTATATATTAGATTCAGGTAATGTGTCAATTGCGCAACCAATAAAATGGCTTCCAAGCAAGCCACTAAACCAGAATTTTGAACAACAGGTTTTGTTGGATATAGATCCGAACGAAAATGCTGCGGACTCTTTCTGTATACTTTGGTGAGATGGCCTGAGCATTTGCTAGCATTTACTAATCAAAGATTGCAGAGGTGAGACAGGGCTAAACATCTATGGGGGCCTGGTCCCCCCCTTGTGAAATCTGGGGGGGCCATGGCCCCCACGGCCCCCATGGTTCCTACGCCTATGCATATGTCCCCTCACCTATAATGTGACTGTTCTACCCACCTTTCTCCCACAGGTTCCCCATGTCCCCATACCTGCATGTTTTCCTTGTCCCGGCCCACACCCATCCTCCCCATCTGCCCCATACATGTCTCAGCCACCTGTCCCCCCATGCACTAGCTTGTCCCTCTAGCCGTCCCTTCACTATATTAGCTGGAGGTTTGCGCAGGTTGGAAGTATGCATGTAATATATATATATAAATCTCTCACCCCCGTCCCCGCCTGTCCCAACATCTGTTCCCTATATATGTTACGCGATCTGATTGAGTGCATGTTTATTATACAGTACACACATGTCATAATATCAATTGAAACAAGAACCAAAAGAGAGAGAGCACATAATATAAACAGAATGTCATGCAACTTCAAAATATCTGAACACACAAACTAATCCAGCATGCAACAAGTACGTCTCCTCTTTGATCTACTGCCAGTCCCATAGGGTGGTTAGTACAAGGCAAAGATGATATCAACGTCCCATCTTTGTTGAAGACTGCAACACGATTGTTACCATAGTCTGCCACCAACACATGTTTGTCACTACTCAACAGCAGTTTGTGTTGACCGCTGAGTTGTCCTTTACCAAACTCCCTGACGTGCACCCCTTGGAGAGTGAGTACTTGAACACGGCAATTACTTTGGTCAGAGACATACAACTCTCCATCAGGTGAGATGGCCACACCACGTGGATAACTGAATTGTCCTGGACCACTGCCTTGTGACCCAAGAGTGCGAACAAGCTGGCCATCTTCACTGAAGACTGCCACACGATTATTGCCAGTGTCTGCTACAAAGACCTCTTCATTGTATACAGTTACATCCCATGGCCGTTTCAGTGTTCCACTTCCAATTCTTTTCGTGTATGCTCCATCAGTTGTCAGCACGTCAACTCCATTCTCATTGGCAACATACAAAAGGCCTTCTGTACTGATGGCAACACTGTAGGGGCTCTGGAGCTGACCATTCCCTGCTCCTTGTTGGCCAAAGCACTTGACATACTTCCTCGCAGCATCAAACACATGGATTTTGTGATTGCTGCAGTCTGACACATATATGGTACCACTAGGAGCTACAGCCACACCTGTAAGACTGCCTGGTTGTTGAGGGAATTGAAGAGTCCCCTTACAAGCACACAGTGTTTTGACATCCCTCGTCAGCAATCGCACATCAGTCACTGAGTGGAGTTTCACCACAAATGGACTGCCCCGGATGTGAACCCCATTCACTAGCACTGACAGCTCACACTCTCCAGTGTATGTGAGGTCAAAGGTCACCTTGTACTGACCATTCTCCTCATCATTGATGGCTGCCTTGATGGACGGTCCTGGGGTTGGAGGTCTGGGGCGGAGGAAGGCCTGAACACTCTCCCCACCAACGCTGCAGGGGGTCTTCTCACTGTCGGCTGTGGTCAGTGTGAACACAATGGGATCATTGACTGCTGAGCACCTGCGAACCTTGTCTGGTGCTGGCTCCAGTGTGCTGTTAGCTGGACACGCCCCCACCTCAACACACCCAAACCCTTCAATGGCCACCCGCAGTGCTGCCTCGTGCTCTGGCTGAAACTTCATCACACGTGACACAACAGCTCCACTCCTGCGGTATGGCTGTCCTGCATCCACCACCCTGCGGTAGGAGATGACCTCATGTGGACTGCCCTCAGTTGACAGGAAGGACAGCATTGCCTGCTTGTTGCTCAGGGTGTCTTCCTTGTGATGATATAAATTAATGGTGTCAGCGACGCTTCCTTTCCTGGTCTTTGACACAGACCTGATCTTTTCACAAAGTTGCTTCTCACGCTGGTCCAGCATGGCACAATAGGCTTGAAACGATTGTCGAGTGTCTTGAAGTGCTTCCTTTCTCTTCCTCTCCACCTCAGTGCCCCACCTTTCTGCTGTCTCCCTGGCAACCCTGCACTGTTCCTTGTCACAAGCGGCAACCTTCTGGGCCAGCTCCATTGCATGTTGGTGTTGAGGGGGGAGGGGCACCTCTGCACTGAGGTAGGCGGGGCAGTGGGGGGAGTCCTTGGCCACAGTGCAGGCTTGGCACATCAGGAGGTCACACACCTCACAGTGGTACTTGAACATCTCCCCTTTGTGACGAGGGCAATGTAGGGGGGCCGCCTTGCGAAGGTGAGCTACATCACTGTCTCCACTCCCTGAGCGAATAGCTTCTACAGACTTCACATCATGCTTGCTTGTCATGTTCTCCAACCATTTGTGGCCCATTTCACAAGTGGTGCAGAAGAATAGGCCACAGGTGGAGCAGAAAATGATCACTTCAGCCCCGGGGTCTTTGCACTGCGGATACCCACAAGCGATTCTTTCTCCGCCGGCCACCTTATGTACGATCTTCCTGCCTTCCACGTACCTGCCGACAGTGGCGCACTGCACAGGGACGCACTCTCTCGCTCTCTCCTCGCAGCGGGGAAGGGCAATGACGTCGGGCTGCCGCCAAGTGGTGGAGCAGTCTCCGCAGTTCGGAGCGGGACACTTCAGACGTCCGTCTTCCCTGACTGCCTTAGGAAGACACCCCCTGAAGAGACAGTGAAGGCAGGCCAACAGGTGAGGGTCCTTCAGTTCTCCGCCACATTGGACGCACGTCACCGGCGGCTCCCACTGGGACGGGACTGGAGGAGATCTAGAGACGGTCTTCGGCTTGGAAACAGGTAGCTAGCTAGTCTCGTAGCTAACTACCCACCCCGGTGGCACATGTGGGTCTGAGTACAAGAGACTAAGCTACTGCCGTCAGAAATAGGCCAAAACTGATACATTCACTCATTATCCATTTAACAGAATCTGTACTATAATTATGAAGTGCTTGTTGGGCGCTTTGTAGCAAAGGGCCAGGGACGCAAGCTCCAAATTCCGGGAACAAGATGGCCGGGCGAGGAAATTATCACGTGACAACGATATGCACAATATCCTTGATGCACGACTGTGGTTCATAGATTTCCGGCCAGACCTATAGAATCTTGCATGCTGGACCAATAAGAAGCTTGAGGAGCACCTAAGGATTTGGCAGCTAATCAGCCTACGCCATATAACTAGCTTGTTTCATGCCCATGCAGACCCACCTCAACAGTGCATTTGGGTCTGGGTAGCTATAGCTATACAAGAGACTAAGCTACTGCTGTCAGAAATAGGCCAAAATTGATGCTTTCACTCATTACACATTTAACAGAATGGACTAATGATTGAATACTTGCTAATGTTAACACAGTGTGTGTCTAGCTGTAGCGCATATGGTGGTGATGGCCACTATCTTTAACTTGCACTACCAAACAACCTTGCCACATATACTGACTGAGGTGTTGAGGAAAGTAACTTTAGAAACCTGTGTGGTGAACAGTTGCACTGTGCATCAAATCATGACATAATTAACCTGCATGTAGCTGATCAATACTCAGAGTCAGTCAACCACAATAATGTAGCTATGACAAGGTGTGCGTGTACATGAACTTCCAGTGATGTTGTGTCCGTACCTGAGGCCAAAGATGACATTGTGAGTTGAGCTTACCTTAACTGTATTGAGAGAACTCTCACTCTCTACATACAATTGTTTATAGAATTACTAAAAGGTGATTGTAAAAGCCACAGTGCATGTACAAATGTATGTATAGCTATGCATCTGAATAGCATGGTATAGGGTGTGATTAGTGTTGTGTGTGTATATGATAACGTGATGTATTGGCTCTGTGAATCAGCAATACATTGGGCAGTTCAAATTTACTAGCTTCACTCCAAGAATTAAGGGGCGACAGATTTGTTGAGTGATGTAAGCAACATGATCGATCATTGGATGGACAAACACAACTTCAACATCATGTCTGATTGGTATGAAATGTTTTCAGCACCTGTAACAGAGAATGATGTAAGGACATTAGCACTGTGCTCAAATGTGCATGTGGATTCAGCATGGTCCGGATGAATGCAATTAAGCATATCTCACGTTCACACGACGTTGCATGCATGTCCCGTTGCAAGTGGCATATTATAATTAGCTAGTGGAGATGAGCTGGGTCCACACAGTATGTGTACATGTTCACATTGTGATACACACCAACTGCATGAACTGTGTTGATTTAATACAATGGCTTACAAGAGCAATCAGCAGAACAATTACAGCCTATGTATACCCTCCTGACTGCCAGTCCATCCCCTTGTCCCCATGGATGCGTGCCCACATGTTCCCTAGATCTAGCTGTTCCCCCTGTCACCCCACTGTACAAGCCCCACCCACCTGTCCCACCCTGTGCACCTCCTGTATAATACCAGTCCCCCCTCCTGTCCCCTTGCCCAACCCACCTGACCCCCAGTCCATCCCCCTGTCCCCCTAGCTATAGGGTTTCCACCTTCTGCAGACCCCTTGAGCGTTGTCCCATCCTCCCACCAATTGCAATTGTGCGCCAAACAACACTAGCACCCTCCCACCCCTCCTGCCTTTAGCATTGTCCTTTTGAGTTTTCTTTGGTTGTTTTCCTGTGTTTACTTATTTCCTTTTTCCTTTTCTTGTCCTTTAAAATTACACCTCAGTTCACAATACAGATCAAAATCTTTTACCACTATGAATACAAGTCTCTCTAGATTTCATTGTGTCTATGTAGCTGTATGGACTTGGGGACCCTCTTAGGGGTTTGGCCCGTCCCCCAGGGGTAATCTAGGAGGAAAAGTAGTCGGAAACAGGAGAAAGGGGGACCTCTGAGGTTAGGATCAAAGATCATAGGCAATAGGTCAAAGGTCATGTGGGACGGGCCCAGCCCACTTAAGACCAAGCCAGGGTACCAACAGTGTATAGCTAGCTAGAAGTTGGCTTCCTGGTCTCCATATAGGGGTGTAGTCACGGGTAAATGGAAGCAGGATTCTTTGGAGTCCTGCAAGGCTAAGCTGAACGGGAGAGGTAAGTCATTAACTATTGTTGCAGACTGCACAAGTTGATGTATTAGACTTGACCTGACCCTTCCGTGCGTGGAGGGGTCACGTGATGCCTGACTATGTACTGTGCTGATCATGAGTGGCATGGAGTTGTGCCAAGTTAATAACATGATGACATTGTATGCAATGCAAATGTTCACTTGCATGCATGGAACAAACCATGCATGCAAGTGCGGTTTCAGGCAATGTAATTATATCTTACTATATATAATGCATCAATTCTCTGTTTGTTTATTTGTCTGTTTGTCGCCTAAAAATCTACACCGCTCAAGGGGCCATCATGAGCTTCTCAATAATTATACTGGCTGCAATGGGCCGGGATACCCACCAGTAAACTAGACAAGCCATAGTCAGCGTATGACTGTATATATTATAGCTAGTGCATGCCTATTATAGTTGGGGCACTGCACAGCTGGCATCAGAACATAGCATAATGTATATTATGGTAGCTGCATCATAAAATCATGAACAAGGGTTAATCACTGGATATTACGCCTACCAGCCTTCTACACCGAAGTGTTTCAGGAGGCTGGGGGCCGGAGCCCTATTGATGGCAACCAGTGATCGCCCTCCCCCATTACTAGTCATCCTACAAAGATGGAAGAGCCACAGACAGCTGTTTCGCCCTGATTGGGGCTCATCAGTGTGGCGTACTGATGGAATGCAGGATGACTAGTCACTCTTGTATCCCCCACCAGTGAAACACTTGTGGTTTCAACAAGAGTGAATATTAATGGGGGAAGGCTAAGTCATGAGCGTGACTTGCGCGGGATTGTTGAGAGGTTGGTTCATTGCAGTAAGCCACTGCAATGAACCAACCTCTCATCATAAAATCATGCCATCAATATTTAATCCACATTAAACAGCAACAAATTAAGAGAGAGTATAATAATTGTACAAGCAGAAAAAATTCAAATAAGCAATAATGCAAAAATCATTGTTTGGTTAAATAACTCAATATACCTGGACGCACACACTATTCCAGCATGCAACAAGTAAGTCTCCTCTTACATCTATTGCCAGTCCTACAGTGTTTTTACCACAAGATAAGGATGATACCAATGTGCCATCTTGGTTGAAGGTGGCAACACGACTATTACCATAGTCTGCCACCAACACGTGTTTAATTGTCACTACTTAACAGCAGTTTGTGTTGACTGCTGAGTTGCCCTTTACCAAACTCCCTGATGTGCACTCCCTGGAGAGTGAGTACTTGAACACGGTGATTGAGCTGATCAGAGACATACAACTCTCCATCAGGTGAGACAGCCACACCAGTTGGAGCACTGAATTCTCCTGGACCACAGCCTCGTGACCCAATGGTGCGAACAAGCTGGCCATCTTGACTGAAGACTGCCACATGATAATTGCCTCTGTCTGCTACAAAGACCTCTCCATTGTATACAGTTACATCCCATTGAGTAGCTCTACAACCAATTCATCAAAGAAATATGCATGGGAAGAAGGCAATAAGCTATATATAGATAAACCCAATTAAGAAACTCTTATTAATCCACTATTATTATATACCATGACTATATTCCAATTTCACTTCATTCCAAATATTCAGTTCTATAATTATATTATTATTCCAATGTCACCATAAAACTTCATTCTCCTTAATTATATATAATTGTCCTAGCTGTGTTTATTAACTCATCCTTACTCCTGTTACAATATACATTGCATTATTTGCCACTTCTCTGCAGATGGGCTCCCTGGAGAGTATACGTATATAGCCATTTAGTTAAGTGAAATTACAGGCATGCATAATAATGATTTGATATTGATACTGATAAAGCCATTTGAATGAGGATGATGATGTATTATGCATGCACACATCATTATGCATGCAGGCATTCAATCAGCTCATACATAGCCATGATCATGCCAATACAACACTGTACAAATGGAATTATAAAATCATGTCGAACAACAGTAATACGCTAGCACTGTTTGGTCAACTTTAAAATATCTGTACACACTTGCCCATGTTATGCGCAACAAGAAGTCTCCTCTTTGATCTACTGCCAGTCTCACAGGGTATTCAGCACAAGGCAAAGATGATACCAATGTCCCATCTTTGCTGAAGATCAATAAAGATTTTGTTCTCCACCTCATCACCACAAGTAGAGCTGGAGCGAAGGACAGCCAGGCTACAAGAGACTACCCCTGAGCTGTTCAACACACACACACATTACTAGGAAGCTCATCTCTCCCCCCATTGATACGTGAAGGGTAAAAGCTTGCAAAAGTGGCATTAAACTTCATAAGCATCGTGAGAAGGGTTATCATACAGGTCGTTATTGAATCGAATACAGAACTCACTGACAGCTGGATCCACTAGAGAGGTCAGTCGGCTTCGCAAACCAGACATCTCTTCCAAGCTGCCTGGGGAGTCACTCTCAGAGGATAGACCATGCTCAGAGCTGCACGAACTTGCTGCAGGCGCCAAACATCCAGAAACGAGATTAAACGCGTAATAACCGTACTCGCAACATTGGACTAATTATTATGCTTCTGCGCATCTCATGATCAGTGAAAATTAATAACAGCCAAGAACGAGTACCAAAAGATGGATTGCTACTTCAAGTAATAATATAAGAGTGATGCAACATTCTTCAAAATATCTGAACACACAAACTAGTCCAACATGCAACAAGTAAGTCTCCTCTTTGATCTACTGCCAGTCCCATAGGGTGGCTAGCACAAGGCAAAGATGATGCCAATGTCCCATCTTTGTTGAAGACTGCAACACGATTGTTGCAGAGGTCTGCCACCAACACATGTTTGTCACTACTCAACAGCAGTTTGTGTTGATTGTTGAGCTGTCCTTTACCAAACTCCCTGATGTACACCCCCTGGAGAGTGAGTACTTGAACACGGTGATTGAGCTGATCAGAGACATACAACTGTCCATCAGGTGAGATGGCCACACCAGTTGGATTGCTGAATTCTCCTGGACCACAGCCTCGTGACCCAATGGTGCGAACAAGCTGGCCATCTGGACTGAAGATTACCACATGATAATTGCCAGTGTCTGCTACAAAGACCTCTCCATTGTATACGGTTACATCCCATGGCTGCTTCAGTACTCCAAAACCAATTCGTCTCACAAATGCTCCATCAGTTGTCATCACATCAACTCCATTGTCATTGGCAACATACAAAAGGCCTTCTGTAGTGATGGCAACACTGCGGGGACTCTGGAGCTGACCATTCCCCACTCCTTGTTGGCCAAAGCACTTGACATACTTCCTCGCAGCATCAAACACATGGATCTTGTGATTGTTTCTGTCTGACACATATATGGTACCACTAGGAGCTACAGCCACACCTGCAAGTTTGCCTGGTTGTTGAGGGAATTGAAGAGTCCCCTTACAAGCACGCAATGTTTTGACATCCCTCGTCAGCAACAATCGTACATCAGTCACTGAGTGGAGTTCCACCACAAATGGACTGCCCCGGATGTGAACCCCATTCACTAGCACTGACAGCTCACACTCACCAGTGTATGTGAGGTCAAAGGTCACCTTGCACTGACCATTCTCCTCATCATTGACGGCTGCCTTGATGGACGGTCCTGGGATTGGAGGTCTGGGGCGGAGGAAGGCCTGAACACTCTCCCCACCAACGCTGCAGGGGGTCTTCTCACCATCAGCTGTGGTCATTGTGAACACAATGGGATCATTGGCTGAGCACCTGTGAACCTTGTCTGGTGCTGGCTCCAGTGTGCTGTTAGCTGGACACGCCCCCACCTCAACACATCCAAAGCCTTCAATGGCCGCCTGCAGTGCTGCCTCGTGCTTTGGCAGAAACTTCATCACACGTGACACAACAGCTCCACTCCTGCGGTGTGGCTGTCCTGCGTCCACCACCCTGTGGTAGGAGATGACCTCGTGTGGACTGCCCTCAGTTGACAGGAAGGACAGCATTGCCTGCTTGTTGCTCAGGGTGTCTTCCTTGTGACGATACAAGTGAACAGTGTCAGTGACATTCACTTTCCTGGTCTCTGACACAGACCTGATCTTCTCACACAGCTCATCTTTGCGATGCTCAAGCATGGCCTGATAGGCTTGAAACGATTGCTGCACATCTCGAAGTGCTTCCGCTTTCTTCCTCTCTACCTCAGTGCCCCACCCCTCTGCTGTCTCCCGGGCAAACCTGCACTGTTCCTTGTCACAAGCGGCAACCTTCTGGGCCAGCTCCATTGCATGTTGGTGCTGAGGGGGGAGGGGCACCTCTGCACTGAGGTAGGCGGGGCAGTGGGGGGAGTCCTTGGCCACAGTGCAGGCTTGGCACATCAGGAGGTCACACACCTCACAGTGGTACTCCAACACCTTCCCCTTGTGGTGAGGGCAGTACAGGGGGACTGCCTGGCGAAGGTGAGCTGCATCACTCTCTCCACTCCCTGAGCGAATAGCTTCTACAGACTTCACATCATGCTTGCTTGTCATGTTCTCCAACCATTTGTGGCTTACTTCACAAGTGTTGCAGAAGAATAGGCCACAGGTGGAGCAAAAAACTTTTGCTTCACCCCCTGGAGCATTGCACTGTGGATGGCCACAAGCGATTCTTTCTCCGCCGGCCACCTTCCGTACGATCTTCCTGCCTTCCACGTACCTGCCGACAGTGGCGCACTGCACTGGGACGCACTCTCTCGCCCTCTCCTCGCAGCGGGGAAGAGCGACGACGTCGGGCTGCCGCCAAGTGGTGGAGCAGTCTCCGCAGTTCGGAGCGGGACACTTCAGACGTCTGTCTTCCCTGACCGCCTTAGGAAGACACTCCCTACAGATACAGTGAAGGCAGGCCAACAGGTGAGGGTCCTTCAGCTCTCCGCCACATTGGACGCACGTCACCGGCGGCTCCCACTGGGACGGGGCTGGAGGAGATCTAGAGACGGTCTTCGGCTTCGAAGCGTCTTCAGGAGGGGAGGCCATATTATAGCTTGTGTTGCTGTTCAAGACAAGGTTTTAGGTGTTCTGTCGCAAAGTGGATCGCCTTCGACTCGAGAGAGAGGGCCGCCAGAGGGGGAGGTGAGTTGACTGAGTTCCAGATTCCAAGGGATGGGCGTGGAAAGTACGTATCACGTGACCGGTTGCCTGTGCACCATAAACGTAGCTGTATGCCTGCGCGGATCTAGAATCTTGCATAATGCATAATGCATGGTGGGAGGAGCATCAAATTTCTAACAAAATCAAATGATTTGGCAATGGGGTAGCTAGCTACATAGATATACATCACATATAACTATATTCAGCCTACACCATATATATAGCTACAACTATCGCTAATTAATAGGAAGTTATAAAATAGAATAAAAGAAAGAATAAAAATTGCTACGTTCACTCATTACCCATTAAATTTTAATAGAATCTGTACTATATGAAGTGCTTGTGAAACAGCATTACTTTCCTTAGTGGATCAAAGAGATCAACACACTGATCACCTCCAGAGGAGGCACAGTGATGGTAGTCTTAGGACTCTTACTCTTTATCACCTGCACAGTGAGAGAGCACAGTAGAGAATTTTATATAATTGTTACAAGATGCAGGCTATATACTCTCACAACCCAGACCCCCCTGTGGAAGGGTCTGGTAATATTATGTACTAGCCACAAATAGCACTGAAGCATTACAATCTACCTCTGTAGAGCAGCCACCTCTCTATAAAGGTCAGTTAGAACTGGCCCACAGGTGGCTGTCTTAGACAGGTTCCACTGTATCATCTGATGTGCGACAAAGACACATGAACATACCATGCTGCATGTGATAGCAGATGACAGTACGAATCTGCAATGGTCACGGCGAAACCTATTACAAATCTTGCATGTGTGTATGAACTCACCATTGGAAAGTACCCTTGTGAGTATGTTGTCATTTGGTCCTCGTGCAGGATGTCGGTCCCAAATTTGGATGTGACTGAGAATGGGACTGTCTCAGGAAGAGGGCCAATCCTGAATGGGTGAACATGTCCATCATATCACTCATCATTTGAGGAATACATCATACACTCAATAATATAACAACATGTGATGTGTGTCATGTTTGCATACTGCTGCATGTCTAACAAACAGGTCCACTATACGTATACTGCATACTGTAGAGTGTTGTGTGGAGGTGAGCTTCGTGTGCATTGCAAATGTAGGTTCTTGTAGGCTAACCTTGTCTGCCATTCCACAGTCTGCAAGAGCAAATCAGTCTTTGCTTTGTCCACTGGAGCAAATAGCCGAATGGAGTGGTTGATGTACTGGATGGGATACAAGTGGGAGAGGTGATCATTGCCAATAGTGGGGAACAGGGAGAACTGGGTGAGGGGAACTTGGGGACAAGTGGGGGTAGGGGACAGGTTGGTGAGACAGTGGAGGGACAAGGGGACAGGAGGACAGGTGAGGGGGACAGGTAAGGGGGACAGGTGGGGGACGGGTGGAGGGAACAGGGGGACAGGTGAGGGGACAGAGGGGACAGATGAGTGGGACATGTGGGGACAGGTGGGGAGACAGGTGGGGGGACAGGTGGGGAGACAGGGGGACAGGTGAGGGAACAGGTGGGGGGACAGGTAGGGGCACAGGTGGGGAGAAAGGTGGGGGACTGGTAGGGGAACAGGATTGGGGGACAGGTGGGGGGACAGGTGAGGGGGACAGTGTGTGGGAAAGGGGACAGTTGTGTGGGAAGTGGGACAGGTGTGTGGGAAGGGGGACAGGTGAAGGGGGCAGGTGAGGGGGACAGGTGGGGGAGGGACAGGCATGCATACACACCTCATTAATCTGCTGTTCAACCTCCCAAACCAGCGGTCCTTCTGCCACAACTCTTGTACTAACGGTCTAAGAGGAGGAAAGTGATAACAATTATTAAATACTCCTTATTACATTCAGTCTGAGAGATCAGCATGCTAGGCAGTCGTGTTTGGAGACTGAAAGCTGCATAACTATTTAGTGGGGGTCAAATGTTTAGTGAGGTTCAAAAGTCCAATGATTAACTACTAAAAATGCTTCTTGGGAAAGTTGAAAGGCGCCATTATCTGTGGTGGAGGTAGCATGTGTTCACCAAAACTTAAGCTCAATTTGATGGGTAACATACAATGGAGCAATAACATGACTGACACTGTAAGATATTGAACCTCTCACATAATTCCCCTGGAAGATAATTCATTGCATTTGAAGCACAACACAAACCAGTCTGCCTATCAGTAAGTGCCTCTCACCTTTGGTGTTAGAGTCTGCGAACCTTTGTCTGGCACAAACGTGTACACATTTGTACCACCGCACACAGTGAACAGGTCCAGGAGACCCGCCTTTTCAAAGTACTGTGTGTAGGCGTGGCTGAAGGGGTGTGACCCACCATCTGCAGTGGTCCACGCTTGGACGTGTCCGTTGTCATCAAACAATACCTTGATCACTCCATTGCTAAGGGCCACACCACCAACTACTGCAGGGTGTAGTGAACAAGGATTTGAATGTTCAGAACATGAGCTCAGATTAGTTCTTCTATTTTATATCACATTACAGCATGCACCAAACACCGTCTATTAAAGTGGTTACAAGCTTCTGCATATAAAGAGCTAGCCAAGTACCCAGACCGTCTGTGGTCAATTAATCGAAAGGGCCTTGGTATGAGGCTAATGAAAAGCTAGCTACACTGTATAGGGGCTGCCATTACAACTGAATGTCTGTGTTTGAGGAATGGCATGTGATAGTAAACTGTTAAACTGTATGATTTCAATTGAGCGTTAGTACAGTTCAGTATGACAGAAGTATGCACATTTGAGTGAGACCTTCATGATTGCATGTGTCAGTCCCTTCCATCTGAAGCACCCAAATCACTTTTACTGTGTGTCTTCTTCTCTGCTCTCGTGCAGTCCCTGTTCTGCATGACTGTCCATGCACTGATGCCCAATGCAGGAGTCTCAGCTGTAAAGTACACCCTGTCACCAACCACTTGCGAAGGGACCTCCACACCAGTCTCACTGCTCCAGATCTGTAACATGTAGTTCATTTACTGTAAGGCTATAGTCGTTGCACCAAATGTTGTACACCTAGTGTAAGGTGAGCCATATTGACCAAGCAGCCATGCAGTGTTGGAATTCACCTTTCCACAGAATCCCTTTGGAACGTCAGTGTACACAATTTCAGTTCTGTAGTGAAAGAGGAATACAATAATAGGAGCTCTGACTACAAATCTGAAGTGTCTAGTTTCCTCTGAGATGTAACATTTGCTCAGGGAAGGTCCCACTCTAGTGTGCTAGACCCTCTCTGCCCCCGGGCACTGCGTTCTATATTGCATGACCCTGTTGTCTGTTTAGCTGTTCTGTGCTTGTATCTTTCCTTTCTATTACTGGGCACCTAAGTAGTAGCCCCCTGGGCTAGTGGTCTCCCCAGTGTAAATAAGAATTCAAATTCAAGATTCAAATACAAAATTTCAAAGAGTGCCTGGGCAGAGAGGGTCTAGCATGCTAGACTTGGTATGACCGTGCAAAACTGTATGTATGTGCAATACAGCCTCTCTGCTGGTCTCACATAACCAGACAGTGTTCATGTGTGAAAGGTGGGTGGAGTTAACTCTGCATTTAGTCACCAGCATAATAACTTGCCTGTTGAACGGCAAAGGATTGGCTACCAGTAAGACTGTCTCCATCTCTTCACTGAGACTGCTTGCCTGCTGATGCTTGCTGGCACACTCACTGCCAGGCTCCTTGGAGGGTAGGAGCAAATGCTGCTTCCATGCTAGTCAGATAGGCTACCTGCAAATGGAAAAATGTGTGAGACATTGGATGGCGTGTACCTATTACTGTATATATGCACTTACGTACATTACATCAACGACATCACGGTAACAAACACGTACAATGCATGCGCATATAGTGCTAGCCACGTGCCAAGGGCCCTTACAGCTGGCTTCTTTGAGCTACAAAGCATGCTCACCTCACCTCAATAGCAGGAAGGAGCCCGCTCAATCCCTCCCTTGCGGTGTTCAGTCGCTTGTTGTAGTCTTCATAGGAAGGAGGTGCCTGTTATGGTGTTATGGCGTCGTGGTGCTGCATTAGTCCAGACGTGTTTCTGCATAAGAGGGAAGTAACGGAGAGAGTGGGTAACAGCTACTCAGCCATTGGAGCTCTCGTGCCACAAGCACTTGTACCTTCCCAAGGCAAGCACCTCTGACCAATCAGTTGATAGTGTTGATGATGGAGGATTGGGCAGCACATAGGAGTAGGCCATTAGGATCTAGTTAAATAGATAAGAAGTGATTTTGTACATAATCATCATACAGAACTGTATGACTATAATTATATAGATATATAACATACAGAATGACATGCATGCAAGTGCTAGTCGTGTGCAGTAGGGCCCTCTCTATGTGTCATCCGGGCTCTTAAATTGAGATGGTGATGTGGGCATGCAGAGAGGGTCTGATTCAGCGTACTATAGACATACTGTACACACAAACATGCAAGTATTGCACATACCTCTGCCCACCTCAGGTCTTCATCCAGCAAATTGTACGAGAGAATTCAAAGCTGGCGGCACTGTGACTCTGTCCTACCCACCTTTTATCCCTCATGTCAACATCCCCCTGTCCCTGCACCTGCTTACAAGTTTTCCCATTCCCACATGCACTGTACCACCTGCCCCCCCGTCCCCACACCTATTCTGTAGATCTGATTGAGTATAATACATGCTTATTATGAAATATACAGAAGTTCCTATATAATCATTCAGGTCATTTCATATAATGTTGTCAATTGAAACAAGAACCAAAGGAGAGAGTACATATATAGAATGTCAACTTCGATATATCTGAACACACAAACTACTCCAGCATGCAACAAGTAAGTCTCCTCTTTGATCTACTGCCAGACCCACAGGGTAGTTAGCACATGGCAAAGATGATACCAATGTCCCATCTTTGTTGAAGACTGCAACACGATGGTTGCCAAAGTCTGCCACCAACACGTGTTTGTCACTACTAAACATCAGTCTGTTTTGATTGCTGAGTAGCCTTTTACCAAACTCCCTGATGTACACTCCCTGGAGAGTGAGTACTTGAACACGGCGCTTACTGTCATCAGAGACATACAACTCTCCATCAGGTGAGACAGCCACAGCACGTGGATCACTGAATTGTCCTGGACCACTGCCTGCCGACCCAAGAGTGCGAACAAGCTGGCCATCTTGACTGAAGACTGCCACACGACTATTGCCAGAGTCTGCTACAAAGACCTCTCCATTGTATACAGTTACATCCCATGGCTGATTCAGTGTTCCACTTCCAATTCTTTTCACGTATGCTCCATCAGTTGTCATCACATCAACTCCATTGTTATTGGCAACATACAAAAGGCCTTCTGTAGTGATGGCAACACTGCGGGGACTCTGGAGCTGACCATTCCCTGCTCCTTGTTGGCCAAAGCACTTGACATACTTCCTCGCAGCATCAAACACATGGATTTTGTGATTGTTGTAGTCTGACACATATATGGTACCACTAGGAGCTACAGCCACACCCCCAAGACAGCCTGGCTGTTGAGGGAATTGAAGTTTCCCCTTACAAGCACCCAGTGTTTTGACGTCCCTTGTCAGCAATCGCACATCAGTCACTGAGTGGAGTTCTACCACAAATGGACTGCCCCGGATGTGAACCCCGTTCACTAGCACTGACAGCTCACACTCTCCAGTGTATGTGAGGTCAAAGGTCACCTTGTACTGACCATTCTCCTCATCATTGATGGCTGCCTTGATGGACGGTCCTGGAATTGGAGGTCTGGGGCGGAGGAAGGCCTGAACACTCTCCCCACCAATGCTGCAGGGGGTCTTCTCACTGTCGGCTGTGGTCAGTGTGAACACGATGGGATCATTGTCTGAGCACCTGCGAACCTGGTCTGGCGTTGGCTCCAGTATGCTGTTAGCTGAACACGCCCCCACCTCAACACACGCAAACCCTTCAATGGCCGCCCGCAGTGCTGCCTCATGCTTTGGCAGAAACTGCATCACACGTGACACAACAGCTCCACTCCTGCGGTGTGGCTGTCCTGCGTCCACCACCCTGCGATAGGAGATGACCTCGTGTGGACTGCCCTCAGTTGACAGGAAGGACAGCATTGCCTGCTTGTTGCTCAGGGTGTCTTCCTTGTGACGATACAAGCAAATTGTGTCAGTGACATTCTCCTTTCTGGTCTCTGACACAGACCTGATCTTGTCACAAAGTTGCTCCTCACGGCGGTCCAGCATGGCACGATAGGCTTGAAATGATTGTCGAGTGTCTCGAAGTGCTTCCTCTCTCTTCCTCTCCATATCAGTGCCCCACCCCTCTGCTGTCTCCCGGGCAAACCTGCATTGTTCTTTGTCACAAGCGGCAACCTTCTGGGCCAGCTCCATTGCATGTTGGTGCTGAGGGGGTAGGGGTACCTCTGCATTGAGGTAGGTGGGGCAGTGGGGGGAGTCCTTGGCCACAGTGCAGGCTTGGCACATCAGGAGGTCACACACCTCACAGTGGTACTTGAACATCTCCCCTTTGTGACGAGGGCAGTATAGGGGGACTGCCTTGCAAAGGTGAGCTACATCACACTCTCCACTCCCTGAGCGAATAGCTTCTACAGACTTCACATCATGCTTGCTTGTCATGTTCTCCAACCATTTGTGGCCCATTTCACAAGTGGTGCAGAAGAATAGGCCACAAGTGGAGCAGAAGATTATCACTTCAGCCCCGGGGTCTTTGCACTGCGGATACCCACACCTGATTCCTTCCCCGCCGGCCACCTTCCGTACGATCTTCCTACCTTCCACATACCTGCCAACAGTGGCGCACTGCACGGGGACGCACTCTCTCGCCCTCTCTTTGCAGCGGGGAAGGGCGACGATGTCAGGCTGCCGCCAAGTGGTGGAGCAGTCTCCGCAGTTCGGAGCGGGACACTTCAGACGGCCGTCTTCCCTGACCGCCTTAGGAAGACACTCCCTGCAGAGACAGTGAAGGCAGGCCAACAGGTGAGGGTCCTTCAGCTCTCCGCCACATTGGACGCACGTCACCGGCGGCTCCCACTGGGACGGGGCTGGAGGAGATCTAGAGACGGTCTTCGGCTTGGAAGCGTCTTCAGGAGGGGAAGCCATAGCTTGTGTTGCTGTTCAAGACAAGGTTTCGGGTGTTCTGTGGAAAAGTCGATCGCCTTCGAATCGAGAGAGATCTAGAGTGCCGCCAGAGGGGAGGTGAGTTCCAGATATGGAAAAGGATGGGCGCGGAAAGTATCACGTGACCTGTTGCATGTGCAACAAAGCATAGATGTGGTACTTGCATGCATGCACAATAGTACATCACATAGCTACAACCGTCACTAATAGCTATAGGCCAAAAGTTGATACATTCACTCATTACCCATTTGTCAGAATATGTACTATATGAAGTGCTTGTGAAGCTTGTTGCTTTCCTCAGTGGATCAAAGAGATCAACACACTGATCACCTCCAGGGGAGGTACAGTGATGGTAGTCTTAGCACTCCTGCTCTTTGTCACCTGTACAGTGAGAGAGGACAGTAGAGAATGTTTACATAATTTGCACAAGATGCAGGCTAGTCTCACACACCCCTTGCAGAAGGGTCTGGTAATATTGCATACGCCGACGTGTGTCCAGGACGAGATCCTGTCTTGGCCAATCAGATTCTCTGTTTGCTATAATGAAGTCAGCCTAAAATTTAGAGTCATAGCGTCAGTTTGCTCGAAGAATATCACTGGGATGTGTTGCAATTTCACTCTGATACACTCAAAACAGAGAAAGAACGAACCATACAAACAAAACAATGTGAATTCGTGCACTGCATACTTCTCTCACTGCACTAGCCCTAGATAGAAGATGTCATTGTGCAAGAGTTAACCTCAATTATGCAATAATTACATTCCCATGCCATGAGTCAGCTTATGCAATACTACCAGACCCTTCCTCAGGGGGTCTGGAGCGCGAGACTAGATACAGTCTACAATAAACTGTGTGGCACTTGTCAAGTCAAAATGCCACAGCATTGAGGGCAACTTAAGCTAATTTTATCTTGGTATTTGTACAGTGCGTGTTAATTAAGAGATTGCATGCCTTTAGTAAGCTGTACCTGTTGTATCAGTAAACAGTCAGTATCAATTTGAATACATATTGCATGCTCTTTGGCTATACTATGTAGAATGGATGATTGAAAGCTTGCTAATGTTAACACTGTGCGTGGCTAGCTGTAGCTCACATGGAAGTCAGGGGATGTAATGGAGACAGTCTGTATCTTTGCACTTCCAAACAACCCTGCCATGTCAACTGACTGAGGCGTTGAGGAAAGTGAATTTAACAACCTGTGTGGTGAACAGTCACACTCTGTGTCAGCTCATGACTGAATTACATAATCTGTCACATAGCTGAGCAATATACCCAGAGTCAGACAATACCACAATAATGTATGGCAATGTGTGGGTGTACATGAACTTCCAGTGACAATGAGTCTGTACCTGAGGCCAATGGTAGTATTGTGAGTTGTTGAGCTCAAAGGCGACCTCAACTGCATTGAGAGAACTTTCACCCCCTACATACAATACACAAAAATAGAATGAATGAAAGGTAAACGAATAAGTCACAGTACATGTACAAATGTATGTATAGCTATGCATCTATGTTGTGTGTGCATCCTTATATGATAACGTAATGTATTGGCCCTGTTAACCTGCAATATGAGGAGACTCACTTTAAGCAGTTCAAATTTACTAGCTTCACTCCAAGAAGGAGTGACAGATTTGTTGAGTGATGCAAGCAACACAATCATTGGATGGACAAACAACTCTGACATCATGTCTGCTTGTTGTGAAAAGTTATCAGCACCTAACGTACATGTAACAGAGAATGATGTAAGGACATTAGCACTGTGCTCAAATGTGCATGGGATTCAGCACAGTCCGGATGAATACAATTTAGCACATTCACACAATGTTGTGCCAAAATTGTGCTGTTGCAAGTGCATGGCACGCTAGTTAGTGGAGATGTGCTGGGTCCACACAGTATGTGTACTTGTTCACACTGCATGTGTGACACACCGACTGAACTGTGCTCATTTAATACAATGGCTTATGAGTGCTACAACACAGGCTATGGAATAGTACATGGAAGTGACCCAACAGTCAGTAATCACACTGTACTGTGTGGGTCTTGTAGAATGGGACTCCAAACATCCTATTCATTGCAACAAACGATCTCCTCTCCTCAGCCTAGCTAAAACTGACAGCACATACTGTTCTGAGTTGTGTGTGTACATACCTGTCTGTGTGTATCTGTATCTATCCATAACCATATTCATAACTACTTACCATTGCTGAAGAGACCAATCCTAACAGGATCTTGCATGACTGAAGGGTCATTACCTCGACCGTCATTCAGAAGAGGGAGCCTCCTACATATAGACACACATGGAGGACAAGAACACGGCCATCATCAAATGATTATCCTTCACAATGGCTCCACAGACTGCTGTATACTTGCCTGTGTGTCAAATACTCCATCGATCCATTCCTTCCCACAACTCCAACCGGCCTACGAGTGGAGACCATCAACCCTTTCTTGGTGTCATTGATAGATGCCTTAAGCACAAGAGGATACACATTTCCCTGGAATGGTGAGCTGGCATTGAATACTCGGTTCTGCAAAGAAAGTTAAATACACTCATAAATGATTGTACTGTACGTACACATACGTAATAAAACTTGAATCCATAATGATGAAGCCATAGAACCATGGAGATACAGTTGAACTTGTCTAAGATGGTCACTATGTAAGCCAGCCAACTCTCTAAAACAGCCAGCCTCCCTGGACCCAAATAGCACTGAAGCATTGCAATCTACCTCTGTAGAGCAGCCACTTCTCTATAAAGGTCAGTTAGAACTGGCCCACCAGTGCCACCAGTGAAACACTTGTGCATGGCTTCAACAAGAGCGAATACAAGATGGATACAAGAGTGACTAGTCATACTGCATTCCATCAGTATGTCACACTGATGAGTCCCAATCAAGGCGAAACAGCTGTTGTGGCTCTTCCATCTTTGTAGGATGACTAGTAATGGGGGAGGGCGATCACTGGTTGCCATCAATAGGGCTCTGGCCCCCCAGCCTCCTGAAACACTTTGGTGTAGAAGGCTGGCAGGCGTAATATCCAGTGATTACCCCTTGTTCAATGTATGTAAGTACTATATAGTCTAGTGTGCAGTAGGGCCCTCGCTCTCTACATGATGTGTCATCCGGGCTCTTAAAGTGAGATGGTGATGTAAGCATGCAGAGAGGATCAGCATGCATACTAGACTGGTACTATACACACGTACAAACATATGCAAGTATTACACATACCTCTGCCCACCTCAGTTCTTCATCCAAATTGTACGAGAGAAGCTTTTGAGGAGGTTTAGATGTACAGTAATCATAAGTTAAGTACTTGGCTTATAACCATAACAATGGGTGATACACAGTCATAAAACAAGTACACCTCTGTGACTCAGTGCTAACCACCTTTTCTCGGCCCTCATGTCGACATCCCCGTCCCTATACACCTGCATGCAAGTTTTCCCATCCCCACATGCACTGTACCACCTGTCCCCCCACCCCCCACTGTCCCCACACCTGTACGTTCCCTAGATCTGATTGAGTATAATACATGTTTATTATGCAATATACAGAAGTTGCTATATAATCATTCAGGTCACGTCATAATGTTGTTAATTGAAACAAGAACCAAAAGGGAGTATACATAATATATACAGAATGTCAACTTCAAAATATCTCTACACACATACTATCCAAGCATGCAACAAGTAAGTCTTCTCGTTGATCTTCTGCCAGCCCCAATGGGTAGAAACCACAAAGCAAAGATGATACCAATGTCCCATATTTGTTGAAGACTGCAACACGATTGTTGTTGTAGTCTGCCACCAACACATGTTTGTCACTACTCAACAGCAGTTTGTGTTGACCACTTAATTGTCCTTTACCAAACTCCCTGATGTACACACCCTGGAGAGTGAGTACTTGAACACTTTGATTACTTCGATCAGAGACATACAACTCTCCATCAGGTGAGATGACCACACCGACTGGACTACTGAATTGTCCTGGACCACTGCCTACTGACCCAATGGTGCGAACAAGCTGGCCATCTTGACTGAAGACTGCCACACGACCATTGCCAGTGTCTGCTACAAAGATCTCTCCATTGTATACAGTTACATCCCATGGCCGTTTCAGCGTTCCACTTCCAATTCTTTTCACGAATGCTCCATCAGTTGTCATCACATCAACTCCATTGTCATTAGCAACATACAAAAGGCCTTCTGTAGTGATTGCAACACTCTTTGGGCTCTGGAGCTGACCATTCCCTGCTCCTCGTTGGCCAAAGCACTTGACATACTTCCTCGCAGCATCAAACACATGGATTTTGTGATAGCTGAAGTCTGACACATATATGGTACCACTAGGAGCTACAGCCACACCCGCAAGACTGCCTGGTTGTTGAGGGAATTGAAGAGTCTCCTTACAAGCACCTAGTGTTTTGACGTCCCTCGTCAGCAACAATCGTACATCAGTCACTGAGTGGAGTTTCACCACAAATGGACTGCCCCAGATGTGAACCCCATTCACTAGCACTGACAGCTCACACTCTCCAGTGTATGTGAGGTCAAAGGTCACCTTGTACTGACCATTCTCCTCATCATTGATGGCTGCCTTGATGGACGGTCCTGGGATTGGAGGTCTGGGGCGGAGGAAGGCCTGAACACTCTCCCCACCAACGCTACAGGGGGACTTCTCACTGTCGGCTGTGGTCAGAGTGAACACAATGGGATCATTGACTGCTGAGCACCTGCGAACCTTGTCTGGCGCTGGCTCCAGTGTGCTGTTAGCTGGACACGCCCCCACCTCAACACACGCAAACCCCTCAATGGCCGCCTGCAGTGCTGCCTCGTGCTTTGGCTGAAAATTCATCACATGTGACACAACAGCTTCACTCCTGTGGTGTGGCTGTCCTGCACCCACCACCCTGCGGTAGGAGATGACCTCGTGTGGACTGCCCTCAGTTGACAGGAAGGACAGCATTGCTTGCTTGTTGCTCAGGGTGTCTTCCTTGTGACGATACAAGCGAACAGTGTCAGTGACGTTTTCCTTTCTGGTCTCTGACACAGACCTGATCTTGTCACACAGCTCATCCTTGCGATGCTCAAGCATGGCTTGATAGGCTTGAAATGATTGCTGCACATCTCGAAGTGCTTCCTCTTTCTTCCTCTCCACCTCAGTGCCCCACCTTTCTGCTGTTTCCTGGGCAACCCTGCACTGTTCCTTGTCACAAGCGGCAACCTTCTGGGCCAGCTCCATTGCATGTTGGTGTTGAGGGGGGAGGGGTACCTCTGCACTGAGGTAGGCGGGGCAGTGGGGGGAGTGCTTGGTCACAGTGCAGGCTTGGCACATCAGGAGGTCACACACCTCACAGTGGTACTCCAACATCTTCCCCTTGTGGCAAGGGCAGTACAAGGGGGCCGCCTTGCGAAGGTGAGCTGCATCACACCCTCCAGTCCCTGAACGAATTGTTTCTACGGACTTCACATCATGCTTGCTTGTCATGTTCTCCAACCATTTGTGAAATACTTCACAATTGTTGCAGAAGAAGAGCTCGCAAGTGGAACAGAAGATTATCACTTCAGCCCGGGGGTCTTTGCACTGCGGATACCCACAAGCGATTCTTTCTCCGCTGGCCACCTTCCGTACGATCTTCCTGCCTTCCACGTACCTGCCGACAGTGGCGCACTGCACGGGGACGCACTCTCTCGTCCTCTCCTCGCAGCGGGGAAGGGCGACGACGTCGGGCTGCGGCCAAGTGGTGGAGCAGTCTCCGCAGTTCTGAGCGGGACACTTCAGACGTCCGTCTTCCCTGACCGCCTTAGGAAGACACTCCCTGCAGAGACAGTGAAGGCAGGCCAACAGGTGAGGGTCCTTCAGTTCTCCGTCACATTGGACGCACATCACCGGCGGCTCCCACTGGGACGGGGCTGGAGGAGATCTAGAGGCGGTCTTCGGCTTGGAAACGCCTTCAGGAGGGGAGGCCATATTATAGTCCCAAATTATAGCTTGTGTTGCTGTTCAAGACAAGGTTTTGGGTGTTCTTTCGCAAAGTCGATCGCCTTCGACTCGAGAGAGCTAGAGGGCCGCCAGAGGGGGAGGTGAGTTCCAGATTCCAGGAAAGGATGGGCGTGGAAAGTATCACGTGACCGCTTGCACGTGCAACAAAGCAAAGATGCATGTGGTACGTGCATGCATGCATGCACAATAGGACGTTCTTTTAAAACGTCTGCTGCTGCCAGATCTAGAATCTTGCATGCATATGCATAATACATGGTGGACCGATGAGGAGGAGCATCAAATTTCTATATATAACAAATGATTTGGCAATGGGGTAGTATTTTCCAGCCTACATCACATAGCTAAAGCTGTCACTTATTAATAGGACAAAACTGATACATTCACTCATTACCCATTTTAACAGAATCTGTACTATTTGAAGTAGTGCTTGTATAGCAAAGTTACTTTCCTCAGTGGATCAAATAGATCAACACACTGATCACCTCCAGAGGAGGCACAGTGATGGTAGTCTTAGCACTCCTGCTCTTTGTCACCTGTACAGTGAGAGAGGACAGTAGAGAATGTTTACATAATTTGTACAAGATGCAGGCTAGTCTCACACACCAGACCTCCTGCAGAAGGGTCTGGTAACGCCGAAGTGTGTCCAGGACGAGATCCTGTCCTGGCCGATCAGATTCACCTTTTGCTATATGACGTCAGCCTAAAATTTAGAGACATAGCGTCGGTTTGCTTGAAGGATATTGCTGGGATGTGTTGCAATTTCGCTCTGATACACTCTCAAAACAGAGAAAGAACGAACCATACAAACAAAACAATATGAATTCGTGCACTGCATACTTCTCTCACTGCACTAGCCCTAGATAGAGGACGTCATTGTGCAAGAGTTAACCTCAGTTATGAAATAATTACATTCCCATGGCATGAGTCGGCTTACATAATACTACCAGACCCTTCCGCAGGGGGATCTGCCACACAAGACTAGATGCAGGCTACAATAAAGTGTGTAGCACTTGTACAGTCAAAATGCCACAGCATTGAGGGCAACTTAAGCTAATTTTATCTTGTTACTTGCAATGTGCATGCTAATTAAGAGATTGCGTGCCTTTAGTAAGCTGTACCTGTTGTATCAGTAAACAGTCAGTATCAATAATTTGAATACATATTGCATGCCACATAATACTCTTTGGCTATACTATGTAGAATGAATGATTGACAGCTTGCTAATGCTAACACTGTGCATGGCTAGCTGTAGCTCACATGGAAGTCAGGGGATGTAATGGAGACAGTCTGTATCTTTGCACTGCCAAACAACCCTGCCATGTCAGCTGACTGAGGCGTTGAGGAAAGTGAATTTAACAACCTGTGTGGTGAACAGTCACACTCTGTGTCAACTCATGACCGAATTACGTAATCTGTCACGTAGCTGAGCAATATACTCAGAGTCAGACAATATCGCAATAATATATGACAAGGTATGAACTTCCAGTGATATTGTGTCTGTACCTGAGGCCAATGGTGACATTGTGAGTTGTTGAGCTCAAGGGTGACCTCAACTGCATTGAGAGAACTCTCACTCCCTACATACAATACATGCAATACACACAAATAATATAGAAAGAATGAAAGGAAAACGAATAAGCCAGTGTCCATGTACAAATGTATGTATAGCTACGCATCTGTGTTGTGTGTGTAATCCTTGTATGATAACGTGATGTATTGGCTCTGTTAACCTGCAATATGAGGAGACTCACTTTAGGCAGTTGAAATTTACTAGCTTCACTCCAAGAAGGAGTGACAGATTTGTTGAGTGATGTAGGCAACACAATCATTGGATGGACAAACAACTCTGACATCATGTCTGCTTGTTGTGAAAAGTTTTCAGCACCTAACATGTAACAGAGAATGATGTAAGGACATTAGCACTGTGCTCAATGTGCATGGGATTCAGCATGCATATGGTCTGGATGAATACAATTTAGCACAACTCACGTTCACACAATGTTGTACTAAAAGTGTACTGCTGCTAGTTAGTGGAGATGTGCTGGGTCCACACAGTATGTGTACATGTTCACACTGTGTGACACACCAACTGAACTGTGTGATTTAATACAATGGCTTATAAGTGCTACAACACAGGCTATGCAATAGTACATGGAAGTGACCCAACAGTCAGTAATCACACTGTACTGTGTGGGTCTTGTAGAATGGGACTCCAAACATCCTATATTCATTGCAACAAATGATCTCCTCTCCTCAGTCTAGCTAAACTGACAGCACATACTGTTCTGAGTTATGTGTGTACATACCTGTCTGTGTGTATCTGTTACGCGCATACCTCCAACCTGTGCAAACCTCCAACTATTGCCCACCTGACCGGAAAAGGGTTACATCATTTACACAAAGCTTTAACCATAACCATATTCATATATAACTACTTACCATTGCTGAAGAGCCCAATTCTGATATAAGATCTTGCATGACTAAAGGGTCATTACCTCGAGTGTCATTCAGAAGAGGGAGCCTCCTATGTATATAGTCATGTATAGTCACACATGGAGGACAAGAACACACATACAGCCAATCATCAAGTGACTATCCTTCACAATGCCTCCATGGACTGCTGTTAGCCTCGTCCCCAGGCCCTTCGCGTTAATTGTGGGCAGCCTGGGGATGAGGCTAGGACTGCTGTATACTTGCAAGTGCCTGTGTGCCAATTACTCCATCGATCTGTTTCTCCCCACAACTCTTACCGGCCTATGAGTAGAGACCATCAACCCTCTTGCAATTTAAATTGGTGTCATTGCATGATGAACGTTAACGCCTTAAGCACAAGAGGATATACATGATTGTACATTTCCTTGGAATGGTACGTATATTGCTCATCATTTGAGGAATATATTATTCACTCAGCATTGTGCAGGATAGCTATGTGCCACATTTGTATAATTAATCATCTGCTACATGTTAACCAACAGATCTGACTATACAGTGTG
This sequence comes from Ianthella basta, assembly GCA_964019415.1. Taxonomy (NCBI): domain Eukaryota; kingdom Metazoa; phylum Porifera; class Demospongiae; order Verongiida; family Ianthellidae; genus Ianthella; species Ianthella basta. Next base: position 1,650,554 of record OZ025880.1, read on the forward strand.
AAGTTAAGTGGAGGTGTACTTCCTTTATAGGCTGTTTTTGAAGGGTATACAGACCATGTACTAGCCATGCAGTCCACACATGACTATAATACTAGTCCAGTGAATGCACCCTTCTTAGCTAATTTGCAATTGTGGGGAGAACACTGCTGTCCCCCCACTTGTAACATCCACCTGTCCCCACACCTACTCCTCCACCTGCCCCCCGTCCCCCACCTGTCCCCACACCTACTCCCCCACCTGTCCCCACACCTACTCTCCCACCTGCCCCCGTCCCTCACCTGTCCCCACACCTACTCTCCCACCTGCCCCCCATCCCTCACCTGTCCCCACACCTACTCTCCCACCTGCCCCCCGTCCCTCACCTGTCCCCACACCTACTCCCCCACCTGCCCCCCGTCCCTCACCTGTCCCCACACCTATTCCCCCACCTGCCCCCCGTCCCCCACCTGTCCCCACACCTACTCCCCCACCTGCCCCCCGTCCCCCACCTGTCCCCACACCTACTCCCCCACCTGTCCCCACACCTACTCCCCCGCCTGCCCCCGTCCCTCACCTGTCCCCACACCTATTCCCCCACCTGTCCCCCGTCCCCCACCTGTCCCCACACCTACCCCCCCACCTGCCCCCCATCCCTCACCTGTCCCCACACCTATATAATACCCCTTGTCTCACCCACCTGTCCTCTCATCCCTCTATGTCTGTATGCATGCATGGTCCCCCGCCTCCTGTCCACCTTCTCCCCACACTTGTTTCCCGGCCATGTCCCCACACTCATCCCCACTGTCTCCCCATACACTTGTCCTCCTGTTTCCCCACTGTACAAATCCCACCCACCTGTCCCACCCTGTGCACCTTCTATATAATACCAGTCCCCCCTCCTGTCCCCCGGGCCCTGTCCCCCCACCTGACCCCCATTCCACCCCCCTGTCCCCCCTAGCTATAGGTGTTCCCCATGTCACCCTACCTGTCCCCTCACCTGTTTCCCCTGTCCCCCACCTAACTTATACCCTCTGTCCGCCATTCAACTTGTCCTCCCACCGTATATGTCTCACCCATGCACCTGTCCCCCTGTCCACACATGCATGCACCTGTTTTCCTATATAGATCCATTCCCCATGTCCCCCACTGTATACAAGTCCAACCCGAGCATGCATGCACCTCCTACCAGTCCGCCCATGCATGTCCTCCTGTCCCACCCACCTGACCCCCAGTCCCCCCTAGCTATAGGTGTCCCCCTATAACCCGTCCCCCTGCATGCCTAACCCAATGTATCATGCAGTACTATAGCTAGTACATGCACACTCTGCACAAAATTAGCTATAACTTATAATATAGACTGTATATGTAGCTGTATATTACGTACATACATATATATGTTTATATAGCTAGTGTAACTCTGCATGTTATATTTAACACTACATAGATCCCGTTACCATGGTAACGTGCGTCTAAACGATGTTTCTAAACGCCGTAGACACCCCGGGTGTTGTTTCGCGCCGTGGTCTATTTCGTCCAGCCGTGTTCTAATTCGGCGCGCGGCGTTCGCGCCTATGCTCTAAATGCCGATTTAGAGCATGGGCGTGGCACGCGCGGCGTTCGCGCTATGCTCTAAATACCGATTTAGAGCATGGGCGTGGCTTAGGCCCGTGGTCTATAGCAGAGAAACTGCAGCTGCGACAACAATAGTAGCTAACTCCACAACATACGATGCAAAGGTCACTCGGCTTACTTGTTTCGTCGACAAACAGGGTAAAGCAACAATCCGCAGCGGCCTACGAACCAGAGCATAGTAAGGAGCGAACTGCTTACGAGCTGGGAACAGGCTTAGGACACCGCTCTAGGAAACGCTGTGGCTGACGGGGCTGACAGTGAGTAACCTTACGTTTAGCTTACGCGCCGCATCCACTGCCGACCTTTAGGAACGTCTGCTGCGAGATGACAAACCAATAACCAAACGACGTTTTCTCGGCCATTGTCAAAAATTGCTAACTACTTCCGGAAGACGCGTGATGACGCAAGTACGAGTTGGTAAACTGATTCGCTGCCGCTCCTTGCCCAATCGTTGGGATCTATAACACTTAAATGCTGACCAATCGGTGTCTCTGAAGATTTAGACCACTCAGCACTCGGGCGCTTCGCGCCCTCGTGCCTCGTGCTCTAAATCTCAGAGACACCTCTTGGTCAGCATTTAACTATTACTTATATGTACGTAAATACATGACTGCATGCACAATGTCATATGTATTAATTCACTCTATGCCATTTTGAGCACATGTTTATTATACAATACAGAATTAACTTGCTATAATCATATACACAGGTCCTAATGGTGTCAATTAAAACAAGAACCAAATGAGAAAGAACACATAATTATATAGAGAATGTCAAATCAAAATATCTGTACACACAAACTATTCCAGCATGCAACAAGTAAGTCTCCTCGTTGATCTACTGCCAGTCCAATAGGGTAGTTAGCACTTGGCAAAGATGCTACCAACGTCCCATCTTTGTTGAAGACTGCAACACGATTGTTACCATAGTCTGCCACTAACACATGTTTGTCACTACTCAACAGTAGTTTGTTTGCTTGACCGCTGAGTTGCCCTTTACCAAACTCCCTGATGTACACCCCCTGGGGAGTGAGTACTTGAACACGGCAGTTACTTTGGTCAGATACATACAACTCACCATCAGGTGAGATGGCCACACCACGTGGATAACAAAATTCTCCTGGACCACTGCCTTGTGACCCAATAGTGCGAACAAGCTGGCCGTCTTGATTGAAGACAGCCACACGACCATTGCCATGATCTGCTACAAAGACCTCTCCATTGTATACAGTTACATCCCATGGCTGTTTCAGTTTTCCACTTCCAATTCGTTTCACATATGCTCCATCAGTTGTCATCACATCAACTCCATTGTCATTGGCAACATACAAAAGGTCTTCTGTAGTGATTGCAGCACTGGTGGGGCACTGGAGCTGACCATTCCCTGCTCCTTGTTGGCCAAAGCACTTGACATACTTCCTCGCAGCATCAAACACATGGATTTTGTGATTGCTGTAGTCTGACACATATATGGTACCACTGGTAGCTACAGCCACACCCCCAAGCGTGCCTGGTTGTTGAGGGAATTGATGTGTCCCCTTACAAGCACCCAGTGTTTTGACGTCCCTTGTCAACAACAATCGCACATCAGTCACTGAGTGGAGTTCCACCACAAATGGACTGCCCCGGATGTGAACCCCATTCACTAGCACTGACAGCTCACACTCACCAGTGTATGTGAGGTCAAAGGTCACCTTGTACTGACCATTCTCCTCATCATTGACGGCTGCCTTGATGGACGGTCCTGGGATTGGAGGTCTGGGGCTGAGGAAGGCCTGAACACTCTCCCCACCAACACTGCAGGGGGTCTTCTCACCGTCAGCTGTGGTCAGTGTGAACACAAATGGATCATTGTCTGAACACCTGTGAACCTTGTCTGGTGCTGGCTCCAGTGTGCTGTTAGCTGGACACGCCCCCACCTCAACACACGCAAAGCCTTCAATGGCCGCCTGCAGTGCTGCCTCATCCTTTGGCAGAAACTACATCACATGTGACACAACAGCTTCACTCCTGCGGTGTGGCTGTCCTGCATCCACCACCCAGCGGTAGGAGATGACCTCGTGTGGACTGCCCTCAGTTGACAGGAAGGACAGCATTGCTTGCTTGTTGCTCAGGGTGTCTTCCGTGCGACGATACAAACGAATGGTGTTAGTAACGCTTCCCTTCCTGGTCTCTGACACAGACCTGATCTTGTCACAAAGTTGCTCCTCACGGCGGTCCAGCATGGCATGATAGGCTTGAAACGATTGTCGAGTGTCTCGAAGTGCTTCCTCTCTCTTCCTCTCCACCTCAGTGCCCCACCTTTCTGCTGTCTCCCGGGCAAACCTGCACTGTTCCTTGTCACAAGCGGCAACCTTCTGGGCCAGCTCCATTGCATGTTGGTGTTGAGGGGGGAGGGGCACCTCTGCACTGAGGTAGGCGGGGCAGTGGGGGGAGTCCTTGGCCACAGTGCAGGCTTGGCACATAAGGAGGTCACACACCTCACAGTGGTACTTGAACATCTCCCCTTTGTGACGAGGGCAATGTAGGGGGGGCTGCCTTGTGAAGGTGAGCTGCATCACACTCTCCACTCCCCGAACGAATAGCTTCTACAGACTTCACATCATGCTTGGTTGTCATTCTCTCCAACCATTTGTGGCCCATTTCACAAGTGGTGCAGAAGAATAGGCCACAGGTGGAGCAGAAAACCTTCGCTTCAGCCTAGTCTCGTTCCCAGCCCACCACTTCCGCTAACAAAATGGCCGCGAAAAAGGTGGTCTGGTATCTTTTAGTCTCGTCCCCAGCCCACTTCCGGCCGCCATTTTGCAATGGCCATTGCAAAATGGCGGCCGAAAGTGGGCTGGGGACGAGACTAGGTATCTTTGGGCCGATTCCTTGGTTCTCGCCATCACAAATAATTCTGGCCAATCAGATGGCTGTTTGGTCACGTGTCTACCGGAAACCACGCACGAACCTCGTACGCGAAGCTGAATAGGGAGGAGTCTCAAGGTGTGAGCATTCTTTCTTGGATTATGGATAGTCCACGATTGGAATCCAGTTCTGTGGCATATGCAGGATCCACAAAAGAACGTTTGAGAGTCATCTCCTATATCCTCGCGTACGAGGCTCACGCGTGGTTTCGTAAGCACGTGATCAAGCGGCGATCTGATTGGCCAAAAGTATTCGAGATGCGTCGAGGCGAGCCAAGGAATGGGCCCAAAGATACCAGACCACCTAGTCTGGAGACCAGACCCTAAGCGCCCCTGCGCAAAATTAGGGTCTGGTGCAACTCGTATTCGGAAGTTGTGCAGGGATTTGAGATCCCGGCGCCTCCAATCAGATTTCAGAACGCGCGAAATGCGGCGAAAGACGGATAATATCTGGCGCGAATATGGGAATTTTGGTGCGCTAACGTCGAAGATAACATGAAGAACGAATTTGGTAAATAGTTTCTCCCATAAACTGTTTCTCACACGCTCTACTTCTTCGCTTAGTCGCAGATACTTTTCAGTTTCCGCGAAGCAGGATCTGCAAACAAAGGCGCGTTGCGCGTGTTCGTCACCAAGAAGAGTCGCTGTGGATCCTGAAGCGGCTTGGAGTTCCTGGAGACACCTCAGCACACGTTCAGACGAGATCAATGCCAATAATCTCCGTTCTTTAGAGCCAACTGCTTTCTCACAAAGCTTGCAATATTCCATTAGACGCTAAACTCGTTCTTCATGTTATCTTCGACGTTAGCGCACCAAAATTCCCATATTCGCGCCAGATATTATCCGTCTTTCGCCGCATTTCGCGCGTTCTGTAATCTGATTGGAGGCGCCGGAATCTCAAATCCCTGCACAACTTCCGAGTACGAGTTGTACTAGTCTGGCGCGCTAGCCCCTACTTCCGGCCCCCCATTGCGCGTGGGCAGGGAAGGTTGGGTCTAGCAACTATTGTCAATTTCACACCTTGCGCAATTGTCGCCGATGGCGTTTACTGGAGAAGTCGTACAAACGGGTGTGTAGCGATCGCTGGTGTGCTTAAACGACTTCGATGAAGGGAAAGAATACATGAATGGTGCGGGAATTAGCCTCCAGTCACTTCCCAACAACATGCTGCGTCTGCGCTGCCGTCCAAGTGCCGCACAATGGGAGAAGGGTCTCTAAGGCGCTCGAGTTCACCGCTCTCGGACAGAAGCTGGACGAAATAAGTCAGATTTCGATAGATTAGCGATTTCCCGTATCCTGTTGGGAGACTCACGAAAGTGTCTCTGCCGCGGAGCAGTTCTACGAAGGCGCGGTGCTTATCTGGTTTTAGGTTTGCGAAGCCCACTGTCCGCGCTGCCGTGCTCATGCACTCGTCCAGGACCGCGGGTTCCGTGGATTGTAGCAAGGACTGAAGCGAGCGTTCTGTAGACATCTTCGCACATTCACCTTCGATAGACGCCCGCGGAGCGGCAAGCAGGAATAATTGGCGGTGCGATTTCGGTTGCCAGCGATTTCATTGGTCGAACCGAGGTGTGAAATTGACAATAGTTGCTAGACCCTACCTTCCCAGCCCACGCGCAATCGGGGGCCGGAAGTAGGGGCTAGCGCGCCAGACTAGAGTTGTACCAGACCCTAATTTTGCGCGGGGGGCGCTTAGGGTCTGGTCTCTAGACTACAGACCACCTTTTCGCGGCCATTTTGTTAGCGGAAGTGGTGGGCTGGGAACGAGACTAGTTTCAGCCCTTGTAGTGTTACAGTCTGGATGCCCACAAGCGATTCTTTCTCCGCTGACCACTTTCCGTACGATCTTCCTGCCTTCCACGTACCTGCCGACAGCGGCGCACTGTACGGGGACGCACTCTCTCGCCCTCTCCTCGCAGCGGGGAAGGGCGACGACGTCGAGCTGCGGCCAAGCGGTGGAGCAGTCTCCGCAGTTCGGAGCGGGACACTTCAGACAGCCGTCTTCCCTTACCGCCTTAGGAAGACACTCCCTGCAGAGACAGTGAAGGCAGGCCAACAGGTGAGGGTCCTTCAGCTCTCCGCCACATTGGACGCACGTCACCGGCGGCTCCCACTGGGACGGGGCTGGAGGAGATCTAGAGATGGTCTTCGGCTTGGAAGCGCCTTCAGGAGGGGAGGCCATAGTTATTTTGCTGTTCAAGACAAAGTTTGGGTGTTCTGTAGCAAAGTCGCCTTCGACTCGACAGTGGGTCGCCAGAAGGGGAAGTAAATTCCAAATTCCATGAACAAGATGGGCGAGGAAAGTATATCACGTGACATCAACATGCATGCAAACCATATTCTCCTTATATGCATGACTGCGGTGCATAGATTTCCGGCCAGAACTAGAATCTTGCAAGCTGGACCAATAAGCAGCTCGAGGGGCATCTAATGATTTGGCAGGGGCATAATATAGCTATTCAACCTACATCACATAGCTATAGCTAGCTACAGCTAGCTACTTGTATCCAGACCCACCCTGGTGGCACATGTGTGGCTAGGTACAAGAGACTAAGCTACTGCTGTCAGAAATAGGCCAAAATTGATACTTTCGCTCATTACCCATTTAACAGAGTTTGTACTATATGAAGTGCTTGTGAAGCTTGTTACTTTCTCAGTGGAGCAAGAAGATCAAAACACTAATAGCCTCAAGAGGAGGTAGCTATATACAGTGATGGTAGCTATAGCACTCTTACTCTATTTCACCTGTGCAGTGAGAGACCAGACGAGCATTAGTTAATGTGTACATGATGCAGGGCTACAATGAAATGTGCGTAACTTGCCGAGTCAAAATGCGGCAGCAATGAGGGCAACTTACTAAGCTAAATTCACTCTTGTTGTGTGCATTAATTAGTATGTTGTACGTACTTCCTACCATACTATGTACAATGAACTCCGACAATACATTAATGCGTCCGAGTATTGATTTATTGGTGGCCTACCAGGAAGTGGCTATTTGACCGCTTAAAGGTGGGAGCGTGGCAACAAGCCTATCTGACAGTATTCTCAGCAGTAAAGTGTCTGTTTCCTAAGATATTCCGTGTCTTTCATGTCTTTCCTGGTAATTGCATCTTGGAAAACAAAGTGTCCAAGAATCGATCACTTCCTCTATAACAATTAATTTTGCTGGCAAACTACTTGAGAAATAAATTTGCGCATATCTTTGTGCCATCCCCAGCTTTCTTCTGCATCTATAGAAGAACAGTTCTCCATCATGAATCACAAACGTGATGGACTTCCTTCGGATTGCTCTCTTGCGAAGGTCCGTGCAATGAGGCAGATACTGACGGCCTGCAAGGTATCTGTACACATCCTGTACTAGGTTCCCCCTTCTTCGGCCTCTGAGATAGCTTCGAACGCCTCCACCATCTCTTTCAACTACTTCTCGCACATTTCGCTTGCAACTGAAAGCGTGGGCATCACCTCGGACCATTTTTTATCGCACGAGGGGGTCTAATTATCGCCTGCCATAAATGGACCTCAAGTCGTGTTGGGACAGACACCCTGCTTGGACCCCAATATGGATACTTCCCAAATCCTGAGAAGACCTGGCTGATATTGAAGGGGCAGTATTGGGAAGCAGCCCAAGATGTCTTTGGTGATACAGGAATCAACATTACCAGCCATGGGAGGGAGTACCTGGGATCAGTCATTGGGTCGCCTGACTTCTGTGAAGAGTTTGTAAAGGAGAAGGTGGAAGAGTGGACATGTGAAATCAAGATACTGGCACCTTTTGCCAAAACCCACCCCCATGCTGCCTATGCAACTCATACCCATGGGCTGCGTCACAAGTGGAAGTTTCTCCTCAGGATGGTTTCCGGTCTGGAGAACCTGCATGCTGTTACCTCTAGAAGCTGCAATTCGTAATCTACTCATCCCTGTCTTTACCAGAAAAGGAGTGCGACCATGAATACGCAGCCTCTTGCAAGGCCTCCAGTCTAGTCACAGAGCAGATTATCCAACCAGTGCATCTCTATCAGTCAGAAACTGGGAATAGGCAGAGAGATTGCAGAAAGACGATCAGCCAAGAGAAGAAACTATGCACTGCGAACAAGGTTGAACGACTGCAAGGGGATCGGAGCTGCCTGCACAGCTTGAGCAGATGAGGAGCCTGGCTGCTGAGAAGGGAGCATCCAACTGGCTTTTGGCCTTGCCAATAGACAAACATGGATTCTACCTAGTACATAAGACTGCCTTTCACGATGCAATCTGCTTGAGATACAGATTTCCACACCAGAATAGCTACCTGACAAGTGCAGCTGCGGAAGCCAGTTCAATGTGGAGCACTCACTGACCTGTTCTCATGGAGGGTTCAGATTTCTGAGGCACAATGAGATTAGGGACCTTACTGCAATGCTGTCCACTAAGGTGTACCCCAATGTGAGGATAGAGCCGGAACTTCAACCATTGACAGGAGAGATCCTGTCCCTCACTTCTGCAAACAGAGAAGACAGCTCAAGACTGGACATTCAAGTGCAAGGTTTTTGGGAAGAGCAGCGGCAAGACACACTCTTTGATGTAAGGGTGTTCAACCCCCACACGTCCATCAACCACTATTCCTCCCTAGAGACCTGCTATACCGGAAGCACAAAAAAGAGAAAAGAAGATTGTATGACCAACGTGTCAGGGAGGTGGAACGAGGCACCTGTGCTCCCCTGGTGTTCTCTGCCACAGGAGGCATGGGCCCAGCTGCACAGACAGTCTACAAGCGACTGGCAAGCATGATCTCAGAGAAGAGTAAGCAGTCGTACTCCAATGGGATGGATCTGGTGTCACTTGAGCTATACTCATGATCAGCAATCCTTTGCATCCGTGGATCACGATGCAGCTATACCACCACCCCATCCCCCCTCTGAAGTGCCAATTGATGTGATCACAGGAGAGGGCAGGGTCTCGGCATGGTAGCAAACCAGTGACAATCAGCTAATCTTATCTACCCTATTTTGCAACCTACAGTATAGCTTATACTCTGACTCATGCATCCTTAACCCTATGTAGTGCAACTTATATCCCGTTTATGCATGCCTGTGTGTAATGTGTGTTTTCCCTTCGTGTATGTATCACAGGCAGTGTGCATGCATGTGTGCCTGATTCACAATTGATTGTTTAAATGGACCGTCCAGACCACTTTTGGCCCAGGACTGGAATTTTCATGACAGGCAGGCATTGCGCTGTTTAAATTTAGCACTCTCTAATGACCAATAAAGGTCGCGGTTGACCTCTATTGCATCATCCCCAAGCTCTAACATTAAACAGCTTAACGCTCTGCCAACTGTGGTCTAAATACTACTTAATTTAAAGCATCGTGAGAAGGGTTATCATACAGGTCCTTGCTGAATAGAATACAGAACTCACTGACAGCTGGATCCACTAGAGAGGTCAGCTGGCTTTGCAAACCAGACATCTCATCCAAGCTGCCTGGGGAGTGACCGAGTCACTCTCAGAGCATAGACTATACTGCACAAACTCGCCACAGGTGTCAAACATTCAGAAACGAGCTTAAACGCGAAAACTGTCCTCACCCCTCACTGAAACATAAGCTAATAGGACCCAAATTATACTGCTGCGCATCTGTTTAGCTAGTGAAATCATCATCATCATCATCATCATTAGAACACAATCCCCGAAACACATGGGGGTCGTTCATACATACAAATGAAAATTGAGCTTTTAGTATAATTATATTGTCATAGGTTAGATACTATAGAGTATTCTAAAGATTACTAATACTGGAATGTGTACATCATGGCATCAATCAGTAAGCATTGCTCCATCGCTTTCTTGGCCTCCCTCTGGGTCTTTTCCCTGGTACAACTCCACTCATTACCATCTCTGTTATAGATCCAACTTGTTCTTCTACCTGTTTCTTCCAGACTTCTCTCCTTCTGCGTACCTGCTCCACAATTCCTTCCTGCCCTAACTGTGTTCTAATGTCGTCATTTCTTACGTGATCTATTCTCTTCACTCCTGCTATCTTCCTTAGCACTCTCATCTCAGCTGCCTGAACTCTTTGTTTCTCCCTCTCCTTTAACACCCAAGATTCTGCACCATACATCAATGTTGGCTCTATCATTGCCTTGTACACCAGCATCTTTGCACTTCTACTCAATTCTCTGCTCTCAAACACTTGGCTTCTGACTGCCCCCGCTGCACTTAAAGCTGCACCAATTCTCTTCTCCAACTCACATTCCATTCTCCCATCCTCATTCAGAATCACTCCCAGATATGTCTGCTTCCCTACATTCTCCAGTTTCTGGCCATCTACCTCCACACTACAATCCACCTGCTTCCTACTGAAAACCATTGTTGTTGTCTTTTCCGTGTTCATTGCCAATCTATGCCGCTTCACCGCTTTACTGAACTCTTTAACATTGTGTTGCAGATCTTCTTCTGTCTCAGCAAGGAGGACTGTATTATCTGCGAACACTAGTAGTTGCAATGTACACTTGTCCAGTCTGACTCCTCCATTAAACTGAGCCCTTGCTTCTCGGGCCACCATGTCCAAGAAGACATTAAAAAGCCATGGGGATAGGGGACATCCTTGCCTCACTCCCTACCGCACCTCAAAACACTCCGTCAGTTCATCTTCCACTCTCACCCTGGCCTTGCTGTTTTCATACAGGGCTTTTACAGCTCTCAAAAGTCTGCCTGACACTCCATATGTAGCTAAAGTCCTCCACATATCTTCTCTCCAGACTTTGTCATAAGCCTTTTCTAGGTCAATAAATGCAGCATACATTTTACCATCCTTCTCAATAGTCTTCTCTGCCAACTGTCTCATAACAAAGATCTGGTCTCTACACCCTCTTCCCACTCTAAAACCTGCTTGCTCTTCCATCACCTGACCTTCTGTCACCTGGCGTATTCTGGCATCCAGAATCTTCGCAAAGATTTTGCCTGGGATACTGAGCAGACTGATCCCTCTATAATTCTTGCACAACTTCTTGCTTCCTTTCTTATGTATTGCAACTATCACTGCCTTCTGCCAGTCCTCAGGAGCTTTTCCTTTTTCCACACTATATTGAAGATTATGTGCAACCATCTGACCACTGTGTCCCCTCCGGCCTTCAACATTTCTCCCTGTATACCACACACTCCAGCAGCTTTGCCCCTCTTCAGTCTTGCTATAGCTCTCCTAATCTCCTCTTCTGTAATCTCCTCCGATAGTCCTTCCTCAAACTCCCTTTCTTCCAGCACCATATCTACCTCTCCCCCATCACCTTCTAACAACTCACTAAAATGCTCCATCCACCTCTTCTTCACCTCAACAGTGTCTGTCAGCAACTTCCCATCCTTTCCCTCAATTCCGGCTTTCAGTCTACTTGTACTCTCCTTTTCTTTCACTTTCCTCCAAAATACCCTGCAATTTTCGAGAAAGTTCTTTAGCAGCTGCTTTCCACATCTTACCCAGTCTGCTTCCTTTGCCTCCCTTACCACACGTTTTGCCTCCTTCTTTGCCACCTTATAATCTTCCCAAGCTCTGTCTGACCTTTCTCCTAAAGCCTTCTTGTACATGTCTTTCTTCTTTCGTACTGCCTGTTTCACCTCCTCACTCCACCAGCTAGTTGCCCTTTTGATTCTTTTCTTACTTCTACCCACTACCTTTTCTGTTGCTTCTGTGATTGAGTCTCTGAACTCCTGCCACACCCTCTCCACACCCTCTCCACCCACACATTTCCTCTGTCTAAATCTACTACTAAGCTCAACCTGGAATCTCCTCCTTGTGACGCTGTCTGCTAACTTGTTCACCCTCAGCTTCTCCCTAGTCAAACCTGTCTCCTTCCTCGGCTTCTTTGGTTTCAGGCACACCTTCATTAGTACTAGGTAATGGTCACTGTCTAACTCTGCTCCCCTTATCACTTTAACATCTGCTACTCCGGGCTAGTGAAATAACAGTCAAAAAACGAGTACCAACAGAATGACTTCTACTTCAAGCAATAATAATACAATAAGAGTGATGCAACATTCTTCAAAATATCTGAACACATGAACTACTCCAGCATGCAACAACTAAGTCTCCTCTTTGATCTACTGCCAGTCCCATAGAATTAGCACAAGACAAAGATGATACCAATGTCCCATCTTGGTTGAAGACTGCAACACAATTGTTACTATAGTCTGCCACCAACACGTGTTTGTCACTACTCAACAGGAGTTTGTATGGACTGCTGAGTTGCCCTTTACCAAACTCCCTGATGTACACCCCCTGGAGAGTGAGTACTTGAACACGATTATTTCCTGCGTCGGAGACATACAACTCTCCATCAGGTGAGATGGCCACACCACGTGGATAACAAAATTCTCCTGGACCACTGCCTTGTGACCCAATAGTGCGAACAAGCTGGCCGTCTTGATTGAAGACAGCCACATGACCATTGCCATGATCTGCTACAAAGACCTCTCCATTGTATACAGTTACATCCCATGGCTGTTTCAGTTTTCCACTTCCAATTCGTTTCACATATGCTCCATCAGTTGTCATCACATCAACTCCATTGTTATTGGCAACATACAGAAGGCCTTCTGTACTGATGGCAACACTGTAGGGGCTCTGGAGCTGTCCATTCCCTGCTCCTCGTTGGCCAAAGCACTTGACATACTTCCTCGCAGCATCAAATACATGGACTTTGTGATTGGTCCAGTCTGACACATATATGGCATCACTAGGAGCTACAGTCACACCCCCAAGCCAGCCTGGTTGTTCAGGAAATTGAAGAGTCCCCTTACAAGCACCCAGTGTTTTGACATCCCTCGTCAGCAATCGCACATCAGTCACTGAGTGGAGTTCCACCACAAATGGACTGCCCCGGATGTGAACCCCATTCACTAGCACTGACAGCTCACACTCTCCAGTGTATGTGAGGTCAAAGGTCACCTTGTACTGACCATTCTCCTCATCATTGACGGCTGCCTTGATGGACGGTCCTGGGATTGGAGGTCTGGGGCGGAGGAAGACCTGAACACTCTCCCCACCAACGCTGCAGGGGGTCTTCTCACCGTCGGCTGTGGTCAGGGTGAACACGATGGGATCATTGTCTGAGCACGTGTGAATCTTGTCTGGCGCTGGCTCCAGTGTGCTGTTAGCTGGACACGCCCCCACCTCAACACATGCAAACACCTCAATGGCCGCCCGCAGTGCTGCCTCGTGCTTTGGCAGAAACTTCATCACACGTGACACAACAGCTCCACTCCTGCGGTGTGGCTGTCCTGTGTCCACCACCCTGCGGTAGGAGATGACCTCGTGTGGACTGCCCTCAGTTGACAGGAAGGACAGCATTGCCTGCTTGTTGCTTAAGGTGTCTTCCCTGTGACGATACAAACGAACAGTGTCAGTGACGTTTTCTTTTCTGGTCTCTGACACAGACCTGATCTTGTCACACAGCTCTTCCTTGCGATGCTCAAGCATGGCTTGATAGGCTTGAAATGATTGCTGCAAATCACGAAGTGCTTCCTCTTTCTTCCTCTCCACCTCAGTGTCCCACCCTTCTGCTGTTTCTCGGGCAACCCTGCACTGTTCCTTGTCACAAGCGGCAACCTTCTGGGCCAGCTCCATTGCATGCTGGTGTTGAGGGGGGAGGGGCACCTCTGCACTGAGGTAGGTGGGGCAGTGGGGGGAGTCCTTGGTCACAGTGCAGGCTTGGCACATCAGGAGGTCACACACCTCACAGTGGTACTCCAACATCTTCCCCTTGTGGCGAGGGCAGTACAAGGGGGCCGCCTTGCGAAGGTGAGCTGCATCACACTCTCCAGTCCCTGAACGAATTGTTTCTACGGACTTCACATCATGCTTGCTTGTCATGTTCTCCAACCATTTGTGGATTACTTCACAATTGTTGCAGAAGAAGAGCTCGCAAGTGGAACAGAAGATTATCACTTCAGCCCGGGGGTCTTTGCACTGCGGATACCCACAAGCGATTCTTTCTCCGCCGGCCACCTTCCGTACGATCTTCTTACCTTCCACGTACCTGCCGACAGTGGCGCACTGCACGGGGACGCACTCTCTCGTCCTCTCCTCGCAGCGGGGAAGGGCGACGACGTCGGGCTGCCGCCAAGTGGTGGAGCAGTCTCCGCAGTTCTGAGCGGGACACTTCAGACGGCCGTCTTCTTTGACCGCCTTAGGAAGACACTCCCTGCAGAGACAGTGAAGGCAGGCCAACAGGTGAGGGTCCTTCAGCTCTCCGCCACATTGGACGCACATCACCGGCGGCTCCCACTGGGACGGGGCTGGAGGAGACCTAGAGACGGTCTTCGGCTTGGAAACGCCTTCGGGAGGGGAGGCCATATTATAGCTTGTGTTGCTGTTCAAGACAAGATTTTTGCATGGGTGTTCTTTCGCAAAGTCGATCGCCTTCGACTCGAGAGAGCTAGAGGGCCGCCAGAGGGGGAGGTGAGTTCCAGATTCCAGGAAAGGATGGGCGTGGAAAGTATCACGTGACCGCTTGCACGTGCAACAAAGCAAAGATGCATGTGGTACTTGCATGCATGCATGCACAATAGGACGTTTTTTTAAAACGTCTGCTGCTGCCAGATCTAGAATCTTGCATGCATATGCATAATACATGGTGGACCGATGAGGAGGAGCATCAAATTTCTATATATAACAAATGATTTGGCAATGGGGTAGCTAGCTACATAGATATATATTTTCCAGCCTACATCACATAGCTAAAACTGTCACTTATTAATAGGACAAAACTGATACATTCACTCATTACCCATTTTAACAGAATCTGTACTATTTGAAGTAGTGCTTGTATAGCAAAGTTACTTTCCTCAGTGGATCAAATAGATCAACACACTGATCACCTCCAGAGGAGGCACAGTGATGGTAGTCTTAGCACTAGTACTCCTGCTCTTTGTCACCTGTACAGTGAGAGAGGACAGTAGAGAATGTTTACATAATTTGTACAAGATGCAGGCTAGTCTCACACACCAGACCCCCTGCAGAAGGGTCTGGTAATATTGCATACGCCGACGTGTGTCCAGGACGAGATCCTGTCATGGCCAATCAGATTTGCCGTTTGCTATAATGAAGTCAGCCTAAAATATAGAGTCATAGTGTCAGTTTGCTCGAAGGATATCACTGGGATGTGTTGCAATTTCGCTCTGATATACTCTCAAAACAGAGAAAGAACGAACCATACAAACAAAACAATATGAATTTGTGCACTGCATACTTCTCTCACTGCACTAGCCCTAGATAGAGGACGTCAATGTGCAAGAGTTAACCGCAATTATGCAATAATTACATTCCAATGCCATGAGTCGGCTTACAAAATACTACCAGACCCTTCCGCAGGGGGGTCTGGCGTGCGAGACTAGATGCAGGCTACACTAAACTGTGTAGTACTTGTCAAGTCAAAATGCCACAGCATTGAGGGCAAGTAAAGCTAATTTTATCTTGTTACTTGTACAGTGCATGTTAATTAAGAGATTTCATGCCTTTAGTAAGCTGTACCTGTTGTATCAGTAAACACAATCAGTATCAACTTGAAAACATATTGCATGCCACATAATACTCTTTGGCTATACTATGTAGAATGGATGATTGAAGGTTGCTAATGTTAACACTGTGTGTAGTTAGCTGTAGCTCACATGGAAGTCAGGCGAGGTAATGGAGACAGTCTGTACCTTTGCACTTCCAAACAACCCTGCCATGTCAACCAACTGAGGCGTTGAAGAAAGTGAATTTAACAACCTGTGTTGTGAACAGTGTCAACTCATGGTTGAATTAAGTAATCTGTCACGTAGCTGAGCAATGTACCCAGAGTCAGACAATGTCGCAATAATTTATGACAAAGTATGAACTTCCAGTGATATTGTGTCTGTACCTGAGGCCAATGGTGACATTGTGAGTTGAGCTCAAGGGTGACCTCAATTGCATTGAAAGAACTCTCACTCCCTACATACAATACATGCCAATAGAATGAATGAAGGGTAAATGAATAAGCAACAGCGCATATACAAATGTAACTATGCATCTGTGAGAGCATGATGGTATGGGGTGTGATTAGTGTTAAGTGGGTATTCTTATAATAACGTGCTGTAGTGGCTCTGTTAACCTGCAATATGAGGAGACTCACTTTAGGCAGTTGAAATTTTCTAGCTTCACTCCAAGGAGTGACAGATTTGTTGAGCGATGTAGGCAACACAATCATTGGATGGACAAACAACTCTGACATCATGTCTGTTTGTTGTGAAAAGCTATCAGCACCTAACGTACGTGTAACAGAGAATTATGTAAGTAATCACACTGCATAGGCCTTGTAACATGGGACTCCAAACATCCTATTCAATGCAACAAATGATCTCATCTCCTCAGTCTAGCTAATACTGACAGCACATACAGTACATATGTACATACCTGTCTGTGTGTATCTATCCATAACCATAAATTATTCATAACTACTTACCATTGCTGAAGAAACCAATCCTGACCGGATCTTGCATGACACAGGGATCATTGCCTCGAGCATCATTCAGAAGAGGGAGCCTCCTACATATAGACACACATGGAGAACAAGAACACAGTCATTATTAAATGCTTATCCTTCACAGTGGCTCCATGGACTGCAGTACACTTGCCTGTGTGCCAAATACTCCATCGATCCATTCCTCCCCACAACTCCAACCGGCCTACGAGTGGAGACCATCAACTCTTTCTTGGTGTCATTGATAGATGCCTTAAGCACAAGAGGATACACATTTCCCTGGAATGGTGTGCTGGCATTGAATACTCGGTTCTGTGAAAAAGTTAAATACACTCATAAATGATTGTACTGTACGTACACATACGTAATAAAACTTGAATCCATAAATGATGAAGCCAAAGAACAATGGAGATAGAGTAGAACCTGTCTAAAATGGTCACTATGTAAGCCAGTCAATTCTCTACAACAGCCAGCCTCCCTGGCCACAAATAGTACAGAAGCATTACAATCTACCTCTGTAACGCAGCTACCTCTCTATAAAGGTCAGTTAGAACTGGCCCACAGGTGGTTGTCTTAGACAGGTTCCACTGTATCATCTGACGTGTGACGAAGACACATGAACATACCATGCTGCATATATAGCAGATGACAGTAGCTGCAATGGCCACAGCGAAACCTATTACATATCTTGCATGTGTGTATGAACTCACCATTGAAAAGTACCCTTGTGAGTATGTTGTCATTTGGTCCTCGTGCAGGATGTCGGTCCCAAATTTGAATGTGACTGAGAATGGGACTGTCTCAGGAAAAGGGCCAATTCTGAATGGGTGAACATGTCCATCATATCACTCATCATTTGAGGAATACATCGTACACTCAATAATATAACAACATGCATGATGTGCGTCATGTTTGCATACTGCTGTATGTTTAACAAACAGGTACGCTATATGTAGACTGTACAGTAACTGTAGAGTGTTGTGTGGAGTTGAGCTTTGTGTGCATTGCAAATATAGGTTCTTGCAGGCTAACCTTGTCTGCCATTCCACAGTCTGTGAGAGCAAATCAGTCTTTGTTTTGTCCACTGGAACAAACAGCCGAATGGAGTGGTTGATGTACTAGTTGGGATACAAGTGGGAGAGGTGATCACTGCCAATAGTGGGGGACAGGGGGAACTGGGTGAGGGGAACTTGGGAACAAGTGGGGGTAGGGGACAGGTTGGTGAGACAATGGAGGGACAGGGGGGCAGGTGGGGGGACAAGTGGGGGACAGATGGAGGGGACAGGTGGAGGGACAGGTGGAGGGAGACTAGGGGACAGGTGAGGGGACAGGTGGGAGGACAGGTGGGACAGATGGGGGGACAGAGGGGACAGGTGGGGGACGGGTGAGAGGACAGGTAGGGGGACAGGTGAGGGGACAGGTGGGTGGGACAGGTGAGAGGACAGGTGGAGGGAGACATATGGAGGACGGGTGGGGGACAGGTGAGGGGACAGGTGGGGGGATGAAGGGGACAGGTGAAGGGACATGTGGGGAGACAGGGGGACAGGTGGGGGGATGGAGGGGACAGGTGAGGGGACATGTGGGGAGACAGGGAGACAGGTTGGGGGACAGGTTGGGGGATGGGTGGGGGGACAGGTGGGGGGACAGGTGGAGGGAGACATATGGAAGACAATTGGGTGACAGGTGGGGGGACAGGTGGGGAGACAGGTGGGGGAGGGGAACAGGTGAGGATGAGAGGTGGGGGAACAGGATTGGGGGACAGTTGGGGGGACAGGGGTGAGACAGGTGGGGGGGGGGGGGCAGGTGAGGGAAGAGATGGGGGGAAAGGTGGGGGACAGGTGGGTGGGACAGGTTGGGAGACAGGTGAGGGGACGGGTGAGGTGACAGCTAAAGACTGGTGGGGGACATGGGGACAGGTGAAGGGGACAGGTGGGGAGGATGGGCGGGGGAGGGGGACAGGTGAGGGGGACAGGTTAGGAACAGGATTGGGGGACAGTTGGGGGGACAGGGGTGAGACAGGTGTGTGGGAAAGGGGACAGGTGGGGGAACAGGTTGGGGGCAGGTGAGGGGATAGGTGGGGGACAGAGGGGGGGAAAAGGTGGGGGGAAGGTGGGGGGGACAGGTGGGTGGGACAGGTTGGGGGACATGTGGGGAGACAGGTTGGGTGGGGGGGACATGTGGGGGATGGGTGGGATGACAGCTGAGGACTTGTGGGGGACATGGGGAGAGGCGAAGGAGACAGGTGGGGGACAGGTGAAGAGGTAAGGCGGGGAGAGGGGGACAGGTGAGGGGGACAGTTGGGGAGACAGGTGGGGGGGAACAGGTGGGGGGACAGGTGGGGAAACAGGTGAGGGGACAGGTGGGGGAGGGACAGGCATGCATACACACCTCATTAATCTGCTGTTCAACCTCCCAAACCAGCAGTCCTTCTGTCACAACTCTTGTACTAATGGTCTAAGAGGAGGAAAGTGATAACAATTATTAAATACTCCTTATTACATTCAGTCTGAGAGATCAGCATGCTAGGAAGTCGTGTTTGGAGAC
The DNA here is from genome assembly GCA_964019415.1 of Ianthella basta. Lineage (NCBI taxonomy): Eukaryota > Metazoa > Porifera > Demospongiae > Verongiida > Ianthellidae > Ianthella > Ianthella basta. The sequence goes on from OZ025880.1 coordinate 1,670,087, forward strand.
TGAAAGCTGCATAACTATTTAGTGGGGGTCAAATGTTTAGTGAGGTTCAAAAGTCCCATGCTTAACTACTAAAAATGCTTCTTTGGAAAGTTGAAAGGTACCATTATCTGTGGTGGAGGTAGCATGTGTTCACCAAAAATTAAGCTCAATTTGATGGGTAACATACAATGGAGCAATAACATGATTGACACTGTAAGATATTGAACCTCTCACATAATTCCCCTGGAAGATAATTCATTGCATTTGAAGCACAACACAAACCAGTCTGCCTATCAGTAAGTGCTTCTCACCTTTGGTGTTAGAGTCTGCGAACCTTCATCTGGTACAAACGTGCACACATTTGTACCACCGCACACAGTGAACAGGTCCAGGAGACCCGCCTTTTCAAAGTACTGTGTAGGCGTGGCTGAAAGGGTGTGTCCCACCATCTGCAGTGGTCCACGCTTGGACATGTCCATTGTCATCAAATGATACCTTGATCACTCCATTGCTAAGGGCCACACCACCAACTACTGCAGGGTGTAGTGAACAAGGATTTGAATGTTCAGAACATGAGCTCAGATTAGTTCTTCTATTTTATATCACATTACAGCATGCACCAAACACCGTCTGTTAAAGTGGTTACAAGCTTCTGCATATACAGTAAAGAGCTAGGCAAGTACCCAGACCGTCTGTGGTCAATTAATCGAAAGGGCCTTGGTATGAGGCTAATGAAAAGCTAGCTACACTGTATAGGGGCTGCCATTACAACTGAATGTCTGTGTTTGAGGAATGGCATGTGATAGTAAACTGTTAAACTGTATGATTTCAATTGAGCATTAGTACAGTTCAGTATGACAGAAGTATGCACATTTGAGTGAGACCTTCATGATTGCATGTGTCAGTCCCTTTCCATCTGAAGCACCCAAATCACTTTTACTGTGTGTCTTCTTCTCTGCTCTCGTGCAGTCCCTGTTCTGCATGACTGTCCATGCACTGATGCCCAATGCAGGAGTCTCAGCTGTAAAGTACACCCTGTCACCAACCACTTGTGAAGGGACCTCCACACCAGTCTCACTGCTGTAGTTCAGTTAAGACTATAGCCATTGCACTAAATGTTACACCTAGTGTAAGGTGAGTCGTATTGACCAAGCAGTCATGCAGTGTTGGACCTCACCTTTCCACAGAATCCCTTTGGAACGTCAGCGTACACAATTTCAGTTCTGTAGCGAAAGAGGAATACAATAATAGGAGCTCTGACTACAAATCTGAAGTGTCTAGTTTCCTCTGAGATGTAACATTTGCTCAGGGAAGGTCCCACTCCAGTGCGCTAGACCCTCTCTGCCCCCGGGCACTGCGTTCTATATTGCATGACCCTGTTGTCTGTTTTTTTGGGGCGCCGAAGGCGCCCCTATATTGTTTTCAGATTTAGGTCTTCGTATGGCTTCATGTTCGTATATACAGTGCAAGTTACAATATACACCACTAATCTAAAGTAAATAATATAATATAATATAATATATACAGTGCAAGTTACAATATACACCACTAATCTAAAGTAAATAATATAATATAATATAATATAATATAATATAATATAATATAATATAATATAATATAATATAATATAATATAATTCCCGGGGGGTTAGGCACCCCTCACGAACATGTGATAGGTGTGCCTTTGAAGTATGGGAGATTTTAAGACTTTTAAATGAGGCAGAATTTTTAATTAGGTCTTCGTTCTTCTACAAGCAGCCCGCCAAATCCTAATATAAATGTGCATAGCATAACACTTAATGTATGGTGCATTTATATTGATGCATAGTGGTATCTTGTATATGAATGCAACTTGGCTCGTTGAGACGTGAAACTTGGTGGACACATCCAAGTGGTCCACCTTCCTATGTTATTAGCGGGATTTCTTAATTAGTCTCAAAATGGCCGACATATGTGATGTGTATGATGTATTCAAACAGCCCGGCCCGCTCAGTCATGACACTTGATGGACCTAGCCAGATAATGCAACTGTTCATGTCATTAGCAGGATTTCTTAATTAGTGGCAAAATGGCCGAGAAAAATGAGGTTCATTGCATATCTTACCAACCCAGCCCTGCTAAGTCATGATACTAAGTGGATGAAGTTAGATGACCAATTTCCTCATGTCATTAGCAGTATTGCTTAATTAGTCACAAAATGGAGGCGATGTTTTGAACAATCACATTTTGAAACCAATTTGTAGGCATTTGCCGCTATGCTGGAGCAGAGCAGCACCAACATGTACACTTGCTCACAACTATCCAGCCACAATATCCAGCTACTACACCACCACATAGATAAATACAACCGCCATCACCACCACCACAGTGGAAGTTGCAATGAGCACACCAGTATAATATTATGTGCTAGAGCTGCAAGAAAACAGACCACCACATCAGGCGCTGCTACTATATACTACTACTACCACCACCACACAGTGCAAGTTACAATATTACGGCCACCACATGCATTCCTAAATGAAAATGACCACCACCACCACCACATGGTGCCAGTACAATGGATGCATTCAGTATATGTGCCATTGCTCTAGAAAAAACACCGCCACCACCACCACACAGTGCAAGTTACAATATCGCAGCCACCACCACCTGTGCCAGTAAAGTATCTGTGCTAGTTGGTCATAGAGAAAAAGACCACCAGTGCAAGTTACAGTAGCCACCACCACATGTGCCAGTAGAGTATCTGCACTAGTTGGTCATAGAAAAAGACCACCAGTGCAAGTTACAGTGGCACCAGCACCATTCGCACCACCACATGTGCCAGAAAGTGAATGCGCTCAATGGCTGAAGAAAAAGACCACCAGCGCAAGTTACAGCTGGTCAGAACCTGCACCGCCGCCATTGGAGTGCACGCTGCAGCAAGCAATTGTAACTTGCCTAAGGGCATGCCATTGAATTTCTTCCCATGCACCCCAATTCAATGGCATGCCCTTAGGCAAGCTTACATTTGCTTGCTGCAGCGTGCACTCCAATGGCGGCGGTGCAGGTTCTGACCAGCTGTAACTTGCGCTGGTGGTCTTTTTCTTCAGCCATTGAGCGCATTCACTTTCTGGCACATGTGGTGGTGCGAATGGTGCTGGTGCCACTGTAACTTGCACTGGTGGTCTTTTTCTATGACCAACTAGTGCAGATACTCTACTGGCACATGTGGTGGTGGCTACTGTAACTTGCACTGGTGGTCTTTTTCTCTATGACCAACTAGCACAGATACTTTACTGGCACAGGTGGTGGTGGCTGCGATATTGTAACTTGCACTGTGTGGTGGTGGTTATATATATATATATATACAGTGCAAGTTACAATATACACCACTAATCTAAAGTAAATACAGTGCAAGTTACAATATACACCACTAATCTAAAGTAAATAATATAATATAATATAATATAATATAATATAATTCCCGGGTGGTTTGGCAGCCCTCATGAACATGTGCTAGGTATGGCTTTGAAGTATGGGAGATTTTAACACTTTTAAATGAGACGGAATTTTTAATTAGGTCTTCGTTCTTCTACAAGCAGCCCGCAAAATTCTTATATAAATGCACATAGGAGAACACTTAATGTATGGTGCATTTATATTGATGCATAGTGGTATCTTGTATATTAATGCAACTCGGCTCGTTGAGACATGAAACTTGGTGGACACGTCCAAGTGGTCCACCTTCCTATGTTATTAGCGGGATTTCTTAATTAGTCTCAAAATGGCCGACATATGTGAGGTGTATGATTTATACAACCAGCCAGGCCCGCTCAGTCATGACACTTTGTGAACCTAGCCAGATAATCCGACTGTTCATGTCATTAACAGGATTTCTTAATTAGTCGCAAAATGGCCGAGAAAAGTGAAGTTCATTGCATATCCCACCAACCCAGCCCCGCTAAGTAGTGATACTAAGTGGACATAGTTAGATGGTCCATTTGCTCATGTCATTAGCAGGATTGCTTAATTAGTCACAAAATGGAGGCGACCTTTTGAACAATCACATTTTGACACCAATTTGTAGGCATTTGCCGCTATGCTGGAGCAGAGCAGCACCCACATATACACATGCTCACAACTATTCAGCCACAATATCCAGCTACTATACCACCACATATATAGATAAATACAACCACCATCACCACCACCATGCACAGTGGAAGTTGCAATGAGTAGCATATTATGTGCTAGAGCTGCAAGAAAACAGACCACCACATCAGGCGCTGCTACCACATACTACTACCACCACCACACAGTGCAAGTTACAATATTACGGCCACCACATGCATTCCTAGATGGAAATGACTGCCACCACCACCGCCACTCAGTGCAAATTACAATGCATACATTCAGTATATGCACCATTGCTCTAGAAAAAAACACCACCACCACCACCACCACACAGTGCAAGTTACAATATCACAGCCACCACCACCTGTGCCAGTAGAGTATCTGCGACAGTTGGTCATAGAAAAAGACCACCAATGCAAGTTACAGTAGCCACCACCACCTGTGCCAGTAGAGTATCTGCGCTAGTTGGTCATAGAAAAAGACCACCAGTGCAAGTTACAGTGGCTCCAGGCCAGCACATGCACGCACCATTCGCACCACCACATGTGCCAGAAAGTGAATGCGCTCAATGGCTGAAGAAAAAGACCACCAGCGCAAGTTACAGCCGGGCAGTACCTGCACCGCCGCCATTGGAGTGCACGCTGCAGCAAGCAATTGTAACTTGCCTAAGGGCATGCCATTGAATTTCTTCCCATGCACTCTCAATTCAATGGCATGCCCTTAGGCAAGCTTACATTTGCTTGCTGCAGCGTGCACTCCAATGGCGGCGGTGCAGGTACTGCCCGGCTGTAACTAATATAATATAATATAATATAATATAATATAATATAATTCCCGGGGGGTTAGGCACCCCTCACGAACATGTGATAGGTGTGCCTTTGAAGTATGGGAGATTTTAAGACTTTTAAATGAGGCAGAATTTTTAATTAGATCTTCGTTCTTCTACAAGCAGCCCGCAAAATCCTAATATAAATGTGCATAGCATAACACTTAATGTATGGTGCATTTATATTGATGCATAGTGGTATCTTGTATATGAATGCAACTGGGCTCATTGAGACGTGAAACTTGGTGGACACATCCAAGTGGTCCACCTTCCTATGTTATTAGCGGGATTTCTTAATTAGTCTCAAAATGGCCGACATATGTGAGGTGTATGATGTATTCAACCAGCCCGGCCTGCTCAGTCATGACACTTGATGGACCTAGCCAGATAATCCAACTGTTCATGTCATTAGCAGGATTTCTTAATTAGTTGCAAAATGGCCGAGAAAAATGAGGTTCATTGCATATCTTACCGACCCAGCCCTGCTAAGTCATGATACTAAGTGGATGTAGTTAGATGACCAATTTCCTCATGTCATTAGCAGTATTGCTTAATTAGTCACAAAATGGAGGCGGTGTTTTGAACAATCACATTTTGACACCAATTTGTAGGCATTTGCCGCTTTGCTGGAGCGGAGCAGCACCAACATGTACACTTGCTCACAACTATCCAGCCACAATATCCAGCTACTACACCACCACATAGATAAAATACAACCACCATCACCACCACCACAGTGGAAGTTGCAATGAGCACACCAGTATAATATTATGTGCTAGAGCTGCAAGAAAACAGACCACCACATCAGGCGCTGCTACCACATACTACTACCACCACCACCACACAGTGCAAGTTACAATATTACGGCCACCACATGCATTCCTAGATGAAAATGACCACCACCACCACCACCACATGGAGCCAGTACAAAGTATGTCCCATTGCTCTAGAAAAAAACACCACCACCACCACCACACAGTGCAAGTTGCAATATCGCAGCCACCACCACCTGTGCCAGTAGAGTATCTGCGCCAGTTGGTCATAGAAAAAAGCACCACCAGTGCAAGTTACAGTAGCCACCACCACATGTGTCAGTAGAGTATCTGCGCTAGTTGGTCATAGAAAAAGACCACCAGTGCAAGTTACAGTGGCACCAGCACCATTCGCACCACCACATGTGCCAGAAAGTGAATGCGCTCAATGGCTGAAGAAAAAGACCACCAGTGCAAGTTACAGCTGGTCAGAACCTGCACCGCCGCCATTGGAGTGCACGCTGCAGCAAGCAAATGTAACTTGCCTAAGGGCATGCCATTGAATTTCTTTCCATGCACCCTCAATTCAATGGCATGCCCTTAGGCAAGCTTACATTTGCTTGCTGCAGCGTGCACTCCAATGGCGGCGGTGCAGGTTCTGACCAGCTGTAACTTGCGCTGGTGGTCTTTTTCTTCAGCCATTGAGCGCATTCACTTTCTGGCACATGTGGTGGTGCGAATGGTGCTATAATATAATATAATATAATATAATATAATATAATATAATATAATATAATATAATTCCCGGGGGGTTAGGCACCCCTCACGAACATGTGATAGGTGTGCCTTTGAAGTATGGGAGATTTTAAGACTTTTAAATGAGGCAGAATTTTTAATTAGGTCTTCGTTCTTCTACAAGCAGCCCGCCAAATCCTAATATAAATGTGCATAGCATAACACTTAATGTATGGTGCATTTATATTGATGCATAGTGGTATCTTGTATATGAATGCAACTTGGCTCGTTGAGACGTGAAACTTGGTGGACACATCCAAGTGGTCCACCTTCCTATGTTATTAGCGGGATTTCTTAATTAGTCTCAAAATGGCCGACATATGTGATGTGTATGATGTATTCAAACAGCCCGGCCCGCTCAGTCATGACACTTGATGGACCTAGCCAGATAATGCAACTGTTCATGTCATTAGCAGGATTTCTTAATTAGTGGCAAAATGGCCGAGAAAAATGAGGTTCATTGCATATCTTACCAACCCAGCCCTGCTAAGTCATGATACTAAGTGGATGAAGTTAGATGACCAATTTCCTCATGTCATTAGCAGTATTGCTTAATTAGTCACAAAATGGAGGCGATGTTTTGAACAATCACATTTTGAAACCAATTTGTAGGCATTTGCCGCTATGCTGGAGCAGAGCAGCACCAACATGTACACTTGCTCACAACTATCCAGCCACAATATCCAGCTACTACACCACCACATAGATAAATACAACCGCCATCACCACCACCACAGTGGAAGTTGCAATGAGCACACCAGTATAATATTATGTGCTAGAGCTGCAAGAAAACAGACCACCACATCAGGCGCTGCTACTATATACTACTACTACCACCACCACACAGTGCAAGTTACAATATTACGGCCACCACATGCATTCCTAAATGAAAATGACCACCACCACCACCACATGGTGCCAGTACAATGGATGCATTCAGTATATGTGCCATTGCTCTAGAAAAAACACCGCCACCACCACCACACAGTGCAAGTTACAATATCGCAGCCACCACCACCTGTGCCAGTAAAGTATCTGTGCTAGTTGGTCATAGAGAAAAAGACCACCAGTGCAAGTTACAGTAGCCACCACCACATGTGCCAGTAGAGTATCTGCACTAGTTGGTCATAGAAAAAGACCACCAGTGCAAGTTACAGTGGCACCAGCACCATTCGCACCACCACATGTGCCAGAAAGTGAATGCGCTCAATGGCTGAAGAAAAAGACCACCAGCGCAAGTTACAGCTGGTCAGAACCTGCACCGCCGCCATTGGAGTGCACGCTGCAGCAAGCAATTGTAACTTGCCTAAGGGCATGCCATTGAATTTCTTCCCATGCACCCCAATTCAATGGCATGCCCTTAGGCAAGCTTACATTTGCTTGCTGCAGCGTGCACTCCAATGGCGGCGGTGCAGGTTCTGACCAGCTGTAACTTGCGCTGGTGGTCTTTTTCTTCAGCCATTGAGCGCATTCACTTTCTGGCACATGTGGTGGTGCGAATGGTGCTGGTGCCACTGTAACTTGCACTGGTGGTCTTTTTCTATGACCAACTAGTGCAGATACTCTACTGGCACATGTGGTGGTGGCTACTATATATATATATATACCACCACACAGTGCAAGTTACAATATCACAGCCACCACCACCTGTGCCAGTAGAGTATCTGCGACAGTTGGTCATAGAAAAAGACCACCAGTGCAAGTTACAGTAGCCACCACCACCTGTGCCAGTAGAGTATCTGCGCTAGTTGGTCGTAGAAAAAGACCACCAGTGCAAGTTACAGTGGCTCCAGGCCAGCACATGCACGCACCATTCGCACCACCACATGTGCCAGAAAGTGAATGCGCTCAATGGCTGAAGAAAAAGACCACCAGCGCAAGTTACAGCCGGGCAGTACCTGCACCGCCGCCATTGGAGTGCACGCTGCAGCAAGCAAATGTAAGCTTGCCTAAGGGCATGCCATTGAATTGAGAGTGCATGGGAAGAAATTCAATGGCATGCCCTTAGGCAAGTTACAATTGCTTGCTGCAGCGTGCACTCCAATGGCGGTGGTGCAGGTACTGCCCGGCTGTAACTTGCGCTGGTGGTCTTTTTCTTCAGCCATTGAACGCATTCACTTTCTGGCACATGTGGTGGTGCGAATGGTGCGTGCATGTGCTGGCCTGGAGCCACTGTAACTTGCACTGGTGGTCTTTTTCTATGACCAACTAGCGCAGATACTCTACTGGCACAGGTGGTGGTGGCTACTGTAACTTGCACTGGTGGTCTTTTTCTATGACCAACTGTCGCAGATACTCTACTGGCACAGGTGGTGGTGGCTGTGATATTGTAACTTGCACTGTGTGGTGGTGGTGGTGGTGGTGGTGTTTTTTTCTAGAGCAATGGTGCATATACTGAATGTATGCATTGTAATTTGCACTGAGTGGCGGTGGTGGTGGCAGTCATTTCCATCTAGGAATGCATGTGGTGGCCGTAATATTGTAACTTGCACTGTGTGGTGGTGGTAGTAGTATGTGGTAGCAGCGCCTGATGTGGTGGTCTGTTTTCTTGCAGCTCTAGCACATAATATGCTACTCATTGCAACTTCCACTGTGCATGGTGGTGGTGATGGTGGTTGTATTTATCTATATATGTGGTGGTATAGTAGCTGGATATTGTGGCTGAATAGTTGTGAGCATGTGTATATGTGGGTGCTGCTCTGCTCCAGCATAGCGGCAAATGCCTACAAATTGGTGTCAAAATGTGATTGTTCAAAAGGTCGCCTCCATTTTGTGACTAATTAAGCAATCCTGCTAATGACATGAGCAAATGGACCATCTAACTATGTCCACTTAGTATCACTACTTAGCGGGGCTGGGTTGGTGGGATATGCAATGAACTTCACTTTTCTCGGCCATTTTGCGACTAATTAAGAAATCCTGTTAATGACATGAACAGTCGGATTATCTGGCTAGGTTCACAAAGTGTCATGACTGAGCGGGCCTGGCTGGTTGTATAAATCATACACCTCACATATGTCGGCCATTTTGAGACTAATTAAGAAATCCCGCTAATAACATAGGAAGGTGGACCACTTGGACGTGTCCACCAAGTTTCATGTCTCAACGAGCCGAGTTGCATTAATATACAAGATACCACTATGCATCAATATAATTGCACCATACATTAAGTGTTCTCCTGTGTGCATTTATATAAGAATTTTGCGGGCTGCTTGTAGAAGAACGAAGACCTAATTAAAAATTCCGTCTCATTTAAAAGTGTTAAAATCTCCCATACTTCAAAGCCATACCTAGCACATGTTCATGAGGGCTGCCAAACCACCCGGGAATTATATTATATTATATTATATTATATTATATTATATTATTTACTTTAGATTAGTGGTGTATATTGTAACTTGCACTGTATATATTTCTGTCATTTTGCAAATGGCGGCGCTCACGTCGTTCTTTACAAAGCTTTAAATCCTCTCTAATGACGTTTCGCCGTGTTTGAATCGAACGAAATGTGGTCATAAACATGTGTTAATAGAGTGATACTAATAAAAAGCCTAAGGAACGTCTCTTCTGCGAGATACAGCTTCAATTATCACTGACGGGCATTGTAAAATGGCCGCGCGCTCGACGCTTTCTGTTTGCTAGGCTCAAAACCATTCTCTTTAGATTTCGCCGTGTATCCAAAGAACGCAAAGTGTTTCTAGAACATGTTTAAGTAATATTATTGTGGTAGGAAGCTTACTTAACTGTTTTTCTGCGAGGTACAGCCCTAAATACAACAGAAGTCTAGTGACCCGTAGGCCAATAATGGAGGACCAGCGAGTCATGACACATAATTATAGCCATGATTCGCTCATATAGTCATCATAGGGTAGCATTTTAGCCAGCACACTCCTCCTCCAGGCACAAAGTAACAATTGCTCATTTAGAATGTCATATAGATCAAAAAGCAGTAGGCAAACATTTGACAGTTTGGTAGGGATGCTTTCACTGGATATGGCTGGCTGCTCAGGAGACTTGAAACTCTTGCAAACCCAATGGCCTAGTGTGTCTTGATGTATCTTTCAGGCCAACAACAATACTGTACCCCCAATTATTTGATTTACTGAACGTACATGGGAAAATGGCTAGCAAGTAGTTCGAGGTTCAGGGGCGCCCTGGCGCCCCACGAGTTTTTTAACTCGAAATATTTGTTTGTTCTGTGCTTGTATCTTTCCTTTCTATTACCGGGTTCGGATTCCGGCAGTTCGGAGCGGGACACTTCAGACGGCCGTCTTCCCTGACCGCCTTAGGAAGACACTCCCTGCAGAGACAGTGAAGGCAGGCCAACAGGTGAGGGTCCTTCAGTTTTCCGCCACATTGGACACACGTCACCGGCGGCTCCCACTGGGACGGGGCTGGAGGAGATCTAGAGACGGTCTTCGGCTTGGAAGCGTCTTCGAGAGGGGAGGCCATAGCTAGTTTGCTGCTCAAGACAAAGTTTGGGTGTTCTGTAGCAAAGTCGCCTTCGACTCGACAGTGGGTCGCCGGCGCCAGAACCAGCAACAAGATGGGCGGGGGAAGTATATCACGTGACATCAACATGCATGCAAACCATATTCTCCTATGCATGACCAGTACTGCGGTACATAGTTTTCCGGCCAGAAATCTTGCAAGCTGGACCAATAAGCAGCTCGAGGGGCATCTAATGATTTGGCAGTGGTATAATAGCTATTCAACCTACATCACATAGCTACAGCTAGTCATACCCAGATCCACACTCGTAACACATGTGGGTACAAAAAGCTTACTGCTGTCAGAAATAGGCCAAAACTGATACATTCACTCATTACCCATTTAACAGAGTCTGTACTATATGAAGTGCTTTTGAAGCAATGTTACTCCCTCAGTGGATCAAAGAGATCAACACACTGATCACCTCCAGAGGAGGCACAGTGATGGTAGTCTTAGCACTCCTGCTCTTTGTCACCTGTACAGTGAGAGACCAGACAAGCATTAGTACATGTTTGCATGTGTACATCAGGGGCGTAGGAACACTTTCAAAACTAAGGGGGCCAAACATACAGAGCGCAGGATATTACATTCATATTTAGGTCACGGGTCAATTGCGCAATCCGTAAAATGGCTTCCAGATGCAAGTCTCTAACCAGAAACTTAAACAACAGGTTTTGTTGAATGTAGCTTCGAACGAAAATGCTGTGGACTCACTCTGTATACTTTGGAGAGATGGTCTGAGCACTTGCTAGCCAAATTATAGATTACAGAAGTGAGACAAGGCTAAAAATCTATGGGGGCCTGGTCCCCCTCTTTTGAAATCTGGGGGGGCCATGGCCCCCCTGGCCCCCATGGTTCCTACGCCTATGTACATGATGCAGGGCTGGCCCTACAGGCATGTGTAGAGGGAATGAAATTGGTGATTGAAAGCTGCAGTGTGTGTACAAGTGAACACAGCTATGCATCTGTATAGCATGGTATAAGGTGCGATTAGTGTTGTGTGTGTATCCATATGTGATAATGTGATGTATTGGCTCTGTTAACCTGCAATATGAGGAGACTCACTTTAGGCAGTTGAAATTTACTAGCTTCACTCCAAGAAGGAGTGACAGATTTGTTGAGTGATGTAAGCAACACAATCATTGGATGGACAAACAACTCTGACATCATGTCTGCTTGTTGTGAAAAGTTATCAGCACCTAACATGTAACAGAGAATGATGTAAGGACATTAGCACTGTGCTCAATGTGCATGTGGATTCAGCATGGTCTGGATGAATACAATTTAGCACATCTCACGTTCACACAATGTTGTACTAAAAGTGTACTGTTGCTAGTTAGTGGAGATGTGCTGGGTTCACACAGCATGTGTACATGTTCACACTGTGTGACACCAAAGTGGGGTCTTGCAAAACGGAACTCCAAACATCCTATTCATTGCAACAAATGATCTCATCTCCTCAGCCTAGCTAAACTGACAGCATGTACTGTTCTGAGTTGTGTGTGTAAATACCTGTCTGTGTGTATCTATCAATAACCATATTCATAACTACTTACCATTACTGAAGAGACCAATCCTGACCGGATCTTGCATGACAGAGGGATCATTGCCTCAAGTGTCATTCAGAAAAGGGAGCCTCCAATGAATAGTCACACATGGAGGACAAGATCACAGCCGTTAACCTTCACAATGGCAAAATGTACAAATCAACTTGCATAACACTCATGCACACACACACACACAGAAACACACACACACACCTCTGGAGAGACTGGTGGTCTGAACTGCTTGTGCAGTTCAATGATGATCCTCAAACAAACCAGTCCATTCTCTTCATTCTCAGTCTCCAGCAATGAGAACATCACAGACAGTGTGGGCTACAAGAGGTTACCAAGACATCACATATCATTGGATATGTGCAGAAAATGTACACTGAAAGAAATTCTCGAACTTCAGAATGTAAAAGTTTGCTACACTGCACATACAAATACAATGCCATTGACAGATCTATCAATCTCTTACTCTTTATTAAAATGTACACCACTATTCAGAATTAAAATCCAACCTGCCTATTAAAATGTGTCATGAAGTGTCACTAGAGGTGTTACCTTCACATATTGCCTGAGATGGTCTGTCGAGGGCAATCTGTGGATCAGTTCCAGAACAAGCTTCCTCAGAAGCTGAACAAGATGAGAACAGAATAACAGGAAATGATCATAGTAGATCGAATAATAATCTAGTGCTATGCAAGCTGTAGTCAACTGTTACTAATAAAAACTGAATTGTTTCAAGGAAGCATAGACTACGTATAATTTAACTAGGGTGGAAGCCAATTAGTCATCAATAATGATTTTGTTCTGACTCCACCTCATCATCACAAGTGGAGCCTGAGCAAAGGACAGCTGCCTGGCTACAAGAGACTAGCCCTGAGCTGTTCAACACACACACACACTTCCCCCCCCCCCCCCCCCCCTTGAAGAACTTCTCAATATACAGCACTGCAGCTGATGGATGTAGAGCACACAAACATTACTCACCTGTGTAGGACTGTCAGACTGAAACACAGGCTGGCCTGAATGTGTGTGTGTGTGCATGCATGCAGGGAGATCAAAAGTAATACACATCAATAGATAGCGAATAGAGAGCAAACCGAACAGCTAAAGGCTAAATTTTACCCTCTTTAAGGAACTGCAAGAACTTCGGAAAGGCTGTCTCCAGAAAAAGGACATAGTGCGCGGAGCTGAGGATGGTCTGCAATCAGAGAGACGGAGAGGGAAGGCAGCTTCAAAGCCTCACTAGAAACGAGCAGCACTCTGAAAGCCCTCCAAGGGTATATCTCTACTCACGTCAAAGCTGTCGCTGACTTCCTGTAGCGCCTTAAGCTTAGATTCGTCATCTACATCGAAAGGTGGAGAGTAAAAGCTTGCAAATATGTTCATAAGCATCGTGAGAAGGGTTCTCATACAGGTCCTTATTGAATCAAATACAGAACTCACTGACAGATGGATCCACTAGAGAGGTCAGCCGGCTTCGCAAACCAGACATCTCGCCCAAGCTGCCTGGGGAGTCGCTAGCTCTCAGAGCATAGACTATGCTCAGAGCTGCGCAAACTCGCCGCAGGCATCAAACGTCCAGAAACAAGATGAAACGCGTAATAACCGTACTCACAACATTGGACTAAATTGTACACTTTGTGCGCATCTCAGTGAAAATTTATAACAGCTAAGAACAAGTACCAACAGAATGACTGCTACTTCAAGTAATAATATAATAAGAGTGATGCAATATTCTTCAAAATATCTGAACACACAAACTAGTCCAGCATGCAACAAGTAAGTCTCCTCTTTGATCTACTGCCAGTCCAATAGGGCGGTTAGCACATGGCAAAGATGATACCAATGTCCCATCTTTGTTGAAGACTGCAACACGATTGTTGTTGTAGTCTGCTACCAACACATGGTTGTCACTACTGAACAGCAGTTTGTGTTGACTGTTGAGCTGCCCTTTACCAAACTCCCTGATGTACACTCCCTGGAAAGTGAGTACTTGAACACCTTGGTCAGAGACATACAACTCTCCATCAGGTGAGATGACCACACCACGTGGACTGCTGAATTGTCCTGGACCACTGCCTGTTGACCCAATAGTGCGAACAAGCTGACCATCTTGACTGAAGACTGCCACACGATGATTGCCAGTGTCTGCTACAAAGACGTCTCCATTGTATACGGTTACATCCCATGGCCGTTTCAGCCTTCCACCTCCAATTCTTTTCACATATGCTCCATCAGTTGTCATCACATCAACTCCATTGTCATTGGCAACATACAAAAGGTCTTCAGTGGTGAAGGCAACACCGCAGGGGCTCTGGAGCTGTCCATTCTCTGCTCCTTTTTGGCCAAAGCACTTGACATACTTCCTCACACCATCAAACACATGGATTTTGTGATTGCTGCAGTCTGATACATACATGGTACCACTAGGAGCTACAGCCACACCCGCAAGCCAGCCTGGTTGTTCAGGAAATTGAAGAGTCCCCTTACAAGCACCCAGTGTTTTGACATCCCTCTTCAGCAGCAATCGCACATCAGTTGCTGGGTGGAGTTCCACCACAAATGGACTGCCCTGGATGTGAACCCCATTCACTAGCACTGACAGCTCACACTCACCAGTGTATGTGAGGTCAAAGGTCACCTTGTACTGACCATTCTCCTCATCATTGACGGCTGCCTTGATGGATGGTCCTGGGATTGGAGGTCTGGGGCGGAGGAAGGCCTGAACACTCTCCCCACCATCGTTGCAAGGGGACTTCTCACCATCAGCTGTGGTCAGTATGAACACAATGGGATCATTGACTGCTGAGCACCTGTGAACCTCGTCTGGCGCTGGCTCTAGTGTGCTGTTAGCTGGACACGCCCCCACCTCAACACATCCAAACCCTTCAATGGCCGCCTGCAGTGCTGCCTCGTGCTTTGGCAGAAACTTCATCACACGTGACACAACAGCTCCACTCCTGCGGTGTGGCTGTCCTGCGTCCACCACCCTGCGGTAGGAGATGACCTCGTGTGGACTGCCCTCAGTTGACAGGAAGGACAGCATTGCTTGCTTGTTGCTTAGGGTGTCTTCCCTGTGACAATACAAACGAACAGTGTCAGTGACGTTTTCCTTTCTGGTCTCTGACACAGACCTGATCTTCTCACACAGCTCTTCCTTGCGATGCTCAAGTATGGCTTGATAGGCTTGAAATAATTGCTGCAAATCACGAAGTGCTTCCTCTTTCTTCCTCTCCACCTCAGTGACCCACCTTTCCGCTGTCTCCCGGGCAAACCTGCACTGTTCCTTGTCACAAGCGGCAACCTTCTGGGCCAGCTCCATTGCATGTTGGTGTTGAGGGGGGAGGGGTACCTCTGCACTGAGGTAGGCGGGGCAGTGGGGGGAGTCCTTGGTCACAGTGCAGGCTTGGCACATCAGGAGGTCGCACACCTCACAGTGGTACTCCAACATCTTCCCCTTGTGGCGAGGGCAGTGCAAGGGGGCCGCCTTGCGAAGGTGAGCTGCATCACACTCTCCAGTCCCTGAACGAATTGTTTCTACGGACTTCACATCATGCTTGCTTGTCATGTTCTCCAACCATTTGTGGATTACTTCACAATTGTTGCAGAAGAAGAGCTCGCAAGTGGAACAGAAGATTATCACTTCAGCCCTGGGGTCTTTGCACTGCGGATATCCACAAGCGATTCTTTCTCCGCTGGCCACCTTCCGTACGATCTTCCTGCCTTCCACGTACCTGCCTACAGTGGCGCACTGCACGGGGACGCACTCTCTCGCCCTCTCCTCGCAGCGGGGAAGGGCGACGACGTCGGGCTGCGGCCAAGTGGTGGAGCAGTCTCCGCAGTTCTGAGCGGGACACTTCAGACGGCCGTCTTCCCTGACCGCCTTAGGAAGACACTCCCTGCAGACACAGTGAAGGCAGGCCAACAGGTGAGGGTCCTTCAGTTCTCCGCCACATTGGACGCACGTCACCGGTGGCTCCCACTGGGACGGGGCTGGAGGAGATCTAGAGACGGTCTTCGGTTTGGAAACGTCTTCGGGAGGGGAGGCCATATTATAGCTTGTGTTGCTGTTCAAGACAAGGTTTTGGGTGTTCTTTCGCAAAGTCGATCGCCTTCGACTCGAGAGAGCTAGAGGGCCGCCAAAGGGGGCGGTGAGTTCCAGATTCCAGGAAAGGATGGGCGTGGAAAGTATCACGTGACCGCTTGCACGTGCAACAAAGCATAGATGTGGTACTTGCATGCATGCATGCACAATAGGACGTTTTTTTTAAACGTCGACTGCTGCTGGCAGATCTAGAATCTTGCATGCATATGCATAATACATGGTAGACCGATGAGGAGGAGCATCAAATTTTCTATATATAACAAATGATTTGGCAATGGGGTAGCTAGGTACATAGATATATATTTTCCAGTCTACATCACATAGCTACAACTGTCACTAATTAATAGGACAAAACTGATACATTCACTCATTACCCATTTTAACAGAATCTGTACTATATGAAGTAGTGCTTGTATAGCAAAGTTACTTTCCTCAGTGGATCAAAGAGATCAACACACTGATCACCTCCAGAGGAGGCACAGTGATGGTAGTCTTAGCACACCTGCTCTTTGTCACCTGTACAGTGAGAGAGGACAGTAGAGAATGTTTACATAATTTGTACAAGATGCAGGCTAGTCTCACACACCAGACCTCCCTGCAGAAGGGTCTGGTAACGCCGAAGTGTGTCCAGGACGAGATCCTGTCCTGGCAGATCAGATTCACCTTTTGCTATATGACGTCAGCCTAAAATTTAGAGACATAGTGTCGGTTTGCTCGAAGGATATTGCTGGGATGTGTTGCAATTTTGCTCTGATACACTCTCAAAACAGAGAAAGAACGAACCATACAAACAAAACAATATGAATTCGTGCACTGCATACTTCTCTCACTGCACTAGCCCTAGATAGAAGACATCATTGTGCAAGAGTTAACCTCAATTATGCAATAATTACATTCCCGTGGCATGAGTAGGCTTATGCAATACTACCAGACCCTTCCGCAGGGGGTCTGGCGCACAAGACTAGATGCAGGCTACAATAAAGTGTGTAGCACTTGTACAGTCAAAATGCCACAGCATTGAGGGCAACTTAAGCTAATTTTATCTTGCTACTTATAATGTGCATGTTAATTAAGAGATTGCATGCCTTTAGTAAGCTGTACCTGTTGTATCAGTAAACAGTCAGTATCCATTTGAATACATATTGCATGCCACGTAATACTCTTTGGCTATACTATGTAGAATGTATGATTGAAAGCTTGCTAAACTGTTAAGACTGTGCGTGGCTAGCTGTAGCTCACATGGAAGTCAGGGGATGTAATGGAGACAGTCTGTATCTTTGCACTTCCAAACAACCCTGCCATGTCAACCGACTGAGGCGTTGAGGAAAGTGAATTTAACAACCTGTGTAGTGAACAGTCACACACTGTGTCAATTCATGACCGAATTACATAATCTGTCACGTAGCTGAACAATATACCCAGAGTCAGACAATATCGCAATAATATATGACAAGGTATGAACTTCCAGTGATATTGTGTCTGTACCTGAGGCCAATGGTGACATTGTGAGTTGTTGAGCTCAATGGTGACCTCAATTGCATTGAGAGAACTCTCACTCCCTACATACAATACATGCCAATAGAATGAATGAAGGGTAAATGAATAAGCTACAGCGCATATACAAATGTAACTATGCATCTGTGAGAGCATGATGGTATGTGGTGTGATTAGTGTTGAGTGGGTATTCTTATAATAACGTGCTGTAGTGGCTCTGTTAACCTGCAATATGAGGAGACTCACTTTAGGCAGTTCAAATTTACTAGCTTCACTCCAAGAAGGAGTGACAGATTTGTTGAGCGATGTAGGCAACACGATCATTGGATGGACAAACAACTCTGACATCATGTCTGCTTGTTGTGAAAAGTTATCAGCACCTAACATGTAACAGAGAATGATGTAAGGACATTAGCACTGTGCTCAATGTGCATGGGATTCAGCACAGTCTGGATGAATACAATTTAGCACATCTCACGTTCACACAATGTTGTACTAAAAGTGTACTGTTGCTAGTTAGTGGAGATGAGCTGGGTCCACACAGCATGTGTGCATGTTCTCACTGTGTGACACACCAACTGAACCGTGTGATTTAATACAATGGCTTACAAGTGCTATAACACAGGCTATGGAATAGTGCACCGAAGTGACCCAACAGAACCGAGTATTCAATGCCAGCACACCATTCCAGGGAAATGTGTATCCTCTTGTGCTTAAGGCATCTATCAATGACACCAAGAAAGCCTATGCATTAGTATGCATAGGCCATGCAGCCTTGTACCATAGTCCACTATATGTATACTGTATACTGTAGAGTGTTGTGTGGAGGTGAGCTTTGTGTAATCACACTGCATAGGCCTTGTAACATGGGACTCCAAACATCCTATTCAATGCAACAAATGATCTCATCTCCTCAGTCTAGCTAATACTGACAGCACATACATATGTACATACCTGTCTGTGTGTATCTATCCATAATCATAATTTATTCATAACTACTTACCATTGCTGAAGAGACCAATCCTGACCGGATCTTGCATGACAGAGGGATCATTGCCTCGAGCATCATTCAGAAGAGGAAGCCTCCTACGTATATACACACGTGGAGAACAAGAACACGGCCATTATTAAATGCTTATCCTTCACAATGGCTCCATGGACAGCAGTACACTTGCCTGTGTGCCAAATACTCCATCGATCCATTACTCCCCACAACTCCAACCGGCCTATGAGTGGAAACCATCAACCCTTTCTTGGTGTCATTGATAGATGCCTTAAGCACAAGAGGATACACATTTCCCTGGAATGGTGTGCTGGCATTGAATACTCGGTTCTGCAAAAAAGTAAAATACACTCATAAATGATTGTACTGTACATACACATACGTAATAAAACTTGAATCCATAATGATGAAGCTATAGAACCATGGAGATAGAGTTGAACCTGTCTAAGATGGTCACTATGTAAGCCAGTCAACTCTCTAAAACAGCCAGTCTCCCAGGCCACAAATAGCACTGAAGCATTACAATCTACCTCTGTAGAGCAGTCACTTCTCTATAAAGGTCAGTTAGAACTGGCCCACAGGTGGCTGTCTTATACAGGCTCCACTGTATCACTGACGTGTGACAAAGACACATGAACATAGTATGCTGTGATAGTGGATGACAGTAGCTGCAATGGCCACAGCGAAACCTATTGCATATCTTGCATGTGTGTATTAACTCACCATTGGAAAGTACCCTTGTGAGTATGTTGTCATTTGGTCCTCGTGCAGGATGTCGGTCCCAAATTTGGATGTGACTGAGAATGGGACTGTCTCAGGAAGAGGGCCAATCCTGAATGGGTGAACATGTCCATCATATCACTCATCATTTGAGGAATACATCACACACTCAATAATATAACAACATGTGATGTGTGTCATGTTTGCATACTGCTGCATGTCTAACAAACAGGTCTACTATACGTATACGTACTGTATACTGTAGAGTGTTGTGTGGAGGTGAGCTTCGTGTGCATTGCAAATATAGGTTCTTGCAGGCTAACCTTGTCTGCCATTCCACAGTCTGTGAGAGCAAATCAGTCTTTGTTTTGTCCACTGGAGCAAACAGCCGAATGGAGTGGTTGATGTACTGGATGGGATACAAGTGGGAGAGGTGATCACTGCCAATAGTGGGGGACAGGGGGAACTAGGTGAGGGGAACTGGGGGACAACTGGGGGTAGGGGACAGCCCGGACAGGTTGGTGAGACAGTGGAGGGACAAGGGGACAGGTGGGGGCAGGTCAGGGGATAGGAGGACAGGTGGGGGGGACAGGTGAGGGGGACAGGTGGGGGGGACAGATGGGGGACAGGTGGGGAGACAAGGGGACAGGTGAGGGGAACAGGTGAGGGGGACAGGTGGGGGGACAGGTGGGGGGACAGGTGGGGAGACAAGGGGACAGGTGAGGGGATGAGTGGGGGGACAGGTAGGGAGACAAGGGGACAGGTGAAGGGACAGGTGAGGGGATAGAGGGGACAGGTGAGGGGGATAGGTGAGAGACAGGTGGAGGGAACAGGGCGACAGGTGGGGGACAGGTGGGGAGGCAAGGGGACAGGTGAGGGGACAGGTAGGGAGACAAGGGGACAGGTGAAGGGACAGGTGAGGGGGACAGGTGAGAGACAGGTGGAGGGGACAGGGGGACAGGTGGGGAACAGGTGGGGAGACAGGGGACAGGTGAGGGGACAGGTGGGGAGATAAGGGGACAGGTGAGGGGACAGGTGGGGAGGCAAGGGGACAGGTGAAGAGATGAGTGGGGGGACAGAGGGGACATGTGGGGGACTAGGTGGAGGGGACAGGGGGACAGGTGATGGGACAGGTGGGAAGACAAGGGGACAGGTGAGGGGACAGGAGGGGGGACAAGTGGAGGGAGACACATGGGAGACGAGTGGGGGACAGGCGAGGGGACGGGGGGGGGGGGGTGGAGGGGACAGGGGACAGGTGAGGGGACAGGTGGGGGGACAGGTGGGGGAAGAGGTGAGGAGGACAGGCGGGGGAGGGACAGGCATGCATACACACCTCATTGATCTGCTGTTCAACCTCCCAGATCAGCGGTCCTTCTGCCACAACTCTTGTACTAATGGTCTAAGAGGAGGAAAGTGTTAACAATTATTAATACTCCATATTACATTCAGTCTGAGAGATCAGCATGCTAGGCAGTCATGTTGGGGACTGAAAGCTGCATATTTATTTAGTGGGGGTCAAATGTTTAGTGAGGTTCAAAAGTCCAATGATTAACTAATAATGTTTCTCAGGAAAGTTGAAAGGTACCATTATCTGTGGTGGAGGTAGCATGCTTTCACCAATAATTTAGCTCAATTTGATAGGTAACATACAATGGAGCAATAAAATGATTGACACTGTAAGATATTGAACCTCTCACATAATTCCCCTGGAAGATAATTTGTTGCATTTGAAGCACAACACAAACCAGTCTGCCTATCAGTAAGTGCCTCTCACCTTTGGTGTTAGAATCTGCGAGCCTTCATCTGGTACAAATGTGTACACATTTGTACCACCGCACACAGTGAACAGGTCCAAGAGACCCGCCTTTTCAAAGTACTGTGTGTAGGCATGGCTGAAGGGGTGTGTCCCACCATCTGCAGTGGTCCACGCTTGGACATGTCCGCTGTCATCAAATGATACCTTGATCACTCCATTGGTAAGGGCCACACCACCAACTACTGCAGGGTGTAGTGAACAAGGATTTGAATGTTCAGAACACGAGCTCAGATTAGTTCTTCTATTTTAAATCACATTACAGAATGCACCAAACACCATCTGTTAAAGTGGTTACAAGCTTCTGCATATAAAGAGCTAGCCAAGTACCCACACTGTCTGTGGTCAATTAGTTGAAAGGGCCTTGGTATGAGGCTAATGAAGCTAGCTACACCGTATAGGGGCTTCCTCTACTACTGATGGTCTGTGTTTGAGGAGCGACATGGGATAGTAAACTGTAAACTTTGCGATTTCAATTGAGTGTTAGTACAGTTCAGTATGACGGAAGCATGCACATTTGAGTGAGCCCTCCATGATTGCATGTGTCAGTCCCTTCCATCTAAAGCACCAAAATCACTTTTACTGTGTATCTTCTTCTCTGCTCTTGTGCAGTCCTTGTTCTGCATGACCGTCCATGCACTGACGCCCAAGGCAGGAGTCTCAGCTGTAAAGTACACCCTGTCGCCAACCACTTGCGAAGGGACCTCCACACCAGTCTCACTGCTCCAGATCTGTAACATGTAGTTCATTTACTGTAAGGCTATAGTCATTGCACCAAGTGTTACACCTTGTGTAAGGTGAGTCGTATTGACCAAGCAGCCATGCAGCGTTGGACCTCACCTTTCCACAGAATCCCTTTGGGACATCAGCATACACAATTTCAGTTCTGTAGCGAATACAATAGAGGAATACAATAATAGGAGCTCTCAGTCTAGTGTGCTAGACCCTTTGAGTCTCTGCCCCGGGGCACTGCATTCAATATATTGCATGACGCTGTTGTCTGTTTGTTGTTTCATGCATGCTTGTATGTTTCCTTTCTGTTACCAGGTACCTTAGTAGTAGCCCCTGGGCTAGTGGTCTCCTCAGTTTAAATGAGAGTTCAAATTCAAAAACTCAAATACAAAATTCAAAGAGTGCTCAGGTGGAGAGGGTCTAGCAAGCTAGACTGGAAGGACTCTGCAACACTGTGTGTATGTGCAATACAGCCTCTCTGCTGATCTCACGTAACCAGACAGTGTTCACGTGTGAAAGGTGGGTGGAGTTAACTCTGCATTTAGTCACCAGCAAGACCACTTGCCTGTTGAACGGCAAAGGGTTGGCTACCAGTAAGACTGTCTCCATCTCTTCACTGTGACTGCTTGCTTGTTGATGCTTGCTGACACACTCACTGCCAGGCTCCTTGGATGATAGGGACAAATGCTGCTTCCCATCCTTCACACTGGTCAGATAGGCTACCTGCAAATGGAAAAATGTGTGAGAGATGGGATGGCGTGTACCTATACAGTATATGCACTTATGTATGTACATTAATATTACATCAGCAACATCATGGTACAAATATGTACAATGCATATAGTGCTAGCCACGTACCAAGGGCCCTTAAAGCTGGCTTCTTTGAGCTACCCTACATGCTCACTCACCTCAATAGCAGGAAGGAGCCCGTTCAATCCCTCCCTTGCGGTGTTCAGTCGCTTGTTGTAGTCTTCATAGCACCCTGGGAAGGAGGTGCCTGTTATGGCGTCGTGGTGCTGCATGAGTCCAGACGTGTTTCTGCATTAAGAGGGAAGTAACGGAGAGAGTGGGTAACAGCTACTCAGCCATTGGAGCTCTCGTACCACAAGCACTTGTACCTTCCCAAGGCAAGCACCTCTGACCAATCAGTTGATAGTGTTGATGATGGAGGATTGGGCAGCACATAGGAGTAGGCCGTCAGGATCTAATTAGATAGATAAGAAGTGATTTTGCATGTAATCATTACAGAATGTGGTAATAAGTGTAATGTATGCATAGCATACAGAATGACATGTGACATGTAGTCTAGTGTGCAGTGTAGAGCCCTCTCCACATCTGGGCTCTTAAACTGAGATGGTGATGTGGGCAGAGAGGGTCAGCGTACTAGACTGGTACTGTACATACATACAAATTTGCAAGCATTGCACGTACCTCTGCCCACCTCAGGTCTTCATCCAAATTGTATGAGAGAAGCTTTTGAGCAGGTTTGGATGTAATAATAAGTTAAGTGGCTCGTAACCATGACAATGGGCGATACACAGTCATAAAAACAGCAGATTTATATGACACCACATTGAATATACCTTGCCAATAGCGAGCAAGAGAAAGTAATAGCACTGAACAATAAAAGAGTTGTGTTTAATCTACAGTAAGATACCATACTTTATCTAAGATAATATACAAAAAGATGAGAGGAAGAGATTGAAGGCACCCTGGTTTTGGTGCTATGCGTCACAGTGAGGAGGATATGTGTAGAAGCCTGTCCAAAACGCATCCTTAAGACCACACGGGATTCCAGTCAACTCACCAAAAAAGCCATTACAACGCTCCGAGAAACATGGATAGCAAGCAACATAAGGAAGGAAGTCACCCTAGTATAAGCAGACGTACATAACACAGCATTAAGGAAACGTTACAATATTTACTACTCACGATACATATACAGTATACATACAGTACATACCTACTACTCAGCATTCAATTGCAAACCTTTATGCTGTTAACTGTACCTTGTATGTGGGAAACAATGACGCATTCTGAAGGACAGTGTCAATATATTCCGACAGTGTGGAATACTTCATTGTCAGTCCAAATTTCTGTAAGTACATAATAACAAAATAATGCAAATGGACTCAAATTATGTATGTACGTTTGATACACCCTTTTCTTATCAGGTCTTGCCCTCCCAGCACCAGGACCTCTTCACATTGCACATGTACAACAAAGTGTGGTACCCCAGCATGGTTGACAGTGCAACAGTTCAACACTACAGTACATACGTATATCCATGTAGCTATAATTCATAAATTATACTAAGTTGTGCATAACCACACACAGAAGCTCACCTCACTGTGGCTATTGACATAGTCCACAACTTCGTCCATTTCTTTGAATTGTGCCGAAGCATCAGTGAAAGCAAAGTCATTTCCAAATGGAATGAGAAGGTTTGGCGTTAGGTACCATGCTGCACGCTCCTTACAGGTGTCCACAAATGAAGCAGCCTTCTCCTGAAATCAGTGAAAGCAAAAAGTGAGCGCTGTGGACAAAGGACCACCCACACAAACAGTGCAAGCGATACCTCTACGGTAATGCCAAGAATGACAGGGGTCGAATAGTGCGAATCCAGGACATGAGCAAAAATTGGACGAGGGTCTTTGAGATAGGGAGGGTACCAGAAGAATTCCAAGTGCTTGTGCTGCTTGAAATCCTGCGTGAAAATGAAGACACGACTGATGGTGTCTGTCAGTGGAACCTTTTGAATCAACATAGCATATTAATACTGTATCGTAACTGCATCCCAAAAAATATCTAATATATATAGGGAAATTACAGAGCCAGAGCTGTTCACGTAACAGCTGGTCTCCAATGACAAATGATCAAAATTAATCGTTTTACATATACGTACATAGCTAGTGAAGTACAGTAGGACTCTTGCAATAACACGCAAATACGTATACTTTCGAATGTACAGTATAACACAGAACATCACCTGTTTGATGGGGTCTGGTATTCTATTTGGAATGAAGGCCTTGTAGTCCATGGCATGGTAGAGGAAAGGAGTGAAACCAGAGTGGCCAAATGGGTCTGTGTGCAAACAGTATCGGAAATTAAATGGGAAATGAAGAATAAAATATATGAATGACAAAACAGTAGACACTACCATAATATCATTTAATAGGAGTAACACCAAGACTATAATTTAAATTATTTCTATTTTATACAGTAATTACAGTCAATGTCTCACCAATGTGCCATCCAATCTGGGGCCTAACGCCAAGGGTCTCGTTGAGGAAGTCCAGCCCAATCGTCATTTGATTCATCACAGGCACAGCATTAGTCACAGCTTCATCATGCATGACCTGCAGATGTGACAACACAGTCATGATGTCAGGACATAGACACACAACATGAAGCAGGCACTACCTAAAATTATTACTCAAGACCACCTCCTGCAGTCCAGAAAAATGCATAAACAGTGGAATGTGCACTAAACAATTAGGTAGTAAATCAGATGCAGCTATATAAGCACAATTTGGAAGCTCTGCAAGATGTTTACTTCATAGAAGTCAGCAATGCCTAACCTGGTAACCCACAAGCACACACCGCATGACAAGTACTATTTCAGCGATTTGTAGAATCAACATACATCTCCATGTGTGTGTGCAGACCAGAAACCTATGTACAAGGCCATTAGTATCTTACTTGAGCAGAGCACACTCACCCATCCTCCACCTCAACCATGTGTAGGAGAGTTGACAACAAGTTGACGCAATTCACAGAGCGCAGCAGTAAGGCATTAACAAAAGGGAAGATACACATGTCAATAAAGTAACACTACAAACACATTTCTACATCAATACGTAACTGGCTCACTCATCATTGCAAATCCACTGTAAACAATGTAGCAACATACAATGCTGCTAGCATACGTACCTTAACCATTAGTGCATGTTCTCACCAATAAACTCTAGCTGTTTTGATTGAACCAATTTGTTCATGAGTTTGTGCTGCTCCTCAGAGCTCTGTTTCCACCATGCAGACAGGTAAGACACCTCCTCCCACACAAATCGCTTCGACTTGTCATTCTGCGGTGAATACCAGCGCAGCTTGTAAACAATCAAATACCCAAATGCAGACTGGAATGACACACACTTTACAAGCAAATCATCAAGTACGTATAAATACAATTAAATTTATTCCTACTGTCAGCAACAGTGGTTGAAAAATGGTGCTTTTTGCTGCCTTGTGCAAAAGGTTGAGCTTGTCATGGCACAAATCAGTTTCAATAGCAGTAACAATTCATAATAGCTCAAAATTAAATACATGATGAACACGGTACCTGCAAGGCCTGCAATACAGAGTTTATTGTAAGATTGACGTCTTCTCTGAAATACTGATCAAAGGTTTTCCTGTAGCCTGCATCGCAGTGGCTGTGGGGGATTATATGAACCAGAAGTCCCTGAACAGTTAACCACGTGGTCAGGTGGTAGACAACCAGTACTAAAGGGAGGGGGAGGGGCAGCAGGACAGCAGCGCGAGGCATACGAAGTAACTACGAATATTTTGCCGCTCGCAGCGGATTTACACATGGCATAGCAGTGACAGAAGCAAGTGCTGCATAATAAAAGGCATGAGCTCTGGGAGAAGTCTTTGAAACAGCAGTAAGACGATGCCTCACCGAGGAAACAAGCTTGCAAAGGAAGCCGTATGGCTGCCGCCATCTTCTTTGCTGGCCGTCGCGTGCATACCACGTGACTAAACAACAATATGGCTGATCCCATTGCTGCACCAGAGGATCTCAGCACATTTACTATTGATGTGCAAGGTTAGTGGTCCCTTCCAATGGAGTGTTTGATAGCCGTGATACCCTTACGTTTAGTCTATCTGTAGGTTATCAAGTACATTACTCTGTGACTGATTTGGGGCTGTAGTAGTCAACATTCAAGGTGCTTAGCCAGCTAGTTGAACGTTCAGCTCTTGTTATGTATCACGGTCTCATTGAAGATGTCTGAATCTCACATGTAGATCTGTGCTTTCAACGAGAGATTCCATCCATTGAAGGGCCGCCTGATCCACTGGAGTTCTATCGAACCCATGTATCAAGGAACTGGCCATGTGTCATGAAAAGTATGGATGTGTGTTTGTGTGCATGCATAGTCTCACGTATCCTAGACCGCTGACATCATTATTTGAGTGATGACATCAGCATTTAAAAATGGAGGCAGCAGTAGCGGCCTGGCCATACTATGCACATATGTAGCAAATCAGACAAGCTTGCTTACTAAACCAGCAAATGTTTCCGTGCATTTTTCTGTGGAGCTTAATATCATACAACTGATAATGATAGCACCGTTCTCCTTTAGTCTGTAGTTGTTTAGGATAGATAGTTTGTTCACCCAATTTACAGTACTTTTTGGGTCGGTTGTCCCGACCGGATACTGGTATCCGGGAAACACTTGCACAATATTATATGGATTTATACGCACACTTACAGTATAATTGCAAAATCTAGTGTTTACATAGATTGCGAGCTAGAGATTGTATGCAAAAATACTGCTCATGTTTATCTATAATACCATGATTTCCACACTGGTACCTGGTGCTCGGTGTGGACAACCAACCCGACAACATCTGTATATATAAATGCTTCATAGATTGTCACAGATGTGTGTGGGCTGAACCAGACCAGCTGTGTTCTTCCTGTGCCTACAGATGCTATCGGTCACTGGCCAGCACTGAAGCTATGGAGTGACAGTGATTACCTCCAGTAAGCTTTTGCATGGCTTTCTCGGGGGCGATGTCATGCATCATCACAGCTTGAGGTTATTGCTTGGAACAGTTGTAGCACACAGTGGAGCCTGTCTAAGATGGTCACTGTGTTAGGCAGCCACCTCTCTAAAACAGCCAGCCTCCCTGGCCCCAAATAGCACTAAAGCATTGTAATCTACCTCTGTAGAGCAGCCACTTCTCTATGAAGGTCAGTTAGAACTGGTCCACTAGAGGTGGCTGCCTCAGACAGCTTATTCACCGTAGGATTGTTTTCCTGCTATTCTCAGGTCGAGGTTGGGTGAGAAAGAAGTGACCGTAGCTGTTACACCAACTGGCTATGCTGATGCTATTGTGGACAACTGCTTTGTGACTCCTTTTGAACTCAAAATGAAGATGCACCACTTTTTGGAAGTTCTTGCTGGTAGAAGGGAGAAGTCCCCCAAGGGTGTTTATTATATTCAGAAACAGAACTCAAACTTTGTGGAAGAGTTTGCAGAGCTGCATGTTGATGCTGAAGTGGACTTACCATGGGCCACCCGAGTCTTTGGTACTCGACTCATCTTCTTGGTGTGACTGTTTGGC